>PVHT021183634.1:23817999-23834028 GCA_004024745.2 Catagonus wagneri | reverse complement strand
TTGTGCTGTGAGTCACAGATGAGGCTCGGATCCTGTGTTCCTGTGGCTGTAGTGTAGGCCAGCAACTACAGCTCCAATTTGATCCCTAGCCTTGGAACCTACATATGTCACAGGTGCAGCCCTGAAAAGACAAAAAAAAAAAAAAAAAAAAGAAGGGGGAGTTCCCTTCATAGCTCAGTGGTTAATGAATCCGACTAAGAACCATGAGGTTGCAGGTTCGATCCCTGGCCTTGCTCAGTGGGTTAAGGATCCGGCGTTGCCATGAGCTGTGGTGTAGGTTGCAGTTGCAGCTCGGATCCCGCGTTGCTGTGGCTGTGGCGAAGGCCGGCAGCTACAGCTCCTGTTAGACCCCTAGCCTGGGAACCTCCATATGCCGTGGGTGCGGCTCCACATAAAAGGCAAAAAGACAAAAAAAAAAAAAAGGTAATTCCTAAAGATATTAACAACTTGCCTAAAAGCTCATCTTCTTTCACTTATTGGAGTCTTCCTATGTTTATTTGGTGTGTTATGTTGCCAAAGATAAACAAAGCTAGACGCTTTAAGGGGTAAGAACAGATTTCAATCAGTAAAAAATACTGTGGCAGGAGAGGAAAGTGTTCCACTTTGATTTAATCAGAAGTGACTGCACTTTAAAGGAACAATGAAGGCATTAGGGAGGGACTCAACAGGGGCTTAGGAGAGTCAGACTAAGTCAGAAAAATGAAAAATTACAAAGAGCAGGAAGCAGAGGTTTGTCCCTGTAAAACTCATCTGGGTTTGCCAATTGGTACTTATTGAAATTATGCACCACCCCTCCTGCAAAGGCTGGGAAACAAGGAGCCTATCTTCCTTCATGTATTAACTGGAACTAAGAACAGTTAGTTCTTTTGGCATCCTTGAGTTTTCTCAAGCAGACACGCTAAGGCGGGATGGGGTCATCCCAGGGACATGGCCTTGGGTTATTAGAAACTATTTTAGTGTTTTTCTCCTGTCTTTAGAGGCCAAGGTTGAAGCCAAGTTGAGAAACGGCCCAGGGGACCTTGGTTAGAGTTTGGTCAAGGAGAGAATTTCAGACAATGTCCAGCAGGTTTTAGTTATAAGAGGAAGGACCTGAGAGTACAAGGCAACTCCATCTTGGTGGAAACACAATTCCTCAGCATTAGAAGATTTGAAATCTCTGCAGGTGATTCTGATACGCAACAAACTTTGAGAATCACAAGACCAAGACAAAACTTTCCCCTCCCTTGTTTCAATAATGCCTCCCTTCCCAAAAAAAATAAACTCCTCTAGGGAGACTGCATGCTATGGTGTGTGTGCATGTAAGTACATCTGTACATATGTACGAATGCATGCACACCACACCAGGGTTACAGGGAAAGAAGAGGCCTTTTTGTCTCAAGCAACAAGAAGCTAGAAAGTGCTGGGGAGTTCCCTTCGTGGCTCAGTGGTTAAAGAGTCCGACTAAGAACCTTGAGGTTGCGGGTTCGATCCCTGGCCTTGCTCAGTGGGTTAAGGATCCGGCGTTGCCGTGAGCTGTGGTGTAGGTTACAGACGCGGCTCGGATCCCGCGTTGCTGTGGCTGTGGCGAAGGCCAGCAGCTACAGCTCCTGTTAGACCCCTAGCCTGGGAACCTCCATATGCCACAGGTGCAGCTCTAGATAAAAAAAGGCAAAAAAGACAAAAAATAAAAAGAAGATAGTGCTTAGAGCTATGGGAATGTACCATGCTGCCTTTGTTTTCGTGAGGAGAAGCAAGACTGGTACTGGCAGCATTCAACTCCACATCCATTTATTTGGCCAAAAAAACAGAGGGATACTTCCTGAGCTTATGGTTTGAGGGGTCATATTCATGCTAGATCTTGTTGATCCAATTCTGGCCCTCACAGTTTTCTTTGCTGGATGCTTCCTGCCTGAAACTATGGAAGTGGCTCTCAGCCTCTCTGCAATTGCTCAAAGGTCATCCGTAAAGCACAGCTTTCTGGCCTGACTTTCCCAGAACTCGTTAAGCATAGGTCTATTGCTTCTTTTATGATTCATTTAGATCCTAATGGTTATTTCACGCAGATGCAAGTACAGAAGCCAGGAGGGGTAGAACTCCTTTCAGAAGCCCAGCAGGGGCCTCTGGAATGCTAAAGGCTCTGAAAACTGATCCAAACTGTATCTGAATTCTTGGGCTCCATCTCAGGAAAAAAACTTTTTTCTAGACTGAGTGCTGCCTGAAAGGCTGTTTGGCATTTCTGGCTGTGAAAAGCAAAAACTAGGTGGGGCCTGAGGCTTCCCCTAGAGGCAGCAGTGCGTGACAACTTGAAGCGAGATCCTAATTCTCTGCTCAGAAATTGAACCTGGGCAGCCTGGATGAAAACCAGGAATCCTAGCCACTAGACTAGCTACAGGCTGAATGCAGAATTGCCTTGATTCTTGCCCCCTGTTGAAAGCAAGAATGTTTATTGTTAGAAACACAGTACCCCATGTGGGAGAGCACAGAAATACAGAATATTAATCTATTTATCTAAGGCAGAAGTAAAGCAGTAATTAATACACACTCAAAGGAGAGGTGAGGGTGCAGGCGTCCCCCACAGGAGAAGTGCACAGAGGGGTGATTTAAATTACTTAAATAGAACAGTGTTCCCGGGTCTTTGTCTTCCTTGGCCAATTAACTTGTTTTATCTTTCACACCTGACCAAATCTAGGGCCCTCCCCGGATCTGCATGCACATCTTTCGGCCAAGGTGGATTCCAAAGCGGAGTGTGGTGGGAAGGTTATCCAGGCTTATTATGGCCTGGCACCCCCTCCCTTTTTCACTCAGGGGTCTCTTTGCGCATGTGTGGTTGGGGTCTCCCTGATCCTGAGGATGGGGAGTGCTTCGTTCTGCACGCCCAAGTAGAGCTCAGACCCTCTTCTGATCCTATCATCACCGTTGTTTAACAAACTCACAGAATTACCAGTCACTTGCCTGGTGCCTGTTGTTATTTCTTTTCTTTTCTTTTTCTTTTGTCTTTTCTATGGCCGCGCTTGGAGCGGCATATGGAGGCATATGGACGTTCCCAAGTCGAATCGGAGCTGTAGCCGCCGGCCTTCGCCACAGCCACAGCAACGCAGGATCTGAGCCGCATCTGCAACCTACACCACAGCTCACGGCAACGCCGGATCCTTAACCCACTGAGCGAGGCCATGGATTGAACCCGCAACCTCATGGTTCCTAGTCAGATTCGTTAACCATTGAGCCACGACGGGAAATCCTGGTTTTGTTTCTTGATTTTGAGAGGAACTAACTCCCTAGATGATTCTGCAGCCCACCATTTCTCCCGTACTCCCTTGCTCCTCCCTTAAACAAGCTCTCTGGGAGAAAAAGCCACCCTGATTTGTAATACATGCTGATTTCTGCAGGGGGGTAAAATTAACACCAAGGCCAATTCTAAGCTATAAACACAGTTCAACTGGTTTGTAAAACCCCTGAATAGTTAACAATGGGCTCTCAGAAGCCATTAAGAGCCCAACCAATACCTCCTACTCCCTCTCCCCACTGGTTAAGAACTACTATATTTCAAGAAAATACAAGATCAAAATAAAAAAACGTTGGAGTTCCTGTCGTGGCTCAGTGGTTATTGAATCCTACTAGGAACCATGAGGTTGCGGGTTCAATCCCTGGCCTCGCTCAGTGGGTTAAGGATCCGGCGTTGCCGTGAGCTGTGGTGTAGGCTGCAGACGCGGCTCGGATCCCGCATTGCTGTGGCTGTGGCGTAGGCCGGCGGCTACAGCTCCTGTTAGACCCCTTGCCTGGGAACCTCCATATGCCGTGGGAGCGGCCCTAGAAAAGGCAAAAAGACAAAACAAAACAAAACGAAACAAAACAAAACATTTATCACATAGAACATCACTTATGGTTTGAATACTAAAGTTAAAGACACCACATGCAGATAACTTTTAGAGCAAACAGTAATACACTTAGGCAAGAGAGATGGAACTGCCAGACTGGCAGTGAGGATGGGGACTTCACCACACGATGTCACTCTAATACTGACTTATTGATGTCTATGGTTATCTCATGCAAGATAAGGCTCTCCTTGCTAAGACTGGGATTCTTTTATACCTCGGGATGATTGCGAAATTACATCATAGTCGTTGTTCATTACTTGAAAGCAATCTTTTATGTGTCTATTTTCTTTTTCCTGTAAAAGAGATTGCTAATTTACAGAAAGGGCAAAGAGGCATTTTGGAGTCACAAAACTGATGTAGCACAAGACTTTGATTTACTAGACGGGTAAACTTGAACAAGATCCTTAACCTCTCCAAAACTCACAGTGTTCATCGGTAAAATTTGGAAAAATACTTGTAACTTCCACTTCACAGACTGGTAGTAAGTCATTTCAGTTGGCATGTACTAAACGCCCATTCTGTGCCAGACTCTGCACTGGGCCCAGAGAAAACCACTATAAGGAGTACAAGTTCCTGCCCTTAAGAAGCTCCAAGGCTAACATCAAGGACAAATATCTAAACAAGAGAATATAGAACAACGGTCAGTAGACATGCTTAGGTTTCTGCATCAGCATGTATACTATCTGACATTCTCTAATATCCTGACAAAAATCCTTCATGTGTAGTAGCTTTTTGGGATGGAAATAAATGAAGTGTTGGTCTTTTTCATTTTTTTTTTCAGGGCCTCATCCATGGTGTATGGTATTTAACAGTCTAGGTGTCAAATTGGAGCTGTAGCTGCTGGCCTACACCACAGCCACAGCAACACGGGATCTGAGATGCATTTCTGACCTACACCACAGTTCACTGCAGCCCTGGATCCTTAACCCACTGAGCGGGGACAGGATCGAACCCACATCCTCATGGATACTAGTCCGATTCATTTCCTCTGAGTCATGACGGGAACTCCTGAAGGGTTGGTCTTAATGTTTCAATTATAACAGGCCTCTTCAACCCTGGCCCCTCCTCCACACAAACTGCTCAGGAGGAATATCACTGTTGAGAAGGAAACAGAAGCAGTTAGAATGTTCTCAGTTGTGAGCAGCAGACACACACTACCTGAGGGATGAGGATGAATGAATGCATCAGCTCAGGGAAACAAAGTCTGATGGTAGAGGGCTTTCTGTGTGTGGTTTCACTCCCAGGTGGCTTTGTCATCAAGGAAATCATCTCTGAATTCCACACTCCTTAGTGAGTCAGCTTCAAGCTGGCTTCCTTTCTGGCAACATGTTGCTGCAGCACTACAACCCCCCCCCCCCAATGCAATCTCAAATCAACCTTCCAGGCAGAAGGCCTATGTCTCATTCTGCAGGATGGGGACATGGACAGTAGGATGACTGAGGTCACGTGTTCTTTCCCAGCCAATCATTGTGGCCAAGCAGATGGACTGGTCTGATTGGCTTAGCCTAAGTCACATGTGGTCTTGGAGTGGGGAGTCAGCAGTGGGGCACATCTGATGCCCGTATAGAAACTGGGAGTTGTGGGTGAGAGATGAGGGGGAAATGGGACCATTAGCTATTAGCTAGACCTGAGTATGTTTTGGGGGAGAGACAAGGGGATTCATGTAGGGTTTATGACCTGCCCTTCATATGCTTCTTTCCTCCCCTCCCCTGTCCTCACACTGTCATCATAGAATTCTTTCAGTTTTTTTTTTGGCTAGATAAACACTCAGAGGCTGGCCATTCGGCTCACTCCTCTACCTGTGGGGTGTGGGAAGGAGGCAGTGCTGTCAGGTAGGGACCACTGGTTCTATCGCCTCTCATATCTGTCCTTCTCACACACATCACTCCTATTCCTCCTCTACTTGGCGTTTCCAAGTCTCACACCTCCTGCCATCTTCCCAGGAAGTTGCCCTCCCCTGTTGGGAGCTCCCTGCACATTTTAGACTGCAGCCTTCCTGCCCTGCATCCGCTGTCCTTCTTCCAGAATCAAGCAGTAATCTCTAGCTTCCTGCAGGCCCTCCACCATCCACTTCATTTGCAGTGGATTATAGTCTATATTCCTCTGCTATCACTTCAGTGAAGTCTAGGAGGAAGAGGAGATAAACACACATGATCGGTCATCTTAAGCTAAAACTCACTGACCCATATTTTTCTACAAAAATTAAACCTCCTGTCATGCTTGTGGCTGGCTTAAATTAGTTTATGTCAAAGATGAAGTGATCAGTGTCTTTTTTTTTGTAGCTGCCACACAGGGATGCTTTTGGAGATGACCAGGCCGTGAGGGCACTGAAGCTGTGACTGTGGAGACAGGAGGAGTTGCTGAGGATGTGGGGGGTTGATAAAGAGAAGCTTTTGGAGACGATAAGTAGACACAGACATGGTTTTTAGAGATCTTCAAGACCAGCATGTGGAAGAGCGTTGCCATGCAGCACAAACTTAACTGCCTGGGTGATTTGGGGCACATCACTTTCTTCTATAAACTTCCATTTCCTTCTCTGTATCTATCAGGTTTTTAGGATCAGTATTAAGCAAAGATTCTTGGGTTACAAGCAACAGAAATAAATTCTAGGAGTTCCCATCATAGCTCAGTGGTTGATGAACCTGACTAGCATCCATGAGGACGCGGGTTCGATCCCTGGCCTTGCTCAGTGGGTTAAGGAACCGGTGTTGCTGTGAGCTGTGGTGTAGGTCACAGACACGGTCGGATCTGGCGTTGCTGTGGCTGTGGCATAGACCAGGAACTGTAGTTCTGATTCAACCCCTAGCCTGGGAAACTCCATATGCCATTGGTGCGGCCTTAAAAAGAGAAAAAAAGATTGAAATGAATTATAGCTAATAAAGCAAAAGTTGTCTTGAAGCAGCAGGTGTGCATGAAAACATCAGAACAGTAGAGACTTTGGCAACATATAGACCCCAGGGAATTCCCATGTGGCGCAGCAGAAATGAATCCAACTAGTATCCATGAGGATGCAGGTTCAATCCCTGGCCTCACTCAATGGGTTGGGGACCCGGGTTGCCGTGAGCTGTGGTGTAGGTAGCAGACACATTTTGGATCCTGCTTTGCTGTGGTTGTGGTGTAGGCCAGCAGCTGCAGCTCCAATTTGACCCCTAGCCTGGGAACCTCCACATGCCACAGGTGCGGCCCTAAAAAGCTAAAAAAAAAATAAATAAACCCCAGAGCTCCTGCTGTGGCACAATGGGATCAACAGCAGTGGTATTTTGGGAGCACCGGGACACTGGTTCCATCCCTGGTCCAGCACAGAGTGTTAAGGATCCAGAGTGGCCAGAGCTGCAGCCTATGTTGGGACTGTAGCTTGGATCTGATCCCTGGCCTGGGAGCTCCATATGATACAATGCGGCCAAAAAGGAAAGAAAAAAACAGTGTGTGTGTATACACTAACACACCCCACCCAAAGAATTCACTTTCCAGAAAAAACTGTATGTACTGTGCTGGCCAAATAAAATGTGTCCTCTGGGCCTCCAACTGGCAATGCGCTCTGTACAAAAGAGCCCAGGTTCCTGGGTAGCACAAAGGTCCTGCCAGCCCCAGGGGAACTCAAACTCCAGGGCAGAGACCCAATTTTAGGCAACAGGGAAGGAATACATGGCAAGGCACTAGGTGACAAAGACCGTATCTGGTTCTTTCCCTAAGCTGCAGGCCCCAGCACAGGCCCCAGCACAGAGGCAGCCTCTCAGAGTGCCCCCAAACAGGACTCTTTGTCTCAGGTAAGATGTGGCTCTGGGATATTTGATAGCCCATCAGATTGCACAGCTCATCAATGTCTGATTTCACAGACAACTGCCCCTGGGGCCCTGAGCATGAGCCCTGTCAGGAGGTGGGGGTGGGAGAAGAGGCAGGAACCACCCTCTCCTAGGCAGGGTGAAAACTCACAAGAGTAGACAGCTTTTCCCTCAGCCCTAGAGCTACTAAGTGGTCACCATGCCTAGCACGTCTCTACTTAGAGCTTTCCAGTACGCCACCTCCATCTTCCCACCCCCAGGAACACTGGTCTCAGGCTTTTTCTCTGCCAACTGGATTCGCCCACTGGCTGTGTTTGACCCCAAGGGAAGGGCCACATTCTGGCCATTTCTCAGTCTCTACCTCTGGGCCTCACCCAGAGTAGATGATTGCTAAGTGCTTAAAGGGAGCCAAGAACCATCACTTCCAATCCCCAAACCTCGCCTCCAAATTCATATGTTGAAAACCTATTGCCCAAGGTAATGGTATGGGGAGAGATCTTTGGGAGGTGACTTTTGGGAGGGCAGAGCCTTCATGAATAGGATTAGTGACTTTATAAAAGAGGTCCCAGAGCCCTCCTCATCCTATGTTGTGAGAATACACCCAGATATCAGCAGTTTTTTACCCAGAAGAAGGCCCTCATTAGGATCCATCTATGTTGGCACCCTGATCTTAGACTTTCAGCCTCCAGAACTGTTAAGAAAAAAATTTCTGGTGTCTATAAGCTATCATCGATGGTGTTTTGCCATAGCAGCCCAAACTAAAGCAGTCATATTTGCCTTTCTGGAAATCATGATCTGGGTCGGGAGACCTCAGCTCAACCACTGACATGGCCCCATCCATCCTGGTCCTCAGTTTCCCCATCTCTACAGGAGGAAGAGAACCACATGATTTCTAAGTGGCCTCCTGGTTCCTCTAACACCCTTCAGATTCAGTGGCTCTTTCTCTGCAAAAATAGCTGCAGTATGAGGGGGGTTTGGGGCCATGCCCATAGCACACAGAAGTTCCCTGGCCTGGGATTGAACCCAAGCCACAGCAATGACAACACTGAATCCTTAACTGTTAGGCCACCAGGGAACTCCGAAATAGCTACAGTTTTAGCAAGGGTCTAAAGAGAGTGAGCTACTGATGGGTAGGAATGGCCCCTCCCATTCAGGAGACTGCCCATGGGCTGTACCTTTGAAGTGGGCAGGGAGTGAGGGTTGGTTAGTGAGGTGGTCAAGCAGTGAAGCAGCTGTGGGCAGAAACAGACAACTAGTTCAAGTCTCCCACCCGTCACTTAACTATGTGACCCAAGCTAGTCCCTTAATCTGAGCCTTTGTTTCCCCCTTGGCCCATGAGTAAGCAAGCAATGTGAGTATCTGTTGGATTGGGTTTTGAACCCTGAAGAGCTAATGGAACAGGAGGTCTCATTCTGGGCTCTATGATGATGTCACCCTCATGCGGGGGAGGGGCCAGTGAGCTTCCCCCAGCCCCCGGTGCTCCTGACCCAGCAGAGCACAAGGTGCTGATACATCTAAGCCCCAGGTACCGATATGCCTAAGCCCAGCTCCCCACCACTTTCTGCTATCAGACAAGAAATCCAAACAAGAGCCATTTACACCTTAAAACTTTATGTGAACTTCTGTAAATGTGTATAGGGTAGCCTGTGGTCACCTGTCCCCAGGTCTGGCCCTTCGAGACTCTGTCGGCTCAGCACTTGCTGTAGATGGCTGCACTGCCCCGCTCCTCAAACTCTTCCTTGCTGACCCAGAGCTGCTGGAAGGCCTGCAGCGAGGCCAGGATGGAGCCGCCGGTCCACACGGAGGTCTTCCTCTCAGGAGCTGCAGCCACTGTGGGGCTGTCGCTGGGGCAGAGGAGGCTCAGCTCCCTCTGGAAGCGCTTAGGGAAGCCATCCAGCATGGTGCAGCCGCCGCACAGCAGCACGTTGGCGGCCATCTCCTCCTTAAAGCCTGCCTCCTGGCAGCGGCTCAGACAGGCGGCTGTGAGTGCGGGGAGGCCGGGCTGGTTGCTGCCCACCAGGGTGGGCTTGAAGAGCATTTCGGCGCACTGGAAGCGCTCCTGACCAATGGTGATGAGCTTGCCATCTGGGAGCTCGTAGTCCACACGCAGCTCCTCCAGGCACAGGCCAAGCTCCTCCTCTGGCTTGAGTGCTGAGTAGCAGCACTTCTTCTTGATGTGCTCGATGATATGCAGGTGGTCATCTGTGAACGTGTGCCCAGCCTCGTTGAGCAGCTGCAGCAGGTAGTTGGTGAGGTCGCCGCCAGCATAGTCGGCGCGACTGGTCAGTCCCGGCAACACGTCGCTCTCGGAGATGGGCACCACGTGTGAGACACCGTGGCCACTCTCCACCACTAGCCCGGAGGTCTTGCCATAGGAGTAGATGGACAGCAATGACTGGGACGTCACGTGCATGGCAGGAATGCCAAAGGTCTCGAACATGAGCTCCGCGTACTTCTCCCGGTTGCTGCTGGGACTGAGCGGGGGGTCTGAGACCAGCACGGCATGCTCCTCGGGGAGGATCTTCATGGCCGTGTGGAAGATGTACTCCCAGATGTTCTGGACGCAATCCCAGTCCACCACGATGCCATATTTTAGCGGGTTAATCAGCTTCAGAGGCGCCTCCATGTTGACCAGCTCGTGGCCCACGTAGGTCTCCTTGCGGGTGTCACCTGCATCAGCCCCTTCGGAGTAGCGCTTGCCCACAGTGGAGGAGATGAAGTAGGTGGGCCTCGGCTCGCCCGCATAGCCACACTTGCAGTACTGGGAACCCAGGTCAATGATGAGTGCCTTGACCTTGCGCACTTTCTTGGGTTTCATCTTCAGTTGGGTGGCCGAGCTTGTGTCCCGGATGCCAGCATCAGGACCTGGCAGTGTGCCTGCCTCTCCAGGGTCACCCTGAGCTGTGCCCATGGGCATAGGGCTGGGGCTGTTCCTCGTCGCCATCTGCCTTCCTTGCTTACCTTTCTTACATCCACATCCTAGAGCTCTTTGGGGAGAAACAACAAGGTCCACCTCCAGCAGTGCCTTGGCAACCCGTGGGGACTGTGATGTCACCGCGGGCTGGTCCATTCCGGCAGCCTGGGGAGGGCTTGGCCCTAACGGGCCCTTGATCTGCCACCCCCACCCTCATCTGCCTAACTTGACTCTGTTCCAGGACAGAGCAGGTGGCCAGTACAGTTTTAGAAATCCAAGCATGCTCGAGTCTCAAAGTTTTCTGCTCCCTATGCTTTTATCCTCGTTCCTAATCCTCCATTCACTCGTCGAACACCTTTTCCTCCCCACTTTCTTGGCTGAGAGGGTGATAAGTGTTTGAGCCCCTACAGTAAGTCAAACTCTGTAGGAGGCACCTCACATGACATTTCACAGAATCCTGGGAGGTGGGCAGAGCCAAGGAGATAAGTCAAAGCTCAGAATGAAAATGACTTATCTCAGAGTAAACAGTTCTTGGAGTGTTTGCACTTCAACCCAAGTTCATCAACTCCAGTGGGCCAGGTTTCCTTAAAGAGTGTAGGGCCCTAATAATAGCAACCCGACCACAAGGAGTGCCCAGTGTAGTCAGGAAGAAGGTGAATGGATGCAGAGGAATTTTCAGGTGGGCATCTACTGGGAAAGCAGAGGAACAAAAGGAGGAAGGGAGTCAGAAGGTTCCCCAGAGAGGTGCTGCCTAAGTGCTGAAAGATGAATTGGTATTTGTCAGGTGGCTAAGAGGAGGGAAAGGCATTCCAAGCAGAGAGCAAAGCCTGAGTAAAGTTCAGAAGAAGGCATGGAGGGGAGCTTCCAGTAAAGGTGTTTGGAAAAATAGATGAGAATAAGGAGGTCATGGAGGCAAGCAGCGGGGCCTGAAATGCTAGAGATAAGGGCTTGGATTAAACTGCCAACAGCTGGAGAGCCAGTGAAGTCTTCAAGCAGGGGAGTGGCCAGATTTGGCTTATAGGGGAGTTCCCATTGTGGCTCAGTGGGTTAAGAACCCGACTAGTGTCCGTAAGCAAGCGGATTCCATCTCTGGCCTCGCTCAGTGGGTTAAGGGTCTGGTGTTGCTGCAAGCTGTGGAGCAGGTTGCAGACATGGGTCAGATCCCACGTTGCTGTTTTTATGGTGTAGGCCATCAGCTGCAGCTCCGATTCAACCCTGGGCCTGGGAATTTCCATATGCCACAGGTGCAGCCACGAAAAAGGAAAAAAAGAAAGCAGATCTGGCTTCTGGGACCAAATCTTAGAAAGATTTCTGTTTAGCTGTAATAGAGAGGGACAAGACTCTGAGATCTGAAAGGAGGATACTGAAGAAATTCTTTCAAGCTGTGAAGGTGTTTTTGTGTGTGTGTGTGTGTTTGCCTTATTTATGGCCGAACCCGCGGCATATGGAGGTTCCTAAGTTAGGGGTCTATCAGTAGCTATAGCTACTGGCCTATGCCACAGCCACAGCAACGTTGGATCCGAGCCGCGTCTGCAACCTACACCACAGCTCACGGCAACGCCGAATCCTTAACCCACTGAGCAAGGCCAGGGATCGAACCCGCAACCTCATGGTTCCTAGTCGGATTTGTTAACCACTGAGCCACGACGGGAACTCCAAGCTGTGAAGGTGTTAAAAAAAATAATTTAAAATTAAAATTTTTTTTAATTAAAAAAAAAAAAAAGAAGATGCGAAGGCAGCCTAAGCCAGGGCTGTGATAGTGCAGAAGAGAGGAAGTGACAGGTTCTAAAGAAATTCAGAAGGTAGAATCTAATCAAATTGATTGATTCTCAACTATCCTCAATTCAATCCAAGCTCCTAGGCTAGCATTTAAGACCCTTTCTCATAGGCTGCTGTGACATCTCTCACCTCTAGTACTGTGTCTACAGTAGATGATTAGATGTGGGGAATGAGGGAGAAGGAAGGATGAGTCCCTTTCTTTTGCCTAAGCAAAGACGGCCTGTCCTCCAGAAAGAACAAATTCATCAGGTTCCTATAAGGTCCTCCTCCTCCAAAAAAAAAAAGAGACAAACTCAGGGTTGTTTTCAAGAAGTATCATCTCATGGGTTTTGTAGTCTTGGGCCAAAGGGCCAAAAGATGTGATCCCATGAGAAAACATGACCTAAGAAAGCATGAGCAATGTAGCAGCTCTTCATAGAGGGATCTCATCAGAGACTCCAGGAGCCCACGTGTGCTCTATATGGCTAGTGACAAGTGTGCAATGTGTGTGTAGCAGGCAGTGGAGGTTTTAGGTGCAGAGTGTTACCAGTCTCTGTATTCCTCCATCATTGATACCATTTGTGTGCTGACCCAGACAGAAGGGTCACAAAAGGTGACGTGAAAGCTAAGGGGGAAGGGTTTCCACTAGGAGAGAGCATCCAAGCACGCATAAGCCTGAGAGGTGCAGTAAAAGGAGTGAAATGTGTCCATTGACTTTAGCCTGAAGAATGTGAGGGTGGGCCCTGAGAGCCCCTGTGCTGATGGACCATACAGACTAGATGGAGCAAATGGCCTTAAGCTAGCACAGCGCCTCTCCCACCCATGATGATGGAAAGCGAGTGTGGGGAGGCGTCTGTGAACTGGCATGTTGGGCTTTGAGTGTCTTAGTGAAGAGGGATGCACAGGTCGAATGAAGAAGGTGGATAATGGCCTCACAAAGAGGTCCACGTCTGAATCCCTGGAACCTGGGAATATGTTACCTTTCATGGTAAAAGGGACTTTGAGGTACAAGCTAAGGGGTTTGTGATGGGGAGACAACCCCCCATTATCTGGGTGGGTCAAAGTAATCAGAAGGGTCTTAAGAAGAAGGAGACAGGAGGGTCAATGTCAGATAAGGAGATGTGACAACAGAAGCAAAAGTCTGAGAGGACTTGAAGATGAAGGAAGAGGCCACAAGCCAAGGAAGGTAGGCAGCATCTAGGAGCTGGAAAAAGCAAGGAAAGGGATTATCCCTCAGAGCCTCTAGAAGGAATGTGAGCCTTGATTTTAGACCACTAAGACTAACTATGGGCTTCTAACCTCCAGAATTGTGAGATAATAAATTTGTGTTTTAAGCCACTAAATTTGTGGTAATTTGTTACAGCATCAATAGGAAACTGCATATAGGCTCTTACAGGAATCCAGAGCAGTAAAAATGTACTAGGCAACTGCAAATTTCTTAGAAATATTTCTTTTTTTCTTTTTTTTTTGTCTTTTTAGGGCCTCACCTGTGGAGGTTCCCAGGCTAGGGGTTGAATTGGAGCTACAGCTGCTGGCCTACACCACAGCCACAGCAATGCAGGATCCGAGCTGCATCCGAGACCTACACCACAGCTCAAGGCAACGCCAGATCCTTAACCCACTGAGTGAGGCCAGGGATCAAACCCACATCCTCATGGATACTAGTCGGGTTCATTAACCAATGAGCCATGCTGGAAACTCTAGATTTCTTAGAATTCAAAAGGTAGATGGAGGAAAAAGAAAATGGATGACTCTAAATACACCTTTGGTTATAAGTTCTCTTGAAATAAAGTCAAGCAACCCAAGTTGGCCATGCAAACCCCTGAAAAGCAGAGGTAAGTGAACTATTTCTCAGCTATCCTGGAGAAAAGTACTTTCCTATTTTTCTTTTTTTAAAATTCAAAATTCAAGGCCATCACCTCCTCTACCCAATGAACTAAGAAACTGCCTCCATCAGATGTCACAAGGCTCATGAGACTGGACTTGGTCATTTCCTTCTCTCACATCCCAAAAGAAGCATAGAGTATCCCTAGTAACTTCCTTAAAGGAGAAAGCCCACCATTGCAGTGACTGCCTCTTTTATTAAGAGCATGGTGCTTCATAACAAAAGGCAGGATTCTGGGTGCCCTGAGAGCATCAGGTGTCAGCACCAACACGCCTGGCTTCAGAGATGGCACGTGAGTCAGCAGCCAAGCAGCCTCAGAGACATGTGTCAGGTCCAATCGCAGTGTGTTCATAGGAAACCCCTGGGAAGAAGTTGTAGTCAGCAGAGCTTGACACTGCTGGCTGGATGTCCTTGGGTGAGCTATGCACCCAGGAGCCCTGAGGTTCTCATCTGTGGGACTGTAGGGTCTAATTTCATTGCCAACCCAAAGACCTGGATGAAGGAGGAGTAAGTGTGCAAATATGTGTCCGCAATAATTCCTCTGAAGGTTGCCCTAAGAAACAAGCAGGACAAAACTACCAGGCAGAGTCACCACAGCAGCAGTTGGTCCTGCTAAAATTTAAATCATATGGTATCAAAATCTCTGCTCAAAATGCTCCAGTGCTTTCAACCTCACACAGAGTCAGAGCCAAAGTCCTAGCAATGGCTTGTGAGGTCTGAGCTGCTCACCCTCCCCCAGCCCTCCTCCCATGTTACGTACTTTTCTGTGATCTCTCCACTCTGCAGCCACACTGGTCTTCTTGGGATCAGCAAACTTTTTCTGTAAAGGGCCAGATGGTCAATATTCATTTTCAACTTTACAGGCCATAGAGTATTTATTGCAATGACTCAACTCTGAGGTTGTAGCACAAAAGCAGCCATAGACAATATGTAAATGAATGAGCATGGCTGTGATCCAATATGATTTTATTATAAAAACAGACAGCAGGTCTGATTTTGTTTTTGTTTTTCTTAATGGATTTTATTTCAATTATAGGTGTACATAAATCATTACAAGTCAATTTTATAGATTTTGTATCCCAAACCCACAGTGCATCCCCCCACCCCCCAGATTGTCTTATTTGAAAAACCAAGGTTTTCCAGAGTCTGTGAGTCATTGTCTGTTGGGTAAAAAGGTTCATTGTGTCTTTTTAGTTTCCACATGTAAGCGGTAGCATTGGGTGTTGCTGTCTAATTGTCTGACTGGTTTCACTTCGCATGATAATTTCTAAGTCCATCCATCTTGCTATAAATGTTGGTAATTCGTTCCTTTTAATGGCTGGGTAACATTTCATTGTGTGTATGTACCATATCTTCCCTATCCACTCTTCTGTCGATGGGCATTTAAGTTGTTTCCATGACCTGGCTATTGCATAGAGTGCTGCAATGAACACTGGAGTACATGTGTCTTTTCGAGTCATGGTTTCTGCTGGATAGATGTGAGAGGAGACAACAAGAGAATAAGGGAAGAAAAAAAGAGCAACAAAAACCCCAAACAGTTAATACAATGGCAATAAGGACATATATATCAGTAATTACCTTAAATGTTAATGGACTGAATGCCCCAACCAAAAGACATAGACTAGCCAAATGGATAAAAAAACAAGACCCATATATATGCTGTCTTCAAGAGACCCACTTCACTTCTAGAGACACATACAAATTGAAAGTGAGAGGATGGAAGAAAATATTCCATGCAAACAGGCATCAAAAGAAAGCCGGAGTAGCAATACTCCTATCAGACAAAATAGACTTTAAAATGAAGAACATTTTAAGAGACAAGGAAGGGCACTACAT
>PVHT021183634.1:23781249-23811507 GCA_004024745.2 Catagonus wagneri | reverse complement strand
TAAAATGAAAAATCTCAATATAAGGCTAAACAACTGTGGAAGCTCTTTCAGAGCACTTTTATGAATTCTCTCACTTGATCATTTTTTTCGCCCTTGCAGAAAAAAAGAATCCTCCTCACACATAAAAAAAGATGAATAATTTTGAGTATTTGGAAGTCAGCTTAGCCCAATGGTTCTCACCTAGGGACAATTTTGACACCCACAGGACATTATGCAATGGCTAAAGAATATTTTTGGTTATCATAACAGGAGTAAGGGGTATACAGTACAGGAATCTAGTGAGTAGAGGCCAGAGATATTGCTAAACATCCTACAATGCACAGGAGAGTTCCTTGTAACAAAAAATGATATAGCCCAATATATATATATAATATATAATTTGTTATAGATAATACAACAAAGAATAATATAACCCAAAATACCAACAGTACCAAGGCTGAGAAACCCAGGCTAGCCCACTGGACACACAACATTGGAGAAAAGCAAGATTCAGTGAAATTAAATGACTTTGTCCAAGGACAGTAGGATGAATGTACCCATGACACTGCTCTTTCCATACGCCAGGAGAACATCTGTAGCTCAACTGCCTATTTGGGGATCATGAGAACTTCTCTTTTCCTACACCACCTTATAACCACAGGGACATTGACAATACATACTCTGACAATGAAGAGCCTCAAAATTTTAAACTCTTTGAGGCTTAGCTGGGAAATGGAAGTCCTCTTTAATGAAACCAACTAGACCACCCTACGGAAACGCCTGACTAGGTTTGTCCTGAAGGTCATCATCAAGCCAGCAATGAGGAAAAGGCAGAAATCACAACTTGATTAGACACATTAAGCAATTACCCAATGCCTCTGGTCTTAGATGAATCTTTACCGTCTCAGAAATAAGTGTGCATTTGGGGACTGATACCAAAAGCAGCCTGGTGTCCCCTTCAGGAAGAAGGGGATCTAGGGACACAGCAGTTAACTGTCTGGATACGTGAGCTTAGATGGAATGGAGGATGGTTCACTTGTTCCTGGTAGCATTATAAGTCATTAAAGTAAAACTAGGTTTGATCCTCACAAAAGCTACTTTGAATGTCATCAAAATGGTATCATCGTATAGCATTTAAATGAAAAAAATTCTAAAAAAAAAAAAATGGAGTTCCAGTCATGGCTCAGTGGAAACAAATCTGACTAGTATCCATGAGGATGCAGGTTTGATCCCAGACCTCACTCAGTGGGTTAAGGATGCGGCATTGCTATGAGCTGTGGTATAGGAAGCAGACACAGCTCAAATCTGATGTTGCTGTGGCTGTTGGCGGAGGCCAGTGGCTACAGCTCTGATTAGATCCCTAGCCTGGAAACCTCCATATGCCACAGGTATGGTCCTAAGAAGACAAAATAATAATAATAATAATAAAAAGGATCAGCTCTTCAGCAAGGTATACAAAAATGTCCCCAAGACACTATGCAAAACTGCCAGTAGACCAAAATGATGATTCAGAAGAATCCTTAAAATGGCAACTGTGATGTGACTGTATGGATGAGTTTTTTGCTACTGCACTGAAGTGTGTATGTCAGAACAACTTTTTTAAATATACATTTAATGTCACGTTGGATTTCCCATCCCCACCCCACCCCCATGTTCCCAACACTAGAGGCATTAAACTGATTTTACAAAAGATATGGTCTTAGAACTGAAGGAAAATTATAGAGACTACCCAATCTCTCCTTTTATATATAGCCTCTCAAACCTACAAAAAGATATTCCTTTTCCATAGCACTGTAATAAAGAAAAATACTAACCAAGAACAGGAACTGAAGTCTTCTGTTGTTGATAAGAGGCCACGATAACATTTGCAGTCGAAATGGGACCCAGAACCTAAGTAGAAAGTAGACTGAATCAGCAAAGATAATTTTATACTTCTGATGATTACAAATACCAACTCTCTACCAGCAGTCAGTAGCCTTTCATTTCCATTATGGTATCAAACACATATGTGATTTTCATTTGCCAGTTTCTCCAGTCTCAATTCAGACTTCTAAATCTCCTTCCTACCAGAAGAACAAGGTAATGATGGGGGAAACACAGAAAAAGAAAATCTCAATGATACATACCTGGCCCTTTCCTAATGAGCAGGCCATACCCTGCAGGAGGGGGTACAACAAAAGGTTATAGGATACACAGAGCATCAGTTTGTACTCAAAGATTTGTAAGAATTTTTATAATAAAGCAATTACATACTTAGCACAGAGAAGAATGTAAACTCCGTACCCATGTTAAAGGTAAAACAAGAGACCCCACAGGAATTCCACAACTGCAAAAGCCTCACAGGCCCACTCTGCTTACTGCTACTCAGCTATGAGCAACCCCTTCTGGGGCACAATCAGCCTCAGTGTCACATGCTCAAAGCATGGCCATGTGAATCATGGTGCTTGCACTTTTGCCATTACCACACTTTACCAACCAAAGCAGAAACACAACGTTCCTGGTCATTTTCTCTGGAAGACACACAAGTTGGTATCTTAGGTGTTACTATGTTCTGAAGAGAAGGGGAGGTTTTACCTATCAATTGTTAGCTTCAAAACCACTAGTTTTGAAGGTAATCGCTATTTCCTCTAGGAAATACCTATTCTAGTAAATTCAAGTATTTGTGGGGCACTAATTCTTAGTTGCTTTGATTTTTATGCTTTGCCAAGTGCGTTTAGATCTACCCTCTCCTCTAACCTTCAAAACATTCCAGTGAAGTTCACAGGGGAGTACTGTCCCCGCACGTAACTGAGGAACCCAGAGCCGGGAAGCTTATGTGTTTAGAACCAGTGAGCTGATGACCAGCCTCTCTCTCTCTCAGCTCCAAACCCACCCTTCTGTACACTGCTCGTGATGCTGGAGCCTGAGAAAACACCCCTCCTTTGACAGCGGTTAAGCTCCAACAGTAGCAGACACCACAGGGACCTGGCAGGGCTGGAGGGAGGAGGGCAGGGGACTCTGCTCCTTTGCTCCCTTTCACTCAACAGTAGCTCTTGAGCCTGCAGCAGCTGCTCCTTCCAGTTTCTTCTTAAGCACTTAGAACCAGCCTCATCCTGCCCCTCAGAAATATCAGCATCAGCTGGCTGGCACCCCCTTCTCAGAGGTTCAAGACCCAGCTGTGCAGGGCCCCACCTCCAAGCATCTAAAATCTAATGATCCGAAACTCCTTTTGTTCTTTCAGCCTTAGGAGTACAAGCTGCTGCCCACATTTACTATCTTATTGTTCCTTCTCTATTTCCCCTTCGCCCTTTCAGACCTCTAGTACTTGTTTAGACAGTTCCATGTATTAAACTCTCTCTGATAAAATAATAGCTGTGGTTTTTGTTTTCCTAAATGGACCCTGACGAGTACACGAGCTTTTATGAATCAAAATCCAAACTCTTAACAACAGACCTGTTGTGTAAGAGACTGAACAGATACTAACAATAAATAGATGACAATACATTAGAATTCTTGATGAGAATGGATAACACCTTGTGCCATTTTGGCAAGTCTTGGTAATATTGTGATAAAATCTCAAACTGGCTTTGTCTTCTACCTACCCTGTCAGTATACCTGTTTTTCCCCAAACAATTTTGTTTTCTCTTAAGACTATAGTTTACCTGCCTTATCTAATTACTTCTTTCTGAGAATCATCCTGGACAACTTTATAGCTTTTCTTTAAGTTACTGTTTTGTTTTGTTTTGTTTTGTTTTAATGGCAGCAACTGAGGCATATGGAAGTTTCTTGGCCAGGGACTGAATCAGAGCCGGAGCCCGGCAGCTCAAAACCACAGCTGCAGCAACACTAGATCCATTAACCCACTGTGCCAAGCCCAGACTGGGAATCAAACCCAAGACTCCACAGCCACCAGAGCTGTTGCAGTTGGATTCCTTTTTTTTTTTTTTTTTAACTTTTTAGGCATAAAGCACCATATGGGTTCCCAGGCCACGGGTCGAACTGGAGATATAGTGGCTGGTCTATGCCAGAGCCGCAGCAACGTCTGTGACCCATACCACAGTTCACTGCCAATGCTGGATCACTAACCCACTGAGTAAGGCCAGGGATCGAACCCACATGCTCACGGATACCAGTCAGATTTGTTTCCGCTGCGCCAAGACCGGAACTCCTTGCAGCTGGATTCTTAACCCACTGTTCCACAGCAGGAACTCCACCATTGATTTTTTGTTTTGGCCTTACCTGCAGGGTTCAGAAATTTTCAGGCCAGGGATGGAACCCAAGCCACAGCAGTGATCCAAGCCATACCAGTATCAATGCCAAATTCTTAACCTGCTGAACTACCAGGGAACTCCCTAAGCTATTGTTTAAGGTTATCTTAATTTATGTAATTTATTTAAAATTTATATAAAATTACCCATTTCTATGTAATTTATGTATTTTAGATTTTCTAGTTCATTAGTTTAAAAATATTTCATACTTACCAGTGCCTTATAATTTTTAAAGTGGCTTCTGTTTCATGATATTATTTGATCCTTACAATGGTTTATCAGAGAATAAAAATATTTTATTCATATCTCAGAGCCATTAAGGGGCAGAGCTTGTAAAACTACCAGATTTCAGATCCTCTGATTCCTGCCTAGACAGCTGCTCCTCTTAATGCATTCTGTTGCTCTTTGTTTTTATTTCCTTTTCACTTGTAAAGTTCTTAATTCTTGTTGGTGTTTTCCATGTGATATTCCCTAATCTGATGAGCATGGAAGCACAAATACTATCTTGATTATTTTATAGACTCAGAATTGAAACTTAAATGACATGCCTCATCAAAAACAACTGCATTCCGGAGTTCCCTTCGTGCCTCAGTGGTTAACGAATCCGACTAAGAACCATGAGGTTGCAGGTTCCATCCCTGGCCTTGCTCTGTGAGTTAAGGATATAGAATTACCGTGAGCTGTGGTGTAGGTCACAGAGACTGCTCGGATCTGGCATTGCTCTGGCTGTGGTTTAGGCCAGTGGCTACAGCTCCAATTCAATCCCTAGCCCAGGAAATTCCATATACTGCAGGTGTGGCCTTAAACAGAAAAAAAATTGGGAATTTTCTGATTTTTGGTCTAATCTCTTTTCCATTATGGAACAAAGGACTTTTTAAATTATAGTTGATTTACAATGTTGCGCTAATTTCTGCTGTACTGAACAAAGGCCTTTTAGTTAAGATATATTATCAGATCTCATATTGTTAACTTATGAAGCAAAATGAAAAAGGTTAAAAAGGAAAAATGTCAAGAGTTCCCGTCATGGCATAGCAGAAATAAATCCGACTAGGAACCATGAAGTTGCGGGTTTGATCCTTGGCCTTGCTCAGTGGGTTAAGGATCCGGCGTTGCTGTGAGCTGTGGTGTAGGTTGCAGACGTGGCTCGGATCCTGCGTTGCTGTGGCTGGGGCGAAGGCCGGCAGCTACAGCTCCTGTTAGACCCCTAGCCTGGGAACCTCCATATGCAGCGGGTGCAGCCCTAAAAAGACAAAAACAAATAAGTAAATAAACAAACAGGAAAAATGTCTTAAATATAACTTGTCAGTTTTGTTTCTTTACATTATAAAATTAACGTGTATAATATCTACCTTAAAAATTTTTTTTTTTTGCCTTTTGTCATTTTAGGGCCACGCTCGCGGCATGTGGAGGTTCCCAGGCTAGGGGTCTAACAGGAGCTGTAGCCACTGGCCTACGCTGCAGCCACAGCAACGCAGGATCCGAGCCACGTCTGCGACCTACAGCACAGCTCACGGCACAACGCCGGATCGTTGACCCACTGAGCGAGGGCAGGGATCGAACCCACAACCTCATGGTTCCTAGTCGGATTCGTTAACCACTGTGCTACAACGAGAACTCCTCTACCTTAAAATTTTTAAGTGATTTAAGAAGTAGGAGTTAAACATTTTTTTTCTCTTTTTGCCTTATCTATGGCCGCATCCATGGCATATGGAGGTTCCCAGGCTAGGGGTCTAACAGGAGCTGCAGCTGCCGGCCTTCGCCACAGCCTCAGCAGGGTGGGATCCGAGCCGCGTCTGCAACCTACACCACAGCTCACAGCAACGCCGGATCCTTAACCCACTGAGCAAGGCCAGGGATGGAACCCTCAACCTCATGGTTCCTAGTCATATTCGTTAACCACTGAGCCACAAAGGGAACTCCTAGGAGTTATATCTTAAAGTTGCTTTAAGAATAGTCACAGTATTATTACTCTATCCAATACTGTTCTTCAAAAGTTGGGATCTGTTAATACACAAAATGCTCCAAAATGTTATTATAAAATCAATTTCTAGGCAGTAACTTTTTCTTACCTCCTAATGATTCATTTTATTTCAGGAGAGAGGGGCCACTGAAAACTTCCCACGAATTAATTCATCAACTAGAGATATGTTTTATTGCCATATTATGCTAATACTTCAGTTCTGGACTAAAAGTTGTTAATACCTAGTTTTCTAAATGATTTCAGGGCTTTCAGGGAGAGACAGATATACTAACACTCACCCTCTGCCCCCCTGTGTGTCTCACGAAACTCCACACAGGCCCAGCTCTAATTACTCCCTTACCTAGAGGCTTAGTGTGGAGAGTGGGTCACAGCTTTCCTTTCTTATCTCCCCTGACTCTCCTGTTAGTCTGTTTGCCTCTCTAGCACCAAGGGCATTCTTGCATTTGAAAATGGACATTTCTATTGCTTTATCACCCGTGTTGAGCTTCCTTTGGCATTCCCACATTTTTTTACCTGAGCCTTTTTGTGAAAGAGATTTCAGTTGGAGAGAGTGATTGTCAACAGACTCAGAACTACAGAAAGTATTTCATTTGGAATCTTCTGTAAAGTTGAGTGTAAGTGAGCTATTTCCCTTTAAAAAAAAACTGGAATAAATTCTGGATTCACCTTGTTCAGTCTGATCCATATCCATTCCGAGCCACGCCACACCATCGGGGGCGTTTCACTGCCAAAGACCCACTGCTGCCCTTCTTCCTGTGTTAGATTATTCATTAAACCAATGTCTGCTGAGTTGTCCACATGACATATTCACCAAACATTCATTGAGTTTGTTCTGGGTGTCAGACTCCCGGGGATAAGAGCCCTGTGGAGAAAAGAGAGCAAAAGGAAGCTCCTACCCCATGGGGTGATATTCTAGTGGGGCAGATAGACAGTGGAAAATTGCGTATAAAATGCCCATATGTTAAGTTCTTAGAGATAAAATTATGGGGGATAAAAAGAGAGGTGACAGAGAGGTGGTCAGAAAAGACCCCTTTAATGGGGTAACATTTGAGTAGAGTGTTGAGAGTCAGCCGGATGGATGTCTTGGGGTAGAATATTCCAGGCAGGCAGAACAAGTGCCAAGGCCCTGAGGTGTCTTGGGAGGCTGGAGGTGTCTGAAGAACAGCAAGGAGGCAAGCATGGATGGAATGGAGCGAGCCAGAAGGGAGGTGATAACATATTATGTCTCTGTAGCTGTGGGAAGAGACTTGACTTCTTTTTCAAGTATGATAGACAACCCACGGAGTGTTTTGAGGAGCAGTGGCATTTCACAGATCTGACTTCTGTTGTTTTTAAAATTTTTTTGGGGGGGAAGCATGCCTGCAGCATGTGGAAGTTCCCAAGCCAGGGATCAAACCTATGCCACAGCTATAACCAGAGCCACAGCAGTGAGAGCGCTGGATCCCTAACATGCTGAGCCACCAGGGAACTCCCAGGATTTCTGTTTTAAAAGCCTTGGGGGAGTTCCTACTGTGGCACAGTGGGTTAATAATCCAACTGCAGTGGCTCCGGTGGCTGTGGAGGTGCAGGTTGGATCCCTGGCCCAGCACACTGGGTTAAGGATCCAGCACTGCTGCAGCTGAGGCTCAGATTTAATTCCTTGGCTGGTGGGGGTGGGCATTAAGTTAAAATAAAATGAAGGGTTTTGGGGAGTTCCCTGTGGCGCAGTGGGTTAAGGATCTGGCATTATTACTGTACGGCTTCTGTCCCTGTTGAGGTACGAGTTCAGTCTCTGGCCTGGGAAATTCCACGTGCTGCAAGTGTGACACCCCCCTCCCCCAAATTAAAGGTTTTTGGCTTGACCAGCAGGAAATGACGGCACCATTTACTGAGAAAGGGAACAGAGGGATAACACCGGATTTAGAGGGTGGATATCAAGCATTTGGTTTTGCTCAAGCAGGATGTTCAAGAGTGGTGTCAGATTGGTCAAGAATGGGAGAGAGATTTGGGAGTCACCAGTTTTAGAGGTTTTAAAACCGTAACACTCTATGAGAAAAGATCTTGCCCCCAAGGGGTTCGTAGACTAGAAAGGAAGGAAGATGCGTACAGCAGAAAGTGGCGGTGTGGGATGGGAGCAACATGCGGTGAGTCATTCTGTCTGGTTAGAAGGTAGGCGTAAAACACATCGTTTTCCCCTTTAAAGGACAGGGAAGGGTGCAAAGGACTATTTGACCTTGAGGCCAGTTTACCTAGTGATAGTAAGGCTGTTGGAAAGAGGGTTAAAGTTAACACTGAAATTACTGCCTCCTTCTTCTTCATATTGTTTATCTAATTTATTATCAAAATCTGTTATTTTTCTTTACACATCAGTCTCAAATTCGCCCTGTTCTTTTCATTCTTACTGCCCTCCTAAAGCTAAGCCTTCATTCCTTTACTTCCCTGGCAACTCTTACTCTTCAAAGACTCTATGTGCCATTTAAAAGGACTCATCCTGGAGTTTCGTCATCACTCAGCGGTTAACGAACCCAACTAGGATCCATGAGGATGCGGGCTCAATCCCTGGCCTTGCTCAGTGGGTTAAGGATCTGGTGATGCCATGAGCTGTGGTGTAGGCCGCAGAGGCAGCTCAGATCTCGAGTTTCTGAGGCTCTAGCGTAGGCCGGCCTCTGCAGCTCCAGTTGGACCCCCAGCCTGGGAACCTCCATATGCGTGGGTGCGGCCCTAAAAAGCACAAATAATAATAATGAAATAAAAGGAAGTGTCCTTGGAGTTCCTGTCATGGCTTAGCGGGTAACAAACCCAACTAGTACCCATGAGGATGCAGGTTCAATCCCTGGCCTTGCTCAGTGGGTTGAGGATCTGATGTTGCCATGAGCTCTGCTGTAGGTTGCAGACGTGGCTTGGATCCCAAGTTGCTGTGGCATACACCAGAAGCTGTGGCTCCAATGACCCCTAACCTGGGAACCTCTATATGCTGCGGGTGTAGCCCTAAACAAAAAAACAAAAAGGCAAAAATAAATAAATAAATAAATAAATAAATGGAATCATCCTGAACATTCCTATCTTATTTGTACAACCTTAATTTTCAGCATTCTTCCCCATCATTCACCACTTCTAAATTGTAAAATGTGTGGTTAATAGTAAAAAAAAAAAAAAAATCTGATCTCCTCAAACGGCTGCTTGAAGAATGTGTATGGGTGACAAATTCTGTCTTGCTGAGCAGCAAACAGGAACGCTTTTGATCAAACAGGAACGCTTTTGATCTCATCTAACCCTCTTCCCCCATGTTCCCAGATTCATCACCCTTTTATAATTGAGGATATTATGAGATGAGCTTGGATTCATCCAAAAGCCCAGGCATAATGTTTATGGCTAAATATCACGTCTTGAGTGATCCTCCAGGAAATTGGAGGTGTCCACGTGGAAAGGAACTTCTACAGGGACTCATGCTGCATCAGGGCTCGGAAATCTCCTTCTGGATACAGTTAACGCTTGTGTTTTCCTGGGTACAACAAAATCCTTAGGAGTTCCATGGCAGACCTTTCATGTTGAGGTTTTAGTTTTAAAATTCTATATGAGATTATCCATGAGTGCATTTCTTACCAACTGTCTAGAAGACATACACCTAAAGTAGTGATGTTTTGCTTTCTACCAGGTTTTTGCTGAAGAGGGTTTGAAGCTTGCGTCAAGTGCACAAGTGTTCTCCAAACAGGTAATGCACGTATCCCCGCCTGGCGTGGTGGTCATGTCGTAACCACCCACTCTGAGGGAGCATCACTAACGTACAAAGGCATTCAAGGTTTAAAAGGTGGAGTTTCACTGGAGTTGTTATAACTTCCTTATTTACCTTTCAGTTGAATGATGATGATAAGCTTATGCTTCTCATGGAAATAAATAAGCTTGTTCCTCTATGCCACCAGCTCCAGACAATAACCAAGACATCTTTGCAGAATCAAGTGTTTCTAAAGGTAAAAGGGAGGGTGGGTTTTTCAGAAGGCACTTGAGAAACTTTCACACTTTTTTTTATTAGCTTAGCTTCCTGACCCCTTCAAATAAAGTGTGAATACCCACAGAAGAACAATTTACTTCCATTTTTCCTGTCTTGATTGTAAGAACCGTTTATTGTCTGCAGTTATAACTGACCCCAGGGAGCAGGAGGTTCACCGAATAAATTTGCTTTTGGACATGACTGATTCCATAGCACTGAGCGGCTACCCTTAAATCCCAGCATCATCACCTCACTGACTGGAATACCAACACCCCTGCTTTGTCTGAGGGAGTGTGAATGCAGCCGAGTGCAAGGAATTGCAAAGTAGGGGTTCACTGCCACTATTTGGTGCCCTTTGAGTAGCCCCTAAAAGTCTGAAATAGAACACACTGACTTCCCATCCATTCTTCCTGGGGTTCTATGAAATTGGCAGTAGATTCGAGGAGCAGTCCCTGATTCTGTGTTCTGGGTTCTCAGGTCATTAAGTCAGTTCAGATGCCAGAGCTGGGGCAATGCAGGCTCCTTAACCCCACTGTGCCACAGGGGAACTTCCTCAAAATATTCTTTTAAATTACGGTAGAAATATTGGGAGAATGATGTGAGGTAATATTATATGCAAAATAGATATACAATTCTTTTACTATTGTTAATATCTTTGTTTTATGACATCTTTGGGAATCACTTGTGCTACTTGAAATGGGAATTTGCTGCTTTATGCTTACACTTTTAGCTCATAGCACCATCAAAGTGGATGTTTAAAGAATTCCTACCTGTATCATGTCTGGTGAGTATACTTAGGGGACACCCATGCTGGCACATAAGTTAAAAGCAGCTTTCTTGTGAAGAAATAATTTTAAAATCTTATTTCCAAAATCATTTATATGCCAGAAATAAGAATATTCTCTTACTTAAGTGCAAGTGTGGGTTGGAGGGGGATAACATGACTTCAACAGCATAAGATGATGGAAACCAAAAGAATTTACATATCAAGGATAACTGTTTTATTTAAAAACAATATTTATATGTACGTATGTGTTGCAGCCCTTAAGGAAAAATAACAATCTTAAAAGTCCTTTTATTTGAAATTCAATGTAAGTAAACATATAATCTTAAACCATAAACTCATAGATTTTGTTTCAATGATGTGAAAACTTTTGTTCTGTTCAAAGGCATCTGTGTCTTTGAATTACAGTAACTGCTCAGTAACTTCTTTGCTGGTTACCCTGTAACTAGAGTGAGAGACTGAGTGTCCACAAATGCACACATTACTTAACACTGCCTTATAATACTTCCATATGTTAGCAAAGCCCTTTGTTCTCTACAAAGCCTTTTCCTGTGTCCGTCATTACGTAGCCACAATGTTACACTGTTGGAGAGATGAAGGCCAACCCACAAGGAGCAGGGAAGGCACACTCCACACCCTGCAGCTTCCCAGCAACCTAAGGGGAAGGAGTTGGGGAAAAGGGGTGGCACCATATGTCTTTGGGGATATCACACTGAAGCAGATTGGGTAAGAAAGGCCAGTTGTTTTTTAACTTCAAAGTGATGGAAAATTGAGGCAAAAATATTAACCATGCCATAACATTTACATAGAATTAAGTCAAAACGTAGTATTTACTAAGAATGGGTTACAGGGTAATTTACGGGTAAATTATCTTTACTTTGCTATCTTTTCTTTCAAATTTTCTTCAAAGTGCTTTGTTTGTTGGCTTTTAATTGGAAAAACATTGCTCACTTGCCAGTTGTTAGAAAGAGAAAACCAGAAGAACAGAGTGAGTACCTGGGCAGGCAGATCTGGGAGGCTGAAGTCAAAATAGATTCAAGGCTTGTTATATGAGACAAAGAAGGAAAACGAGGTCAGGTGTCAAGATCAGGCTTCCCTGTGGATGGCTGGGTGGGAAGCAGGCTTCATCTAAGCTGCTGCTTCCTCAGGGCACTGACTGGCCGGCAGGCGAGGAGGGAAGGCCTTGTTGCTTTTTACTGCATCTCAGTCCTCACGCTGTAGCTGTTGTGGGATTGATGCGATTTGCCAAGACTTCTTCATATTGTTGTTGTGTCAGTAACCCTTCTGTTACGCTTTTACTTTCTTCAAATTTGGGCAACACAACTGCAATGTAGCCTTCGGTGGATGGCTGGAGGGGAAATAGAATATTTAACACTGTCAAATGATAAGAAATCAGACAAAAGGTATGTGGATAGGATCATATTGCCCCAGTCCCATTTACCTTCTCTTGCAGAATAGATGGCTTATGGAGAATGTTTTCATTCACTTCCATCAACCGTCCTCTAACACAGCTATTTAAAAAAATTATTTTGAAGAAAAATATTACCTCATGTGTTTCACCAAAATTGTGGCTAAAAAATAACTGACTTAGGGAGTGCCTTTGTGGTGCAGCAGGTTAAGGATCCGGCATTGCCACTGCAGGGGCTAGGTAGGGTTGCAGTTGTAGTGCAGGTCACAACTACAGCACAGGTTTGATCCCTGGTCCGGGAATTTCCACATACTGTGGGTGCGGCCAAAAACAAAAAATTTGAAAAGTAAAAGATAAAAGTTAGGAGTTCCCTTCGTGGCTTACTGGTTAATGAATCTGACTAAGAACCATGAGGTTGCAGCTTCGATCCCTGGCCTTGCTCAGTGGGTTAAGGATCCGGCGTTGCCATGAGCTGTGGTGTAGGTTGCAGACACGGCTCGGATCCCGCGTTGCTGTGGCTGTGGCGAAGGCCGGCAGCCTCAGCTCCTGTTAGACCCCTAGCCTGGGAACCTCCATATGCCGTGGGTGCGGCTCTAGATAAAAGGCAAAAAAAAGAAAAAAAAGATAAAAGTTAACTCACCTAGATATGGTGTATTCTTCTCCATCTGAGCAGTAAATCTTACACAGAGGTGCAAGTTCTGTTAGAAACTGTGCCCCCTGATAATGAAAGGGAAGAAATAATTAACTGATATACATTTTCACTTCTCCTTGAGAATGGCCTTCAGTGTTAGAATGGGATATGTTCCTGGAACTAGTATTTTAAGTAAAAATGACTTCAGCACAGAAAAATCATTCATTTATTCAAACATTTATATATTAAATGCTTGCTACAGGCAAGGCAACATCCTAGGCTCTACGGGAAAAAACAGACTAAGGCACGTGATAATAGGTAGTTTAGTTACATATTGAGAATGTATTTTATCTTAACTTATACTTTATATTTAACTGTAAATGAAAAAGCTGCATATAGAAGTATGAAGATTTCAAAAGGGTAGAGAAATCTTAACAATAAGCACTAATATAAAAAATCAAACATTATAGAGAAAGGATAGCAATACTGTACAACATTAGCTTCATTAGGATTCTTACCTTATTTTTATATTAGAACTTAATAGATAAAGGAACTTCTTTATTAGGCTGAATTACTAAGACTTTTTGAAGAAAGGATTTTAAAAAATTTAATAAAATGTACTTTGAGGAAAATCTAGAAAATATAGAAAAGTTTTCTGTAGCAGGTAAGAGCAAGTTACCCATTATAAGCCACTAGTAGATAGTACATTTAGCTAGATAATCTGTGAATGTTATGGCATGATTATAGTTTTACGTACTGCACTGTATGGGTATATATCTGGGGAGGTTCTGACATATCTACAGGGAGGCTTAGGGGAAAATGATGCAAGCATGTCTCATGCGTTGTGTTTTTTTTTTTTTGCTTTTTAGGGCCTCACCTACAGCATATGGAAATTGCCAGGCTAGGGGTGGAATTGGAGCTGTACCTGCTGGCCTATACCACAGGATCCGAGCCACATTTGCAACCTACAGAGTAGCCTGTGGCAATGCTGGATCCTTAACCCACTGAGCAAGGCCAGGGATCGAAACCGAGTCCTCGTGGATACCTGTCAGGTTCGAAACCCACTGAACCACAATGGGAAATCTGTTGCTCTCCTTTTTTGTTTTTTTTCCTCCAGGAATTTTTACTGCAGTGAACATTTGAGGTCAAGGTTCTGTTCTTTATGGCCTCTTTACCTGACAGCATTCAGGTGTTACCTCGTGCACTTCACTCCTTGGGTACTGGTTTTAAAATACTAGTCTGTATGACTCCTCACTGTCTGGAGGAAGGACTGGGGTTTTGTCCTGAGGGTCTATCATTGGGTCTCTGTCAAAACAAGTTTTAACCCCTTTCTGTCAACTCCCTTGGGAGAATAAGTGATTGGCAGTGCTGAGATCCAATCAAAGCTTTTCTACAGTGGGTTCCATCTGCAGGCCCCTCTCTGTTCCTCAATAGTAACAACTGTGTCACTGTTTTGCACAAAGATTTATCACAGGGTCATCCTAAACACTAACTTTTATTTGTAATTTGCAGACTTTTAAGAATGGTCCATGCTTTTTAAAGTCCTTTTGCTTCCTGAGTGAGGAAAAATCAATAATTATAGGTTAGGTTATTAGGGGCCTTCACACCTATAAAGAGGAATATAAACAAGGGCCTTCTAGAACAGCAGGGTAATTGGCAGAAACTCTTAGTGTGAACTCAGTAAATGAAGGACATGATCATCTGCTGAAACTTTCCTGGAAGGTGGGTTTGTCAGGATACTTTAATGATACTGAATCGTCCCTGATGTGATACTTTCTTTACTAATAAAATGTCCATCTTGCCTATAGTTGGAGAGGACAGAGGTAACATTTTATAAAACTGAACACTGTGTGGAAATATACGATGTAGCTAGATTTGTATTGATTTAGCAATGATTTGGGAATGCAAAATGATAAGCAAATATTGTGTATTTTAACGATTTTTTTCACTACCTCGGGGACTTATTTTTTCTTTTAAATTCACATGTGAAAAGATATGATAAAAAGCTACTGATCACCTAAATTGTACCGAATTCAAAATACTGGTTTAGTAAAACTAAAAGGGACAAGATATCTTATTATATTGGCATTGGAGTGGTTCTTTTAAAGGGTCACCTTCCCGGAGTTCCCGTCGTGGCTCAGTGGTTAACGAATCCGACTAGGAACCACGAATGAGGTTGTGGATTTGATCCCTGGCCTTGCTCAGTGGGTTAAGGATCTGGCGTTACCATGAGCTGTGGTGTAGGTTGCAGACGTGGCTAGGATTCCGCATTGCTGTGGCTGTGGCATAGGTCAGCGGCTACAGCTTCTGTTAGACCCCTAGCCTGGGAATCTCCGTATGCCACGGGTGCGGCCCTAGTTAAGGTAAAAAGACAAAAAAATAATAAATAAATAAAGGTTCACCTCTCCCATCCCCCACCCTGGAAATCAGAGGGATGGTGGTAAAGAACCTAAATGACACATAATAGTCCTTCTGAAATATCTCCCTTTTTTGGGTCTGAGAATTTCTTTAGGTTTAAACTATTCTTAAAATCACAGCAAACTGCCGGGGGTGGGGGTGGGGGACGCTGAGAATGCATCATGCGGTCTCAGACCAACTGGATCTATCAATATTATGACGGTAGAGGATTTAAGTAAAGAAATACAAAAACATACCCGCTTAAATTTCCCAGAGACTTTGTTCTGAAGTCTGCTACAGTTTGTACTGATTTGATAGGAAATGCTTTTAATTGTTTTTCCACTTTGAAGAACTGGATGGGATCCTGCCAAAGTGATGACACATATTCTACAAGGAACAAAAATCAATCCCCTATTATTGTTTGGTATAAAATTCTTCCTCCTATAGCACAGTATCCCTACTGGCACAAGCATAGCTGAACCGACATTTGTGTCATTTACCCCCATTTTCCTCTGGCTACTAGAGGAGCTTCACTGAAGAAGAGAACGCAGTGATAAAAATGAAGAAAATGGGGCTGAATTTCCTTCCCCCAAAAAAGAAGAGTACGGGAGGGGATTAGAAAGCACTGAGGTAGGAGGGAAGTGGATATGCCCCTATGTACAGGATACCACCTGTGCCTCTACCCTCCCCTGCCAATGCTATGGGCATTGGCAGTTCAGAGGTCAGGCGCAGGCAGGTGACTGGAGGTAGGAGCTGACTGAGGGGGTGGTCCTCCATGTGGATGTTTGGGTAATTGACTTTGTTTAGAGTCGGCTCTGAAAGACTCATTCTTCAACCAAACTCCTATAACAAATAATAGCATCTCAACAGAGTGGAAAATAATCATTTAATGAATATTATTTCAATCCAAAGCTATAGCAGAAAAGATTTTTTTTGGTAATTTAAAATACCCAATTTGCTTACCGGTTAGAGTGCTGTAGTATACAATGGTCCTCACAGGGTTTTCCTTTGACATCTAGAAGAAAAGAATGAGTGTGATGGCTGTTGGGTCCACTGTGTGATACTTCCTTTGGTTCATAGAGATAGTTAATCATGAAGACTGGACACATACGTTACTGGTAGCCCTTCATTACTCAAAAAGATATACCTAAAGGTTTCCTATAAAGTACTTCAAGAAATCTGGCCCAGGAATTCCTGTTGTGGCTCAGCAGAAACGATCCGACTAGTATCCAGGTGGATGCGGGTTCAATCCCTGGCCTCGCTCAGTGGGTAGGGGATCCAGCATTGCCATAAGCTGTGGTGTAGGTCACAGGCTAGGCTCGGATCCCGAGTTGCTGTGGCTGTGGCTGTGGTGTAGGCTGGCAGTTACAGTTCTGATTCGACCTCTGGCCTGGGAACTTCCATGTGCCGTGGTGGGTTTGGCCCTAAAAAGCAAAAAAAAAAAAAAAACTGGCACGAATGGAATCAAATCACCCATTCAGTGTTAAAGTGATGATTAACTCTTTTCCCCATCTTGTTTCATCACTTTAAAATGAATACACTCATTATTTCTTATTTAAAAAAGTGATTAGCAATAAATTTTAGTATAATATAATAGCATAAGCTTTGTTGGTCAATTTTAGAGTGATTAACTCATCCTGTTTTGTCCAGGACCATCCAGATGTGACCAGGGAAAGCCATGCATTCAGCAAAATCCCTCAGTCAAGGAATAATCGGGAGGACTGGTTACATTAAATTTGGTTAATTAAACGTATTCTACTTTGTTTGTCTTTTTGCCTTGTCAAGGGTCGCACCCACGGCATATGGAGGTTCCCAGGCTAGGGGTCTAACAGGAGCTGTAGCTACCGGCCTTCGCCACAGCCACAGCAACACCGGGTCCGAGCCGCGTCTGCAGCCTACATCACAGCTCACAGCAACGCCGGATCCTTAACCCACTGAGCAAGGCCAGGGATCGAACCCGCAACCTCATGGTTCCTAGTCATATTCGTTAACCACTGAGCCACAAAGGGAACTCCAAACGTATTCTACTTTAAATTTTTTTTTTTTTGGTCTGTTTACTGCCGCACATATGGAGGTTCCCTGGCTAGGTGTCTAGTAGGAGCTGTAGCCGGAAGCCTACGCCGCAACCACAGCAACGCGGGATCTGAGCTATGTTTGCAACCTACACCACAGCTCACCGCAACGCCGGATCCTTAACCCACTGAGCGAGGTCAGGGATCTAAAGGGCATCCTCATGGATGCTAGTCCGGTTCCTTAACCGCTGAGCCAGGAAGGGAGCTCCTAAAATATTTCAATATTTTAAAAAATGAGTACACTTGTTACCCCTGAATGAACGGGAGTAAGTATGGGTTAGAGGAAGGTTCCCAATCACTGATACCTGATGTGTACACAAAGCAGTACAAGACAGCTGCTTCCAAGCAGCACGTGTGTAATACTTGCGACTGTTAGATTCTGCCTTCGAAATGTCTCTATTTTAACTCACCGTCTCCTCTCCATCCCAATGCCTCTACCTTAGTTTCCACTTGATCATTTACATCATTTTATGTAGCGCCTCTTCCTGGAGGACTGAGCCCCTCGAATCCCTTTAGGCACTCAAGGAGACTGCAATCAGCTCCGGCCTGCTTGAGGAATCTCACCTTAGACTACCATCTTCCCGCAGGGGACCCACCCACAAGAACTCACGCTGCACCAGCCAGCCGCAGAATGCACCCTGCGGTTTTACAGGCCTCCACGTGTTTGCAAACACCATTCCCTAGGCCTACAGAGGAACACGGAGATCCAGTTCCTTCCGACCCGGGAGGTAAGCGCTGGGAAGCGCGTGAGTGGCTTGTGATCTGTCCTCACAGTCCCTAAAGTGTCAGACCAGTGGGGCTCAGGGGAGACTAGTTTCATTTTCCACTTACCCGCTTTGTACCAGCGAGTGAAATAACGATCCACAAGCGAGGGTACCACAGGTTCGGGAGCCGCCACGGGGGTCTCGGGCTCGGTAGCCATGACGACCGCTCAAGGTGCAAACCCCGCCCTCCAGGACCCGGGCTCTGACTCCCTCAGGCCCGGAGGAGGTTGTCTTTCCGGCGCGTGGCTGGGAAAAGGCAGTGCGCGCATGCGCGCTACTCCCCTGACCCCGCAGGCTCCGCCCACCAGCGCCAAAACGGTGCTTTGGTATCTGACGTCAAAGCGGGAGTCAAATACAATAGGCTGGACAGGAGGACGTAGGGCTAGGGGGCGGTGCCTAGCGCAGCTTCACGCTTTACTTTGCTGGACTCGGAGGAAGGCCGGTCACGCCCTCTCCGCCTCGTTACGTCACTGCCGTAGTGCGCGGCGTGTGTCCCGTTTGCCTCGCTCTGGTGTCTGCGATTCGTGGTTCGCCCTTCTGCCCCGCTTCAGTCGCTAACCGAGGGGGTCAGGCGGCGCGGCTGTCCTGTCCGGAGACCCAGTGCGCACCTCGGGAACTCAGGGGTAGCAGTCAGAGAGGCGAGGGCCCAGCCGCGACCCCGGGCGCAAGCACGGCTGTTTGGGGGTCCTCAGGTGAGGCTTGTAGGGACGCAGCTGGGGTGGAGGGCTCGGAATCGGGAGCTGTGTGTCTTGCAGCGTGTTGATGCAGGGGTTCCCTGAATGCCCAACCGATGCTTGCTGCAGGCCTTACGGTGAAGTGTGGCGTGACCACCTCTGCCCTCGAGCCTTAAGTTTTTTGCAGACCAGCCGCCTGCTCCACCCGCGGCCATCCGAGGGCTCTGCGTAGTGCCGCAGGCTGGGGATGACCTGCTGCTCACCCAGCTGCAAGCTTACCCAGTCTCTGGATTCCTTTCAGGTGCGGACCATGCCGTGGAACCAATTAACGCGTCAATTAAAGCGAAACAATGCTTTAATCGATAGCAAGTAACGGTAATAGAGATTCAGGTGCAGGGCTGCAACCCCTTCTCGCATCTGCAACTTTTTCTTGGAGATGTTGTCCCTGTGTTTTTCCATGTGTTGTGGCATCTTTTGGCCCTCTCCCCCGCTAAGCTGTGGCCTCCGTGGAGGCAGTGTTTGTCAGCCATCCTTTGTCCAGAACCAGCATTTAGCAACTGCTCAGTCGGTGTTTGATGTAGGTCACAAACCGGATGGTGGGATTAAGTACTGTGTAAAGAATTCAAACCTTGCATTGACAGGTAGGTCAGTAACCAGTGAGTAGTTTAATGTGAACGTGTGGGCACAAGAGAAGCAGATACAGTTTCAGCTTTGGAGGACAGAAAAGTTAGAAAATGCTATGTCCCCAAAGGGAAAACTAATTTGGTGGAGAATAACCAAGTACTTCATTGAACCGGTTGTATTTGATGTGGTTTTGAGGAATCCTTGTGATAACATCAGGAGTTTGAAAATTTGGGTTTAGCTGTTTCACTTTGGGGAGGGTCTGGATTAGTCTTTTAGGTTTAATGAGCATATTAATAATCTGTTTGGTACAGGTAGGCCATAGGATTGATAATTAGCCAAAAGGAGCATGGCTGCAGGATCAAGGGAAGAAAATAGACAAGTTTTTCAGAAGTTTCAGAGGATCCAGTGTTGATCTATGGTGTGGAGAGATATTTGGCACATTTAAAGGTTGAGAAAGAATGAGTGATTGAGGGGAGGAGTGTTGGAGATTTTAGATATAAAAGAAAGGGTACCCATAAGCTGAGTCCCTGGAAGTTTGATCCTGGTCTTGAAAAAGAATAGGACACTTCTGAGAAGATATTTTAGGATCAGTAAGGATGATAGGTGTGGACATTTAGTTCATTTTGAGGCTAGAAGGGTGGGGAGGAGGGAGATGAATGATGACCTGGGCCACTAATTTTCAAAGCTCAGGGATTCGAGAACTCAGGTTTCCTGTTTTTGTCAGTCAGGTTCCAGTTGGGAAAGTAGAAACCACTATTTCAACAGAATTCAAGGTGAAGAATTCACGATGGGAGTTCCCATCGTGGCGCAGTGGTTAACGAATCCGACTAGGAACCATGAGGTTGCGGGTTCGATCCCTGCCTTTGCTCAGTGGGTTAACGATCAGGTGTTGCAGTGAGCTATGGTGTAGGTCGCAGATGCGGCTTGGATCCTGCGTTGCTGTGGCTGCGGCATAGGCCAGTGGCTACAGCAAGATGAAGAATTGGTTAAATAGCTGTTGGAGGAACAAAAAGCAAAAGGGAGCAGTGAAGTAACTTAAAAAGTAAACTGATGGAAGAAGTTACAACACTTAGCTGGGTCTGAGGCTCAAAACAAGGGAGAAACCACTGAGGTTATCATGACTTAACTTTGGAGGAGAGGTTGTAAAGCTGGTGTTAAAAACTCCAGAATTCAGGGGAGGAGCTCCACACAGTTGGACTTCAGGCACCTGAATGGGACACCTGCCTGGTTAGTGCTGGTACCTCTGGGGTGGTTGTGATCAGGCTGGTCCTGGGAGTTCTAGAGACTGGTACAAAGGGCCCTTTTAAGGGTGAAGGCCCATTACTGGGGCAACATTGACGGGAACAGCAAGGTAACTGGAAAGAGAGAGTCTTTATCAGCTCCTTCTGCCTTGACTTTCTAAATTCTTATGCTGGGGTCCATGGACCCCAGAGTTCTACAGCTTGTTGGTGAATAGAATCCAAGTTCACAGGCATTTTGATCTGATCATAGCAGCAGTCACAACATAGTTATTATTAGCTAAACCAGCCTGAAATGCATCTGGTCCTCTATCACCTGCCAGCTTTCATCCCTTTCAAACTCCCCTCTAGGCAGAATTCCTCTCATCTCAGATCTCCCCATCCTTTCAGATCTTTGTCAGTTGTCAACTTTATGATGTGTAAAGATGAAAGATCAAATCATTTTTACATGCTTTCAAAAACCTAAGATATCCATATAGAATTAAATCTAAATTGAAAGTTGACCCAGAACAATACCAGGTCATATAATTTCCAGAGGTTCTTGAATATGCATGCCATGAAAGCGTACAAAACCGTTGTCTGCCTTGATGCTTTTCCTCACTTCCACCACACGTGGTCCTGCTTTCCTCTTAACCGACATTATATGTTGTCTCATTCACACTGCGCTTAATATTTTATCTGCTTTAACTTTATGTAGTGTAAGAATCAACCCATATTTTGTTCTTTCTTTCCTTTCCTTTTCATGGCTTCCCTTTTCTTTTATGACTGTACCTGTTCACTGAGCGAGGCAAGGAATGGACTCACATCCTCACAGAGACACAGTGGGAACTCCCCATGTTTATCCTTTCATTGGCATGTGTATGAAATGCAAGATGAAAAAATTCACCTTGGATTAAGGTGCTAGTAAGACCAATGTGGTCTGTTAAATTGTCACCCCTACATGAGTTGGGAACTTCTAATTATAAACCTTACTAGGATCTGAATATGAATATCCAGCACATTAACTTTTTTTTCACCTCTTAGGTGATGTTATGCATTAAAGCAAGTCCGATTTTGCCAGTCCAAAGTAGGTTTCCTATTGATCATTCTTTTCTGACCTTTGCTATTGCTCTGGTGAAAAGTTATTTGAAGTAGTTATATCAGGCTTCAAGCTCCTGGAATTATTGGTGATTATTTTGAAGTATGCTGTTGTAATTTCATAGTTTTTTCTCTTCTTCTTGAAAGAAGTAAATGCTTTATCTTTCATTTCAGTTTATTATTTTTTGGGGGCTGCACCCATGGCATATGGAAGTACCCAGGCCAGGGATTAAACCTCAGCAACAGCAGTGACCCAAGAGACTGCAGTGACAATGATGGATCCTTAAACTGCTGTGTCAAAAGAGAACTCTCAATTTTAATGTTTTAGTGAATATATAAAGCCAGTTTTTAAATAAATGTACTTGGGACTTTTTTTTTCTTTTTTTCAGGGCTGCACCTGTGGCATATGGAAGTTCCCAGGCTGGGGTCAAATCAGAGCCGCCGCTGCCTGCCTACAGCAGTGCCAGATCCAAGCCTCGCCTGCGATCCATACCACAGCTCACAGCAACGCCTGATCTTTATTTAACCCTCTGAACAAGGTCAGGGATCAAACCCATGTCCTCATGGATGCTGGTTGGGTTTGTTACTGCTGGATGAGCCATGGCATGAACTCCCTGGGCTTGGTGTATTAAAGTAATTTTATTTCAGATTTTTTTCACCTGCCAGCATACATGTGTGGATATTCATAGGATTTTTAAATCTGTCAAGGTATAAAGATATTGCTTTCTCGTTCATTGCATTCTTCTCAACTTCTGTGCAGAATATCTTTTGTGCAGAGTTTCGAAGAAAAACACTGAAGTTGACAGTCTTGCCTCTTGCAAAGAGTGAGAAAGTGTAGTAGTTTCCACAGCCTCAATTTGTAGACCATAGATTTATGTAATTTGTTAGGTTGCTACCACTTATCTCTGTGGATTCAGATTAGACGTTTTTTTTTCCTTGGTTATTCTTTTTTTTTTTTTTTTGTCTTTTTGCCCTTTCTAGGGCCGCACTCGCGGCATATGGAGGTTCCCAGGCTAGGAGTCTTAACAGGAGCTGAGCCCGCCGGCCTACGTCACAGCCACAGCAACACGGGATCCGAGCCGCATCTGCAACCTACACCACAGCTCATGGCAACGCCAGATCCTTAACCCACTGAGCAAAGCCAGGGATCGAACCCACAACCTCATGGTTCCTAGTTGGATTTGTTAACCACTGAGCCACAATGGGACCTCCTTCCTTGGTTATTCTGACCTCTCTGCTCCCTGGATCGTCTTGCTTGTATTGGAGCGTCATTGTGCGCCAGTAAGCTGTGTCTCTTTCTCAGAGAAAGGAAAACTTCATCAAGGAATATTCGTGCTTTCCTTTCAGGAGTCTCTTCGTCATGAGAAATCTAAAGTTACTTCGGACCCTGGAGTTCAGGGACATTCAGGCTCCAGGGAAACCTCAGTGCTTCTCTCTCCGAGGTGAACAGGGGACAGTGCTTATTGGCTCAGAACGTGGCCTGGTAGAAGTAGACCCTGTCATGAGAGAGGTGAGCGATTGATGGAGAACGCTGGCACTTGGCCTGACTCTTGACTAGGATTTTTCCAAACTTGCTTCCCCAAATAGTCTTTAAATCTTTCTGAATTCATTTTCCTCCTGATAAATATTCCCTTTGCTTTATAGTGATGTTATTAGACGTAACTGAAATCATACCCTATCTTTTTTAATGAAAGCCTTTATTAATATGCTTCTTTCATCCTGTCACTGTTATGTATATATATTTGTTTGGCCACTCCCACAGCACGCGATAGTTCCCAGGCCAGGGATCAAAGCCATGCCACACCAGTGAACAGAGCTGCGCTACAGTGACAACACTGGATCCTTAACCTGCTGTGCTACAAGGGAATTCCAAATAATACCCTCTTTTATCATGTTTCTGCTTCAGTCTAAGTTGGCAAAACTCTGACTTTATACTTTGTGGAGCTGGCCTGCTTTTCACCCTTGCTACCATGTAAACACTATCTATAACAGTTCTCAAATGGGAATATAAATGAAAATTAAAGAGCTTTTAAAACTGTTAGATCCTTTTAAAACTGTTTCAGTCTCCTTCCCATACCACCTAAATCAGAATCTTCACTTCCGGAGCTTGAAGATATGTATATTTCAAAGCTCTTTGGGTTGATTCTGATATCTTTTCTTAATTATATTTTGCTATTTATGTATTGTACGTGATTACTTTCTTAGTCCCCTCTTCCCATACTGTGTAAATCTCAGAAAATCATAGTTATTAGCTTCTGTTTTCGAACAGACCAGGCTTTTGTTTTGTTTTTTTTTTTGGCAAAAACGTCACATTAACTGTTTTTTATGTTAAAGATAGTATAGAGTTGTGACACTCTACTATCTTTAATATATGAAAGTTTAGATTTTAATCTAGGAAGAAAACTTGTTTAAAAAACGTTTTTAAAAGCTTATAAAAGATGCATTAAAAATATTTTATTTCTGGAAATGTTATGAATTGTTCTTTTTTTTGGGGGGGTTGACCACGCCCATGGCATGTGGAAGTTCCTGGGACAGGGGCTGAACCTGCACCACAGCAGCGACCCTTGGTGCTACAGTTGCAATGCCAGATCCTTAACCCTCTGTGCTGCAAGGGAACTCCTGAATTGTTCTTGAAAGTAGATTGACTCAATTTGTTTGTCTGTATTTGTGAAAGGTGAAAAACGAAATTCCTTTGGTAGCTGAAGGCTTCCTCCCAGAGGATGGAAGTGTCTGCATTGTTGGTATCCAGGACTTGATGGATCATGAGTCTGTGTGTGTGGCCACAGCCTCTGGAGATGTCATACTTTGCAATCTCAGCACACAGCAGGTAAGTTGAAGAGACCAGTGAGGAGGAAATCTCAGGCATCTTTAAATGCCCTTTTTTTTGTGCATGTTACTTGTTTTTCATATAAGTTTCAAGTATCAGGAGCCATAATACTTAAGCATCTTGCAAATTAGAGGCTTTGCATGATATAATTCCCCCTCATTTTTTTTTTAGGGCCGCACCTGCAGCATATGGAGGTTCCCAGGCTAGGGGTCTAACAGGAGCTGTAGTCACCAAGCCAACACCACAGCCACAGCAGTGCTGGATCTGAGCCTGTCTGTGACCTACACCACAGCTCACAGCAACGCCGGATCCTTAACCCACTGAGCAATGCCAGGGATCGAACCCGCAACCTCATGGTTTCTAGTCGGATTCCGTTAACCACTGAGCCATGACGGGAACTCCTGCATGATATAATTCTTTACTGAAAACTGTTGGCTAGGCTTTAGCTATGTATCAGGATTTTTCTAAAACTCAGTTTTGTCTGCTGCATTTATTAATCAGAATCATCAGAACACTCCAAATAAGTTAAAAAAAAAAACCTCAAACCTGGCCACTCTTGTGTAGTGTAGCTCACCTCTTAGGAGAATCTGACCCTGAGTTTTTACCTTTACTTCTCAGCTTAGGAAGTCTTTGAAATGTTGATATGTCTTATGTTTTCTGTTCTGGATGCTGAGTAAGCCTCTCCTTGAGGGCTAACTTTAGAGTCACTAACTACAGGTGCTAAGGTGATAGACTGTCATTATATGCACATTTTATGACGACAGAGGAGATAGAAGGAGATAGAATTCAACCATTTGCCTCTTTCTCTACTCTAGCATGAGGCTGTTTCTGGATTTCCATCCTCACCTTCGTGACAGCTTTTTTGAGCTTCGTTAATTATTCCCTTAGTTGTGTGCTCATTATCGTTGATGTGACACCAGTCATATTTCTATTCTTAGAATAGTAATAGCAGCTGACATTTATTGAATGTTTATAATGTGCCAGGCACTTTTTCAAGTGTTTTGCATGGAAAGTTGTATTTAATCTTCACCATATTCTATGAGGTAGACTGTTGTTTTCCCATTTTCAGAAGGGAAAATTGAGGCACAAGAACTTAAGTGACCAGATCGAAGTCAAACAGTTATCAGGTGGCATTTGAACCCTGGCAGTCTAAATCTGGCACCTTTGCTTTTAATCATTCTATTTAGTACAATCATAAATCTTACTCTCAGTTCATGGTGAGAAGTATCAAAGCCATTTATTTTTTTAATTATTTTTAAATTAATGAGTTTTATTACATTTATAGGTATACAGCAATCATCACAACCAAATTTTATAGCCTTTCCATCCCAAACCCTCAGTGCATCCCCCCACCCCCCAATCTGTCTCATTTGGAAACCATAAGTTTTTCAAAGTGTGTGAGTCAGTATCTGTTCTGCAAAGAAGTTCATTGTCCTTTTTTCAGATTCCATGTGTAAGTGATAGCATTTGATGTTGGTGTCTCATTGACTGACTGACTTCACTTAGTGTGATAGTTTCTAGGTCCATCCATGTTGCTGCAAATGCCGTTATTTCTTTCCTTTTAAAAAGGCCATTTTTTAAAAAAATGTACAGCTTAATTAGTATTTCTCACACTTAAAAGGTATGCTTTTGCTTCCCTTTTTTTTTTTTTTTTTTTTGTCCTTTTGCCTTTAGGGCCGCACCCTCTGCATATGGAGATTCCAATTGGAGCTGCAGCCGCCAGCCTACACCACAGTCACAGCAACATAGGATCCGAGCCGCATCTGTGACCTACACCACAGTTCACAGCAACGCTGGATCCTTAGGCCACTGAGCAAGGCCAGGGATCGAACCCACATCCTCACGGATGCTAGTCAGGTTCATTAACCTCTGAGTCACAATGGGAACTCCCTTTTCTTTTCCTTTTTTTTTTTTTGTGCTTTTACTTTCAGAACATCTTGTGGAGTTACTTCCTAATTACTGAGCTTCTCCAGTCCATCCATCTCCCTCAGATGCTGCTGATCCTATTTGTGGCATCATGGTGTCTGCCTACAATCTATGTTCCCTATTGTGCCTTATAAGACCTTTCACTGCCCTTAAATTCCTGTTTCTAGTCTCCCTTCTGACCCCCGTCATCCTTTGTATATGTACACCTTATGCTTTAGGGGCAGCTGATTTTTAACTGCTCTTTTTATAAAGTGATGCCTTAATACCACATTTTCACCCCGTCTCTTCCTCCGGGCCTTATTGTTACCCTTCAAGACACTTCCTCAGAGAAACTTTCCTGGACCCCGCTGGGACATTTGTCGTTCTCTGCTCTGAGCCCCGACTTAATTCCCAGAGGCCTGGGTGACAACCCTAATGCCACTGTAGAGGCAAGTTTTATCTCCTTAATGGGAGGAAGGGAGTGGCCGTGTTTACTTCTAGTCTCTGTAGTTTCTGTCATGCTTGATCTCTTAAAACCTGTTGCTGCGTAAATGTTTACTGATTAATTCAGCTTTGTCTATTTTGTGGGTAATTGTTTTGACTAAGGTGCTAGTAAATATTTACTAACACCCTTATATTTTCATATTTCCCTCAACATCTTAAAAATGTCTTTCAGCTGGAATGTGTTGGGAGTGTTGCCAGTGGCATCTCTGTCATGAGTTGGAGTCCTGACCAAGAGCTGGTGCTCCTTGCCACAGGTAAGCCTATCACTGATTTCTAAATCTTGACTATTATAAAACATGACTCCTAATATCTCACAGGCTTAAGTTTTCAGGTGCTTACGTTTCAAAAAAAATTTTTTGGAACAGGGTTACCAACATGGCAACCTAGAGAGAATGTGTTGTTTTTGACCTAAGTTTTACTCTCTTTTTTTGTAGTTTTAGGGCCACACCTGTGGCATAGGGGAATTCACAGACTAGGGGTCGAATCAAAGCCGTAACCACCAGCCTACGCCACAGCCAATGCATCCATGACCTACACTGCAGCTTGAGGCAGTAGTGGATCCTTAACCCATGGAGTGAGGCCAGTGATTGAACCCCTATCCTCATGGATACTAGTCAGGTTTGTAACCCGCTAAGCCACAATAGGAACCCCAAGTTTTATTTCATAATGTTTAAAAATTGGCTGCTAAATCCATAGTTATAGTTCAAAATGTCAGCAATATTTATTTTAACTACTCTATTGTGAAGAGTAGTTATATAAAATAAATTTACTCTAAAAGCTGTTCTTCCAGTACCATTTTTTTCCTTAAGTCTTTTCATTGCAGATGAGTTTTTGTAAACTAGCACCCTGATGAGGTATACATTTGAAGAGATATCTTGGTGACTAAATTATTGAAGTTAGAGGAAGAGGGCTATGTAGACTTTTATGTTAACTTGACATAAATAGTGGAAGATAAGCACCAGGGGACTTACCCAGTCAAAACTTTTTTTAAATGAGGGTTAAAATATTTTGTCTTTCTCTCCACCCCTGCTTTTTTTTTTTTTGGACTGTGGCAATGGCATGGGGAAATTCATAGTGCAGTGATCCAACCTGTGCCACAGCTATAACCAGAGCCACAGCAGTGACAGCACCAGATCCTAACCTGCTGTGCCACAAAGGAACTCCAACAATCAAAATACTTTGAATGAATTTTGTCTTCCCTGTTCCAGTTATAAACTCTCCAGTCCAGCTGTGTAGCTTCTATTGGTGTAGATGTTTTTGTAACAGCAGATTTGCTAAATGAGAACAAAAATATTCTTGTTTGTGCTCCTCTAAGGTCAACAGACCCTAATTATGATGACGAAAGACTTTGAACCAATCATGGAACAGCAAATCCACCAGGATGATTTTGGTGAAAGTAAGTATAGCTTTGTTTAAAACATTTTGTGACTTTTCTTATATGTGAACAGACACATCATAAGCCCAAAATATTATAAAGCATACATCTAGGCTTAATTAAATGTCGGATAGCCCAGTCCTTTATTCCAATTTTATTTATTTATTTTTTTAATTTTTATTTTATTTTTGCTTTTTAGGGCTACACCCACGGCATATGAAGGTTCCTAGGCTAGGGGTCCAGTCGGAGCTATAGCTGCCGGCCTACGCCACAGCAACATCAGCTCTGAGCATCAGCGACCTACACCACAGCTCACAGCAACACCAGATCCTTAACCCACTGAGCAAGGCTAGGAATTGAACCTAAAACCTCAAGGTTCCTAGTAGGATTGGTTTCCGCTGCGCCAAAATGGTAACTCCCTTTAGTCCATTTTAGATTTCAAAAGGCATACACCCAGAAAACGCTTAGTCACAGGGGGACTTGATGAAGAGGCCTGTACTAGCTAGAATAAGGAGAGCATTTCTGAGATACAGTTTTCCGGAGAAAACGAGAGAGATGGGGTAGAGGGCTGGTTTTTGTTCCTGTGGATTAAACCTGAATTTTCATGGGAACCATCAGACTATTTTGGGGTTTTTTTTTGTTTGATTGATTTTTGCCATACCTGCGGCCTGTGGAAGTTCGCAAATCAGGAATTAGATCCAAGACGCAGCTGCGACAACGCTAGATCCTTTACCTGTTGTGCCAGAGCGGGAACTCCCCTCAGATTATTTTCTTGCTGAGATCTAGGAGAGGTGACTTGGGCATTAGGTTGTGGAAGTACTGAAGAGAATACTGGAGATGCTTAGCGAGTGTAATAACCTATGGCCCACTTGAGGGCACCAGGTAGCTGCCTGACTGAGAGGTGGGGTGGGAAAGACAGTATTTTAACTTTTGCTGTGGTCCACCCTCTTGCCTTCTTGTTCCACGAACTAAGAAATCATCTGGAAAACTGCTCCTCATTTATTCCTTCAAAAAGTAATTTATTCAGAAATAATGTTTGAGTACTGTGAAGCCAGTAGTGTGTTTAGTGCTGTGGCTAATTAAGTTTTTCCCTCTAGAGTCCCATTAGTTCAGTAGTTGTTATTACTGATGTGCAGGTATTAGGGTGGCATAAAGAGAAGAAGGGAGTAACGGGGAGACTTCCCAGAGGAGGCCGACTTGAGCTGAGTTTTGGTGGAATTGGTGTAGGGTAGGTTTGGGTTGGGTGGGGGGCAAGGGATGTTTCATGAAAGCCTTTGACACATCATGGCTTATTCAGGCAGCTGTGAATACATCAGCATCGTGTAGTGGCAGGACATGGATGTGGAATGAAATAGGAGGGATAGTTTACTAGGAAATTTGGACATTGAATTATGGGAGATCTGTCATTAAAGGTTTTTTTTTTTTGAGTATTTGTAAATGTCAATTGTGTTCCTTTTTTTTAAATTATAACTTAATTTTATTTCAATTATAGGTGTACAAAAATCATCACAACTCAATTTGATAGATTTTGTGTCCCAAACCCACAGTGCATCGCCCATCCCCCAGATTGTCTTATTTGAAAAACCAAGGTTTTCCAAAGTCTGTGAGTCATTGTCTGTTCTGCAAAGAAGTTCATCGTGTCTTTTTAGTTTCCACATGTAAGCGGTAGCATTGGGTGTTGCTGTCTAATTGTCTGACTGGTTTCACTTCGCATGATAATTTCTAGGTCCATCCATGTTGCTATAAATGTTGTTACTTCGTTCCTTTTAATGGCTGAGTAATATTCCGTTGGGTGTATGTACCA
>PVHT021183634.1:23765009-23777220 GCA_004024745.2 Catagonus wagneri | reverse complement strand
AATAAATAGGCTTTGGGTTTTAAGGTGAAGAAGAAAGTCTAGCAGGGCTCTAGGCAGAAGCTCAGGTCCTGGGAATAAAGATGCCAGCGTCTGAGAGGGAAGATGGGAACGTGCTGGTCTTTAAGAGCCACAGGGGTCACCACGTGAAGTAGGGGAGCAGAAGGGGCCGAAGCTCAGGAGAGGCCAGAGCTGTGGACTGGCGTCATTGCCATGTGGGGAATCTTTACAATCTTGGGAGTAGATATGTTTGCTCAGGGAGCAGGTATGGTGCTGGAAGAGTCAGGGTCCAGGGTGGGAGCCTGGAGGACCCAGTTTTGAGGATGGTCACAGAGGTAGTGACAACATATGTCTGCACGGGAAAGTGCTCTGGGCCTGGCTCGTCCCACCAACTTTTCCATAAGGAGCCTCATAGAGTCAGTCCAAGGAGAGGGAGTCCAAGTCAGGATCTTAGGTCCTAGGAATGTGTTTGTTAGTTCAGAGTCACTCCGGAGTAGTGAATAGATGTTTTTCTTCTAACCCAGGTGTCGACAGACTTGTTGTATGACAGGCCAGGTAGTAAATGCTTTCAGCTTTACAGGCCATATGGTCTGTGTTGCCGCTACTCAAGTCTGCTGATGTCGTGAAAGCGCGTACAGACGGTGCCTAGAGGAGTGGGCACAGCTGTGTTCCAGTCCACGTTTGTAAAGCAGACGCAGGCTGTAGTTTGCCGATTCCTGCTGTAACCCCATCGCTTACTGTGGGATCCCACCGGAAAAGGTCTCCTGCTGCACTCCTTGAGCCTTTGCTTCTCTGTGGAGACTTGGAGGTAGAAGCCCTGGGACGTGCACCAGGAGAGGCACCTGCCTGTGGACAGCAGCCCGGCTGCTGTGAGGGTCTGCGGTACTTGATGTGCCCAAGCAGAGAGGACGGGAACGGTTGTGCTGACCCGTAACTGAGAGAAACTAAAGAGCCCTGCCTCGTCAGGATCAGCATCGGTTGTAAGAGGGAAATCCTGGGTCCTGGATCTGGCAGATGCTTTCAGGGACACTTCTGTAGTACCTCATACAGACAGACGCCAGCTCCTCCATCCAAGCAGAGAAGGGCTGCATGATTTCAGCAACTCTGACTCTCTGTTTTATGGAAGATCAGCATTATGATTGAGAAAGAAACCCAGCCTGGCAGGCAGAAGCCCTGTGTTCTGATTTTAGCCTCTCTCCCTAGAGGGGTCCCAGTCTCTGTCTCTGTGAGGGGTTGAATTCCATGATCTGTGCTCTCCTCCATCCCTAGCAGGGAGCTTGAATACATATACACTTATAATCAGAGTTTTATTCCCAGCTCATGGCTTCTTGAGTGTTAATGTTTTGTTTTCTGTGAACACATTACACAGATTCTTCATGTTTCACTCTAGTGGTAAAGTGGGGATGGATTGCTGACTGTCATCAAGGGAATTTAGAGTATGTATGGTGGCCGTAAAACTTCTTCCCAAGTAAAGACATTTCAGAGTCTGCAAAATCATGGCAGCATACTCTATGGAACATAGTTTTGAAAATACTGACTACTGGTCACTTCGTTGAGAGGTCTGAGAGGACCCAACTTCAGGGAGAATAGCTATCAAACTGCTTTTATTTTGTTTAGATTTTGGTTGTCTTCCACGTTCTCCCTCGATTGTTTTCTAGGCAAGTTCATCACTGTTGGCTGGGGCAGGAAGGAGACCCAGTTCCATGGATCAGAAGGCAGGCAAGCGGCATTTCAGGTGCACATGGTAAGGATGGCCTGCTGGAAGAAGAATCTTGTTTGGAACAAACAGAACTTCTGTCCCCCCGTGGGCCTCTGAGGTCCCAGCTAGACGGTGGTAATGGAGAGATCTCTTCTGCTCTGGTGAGACTGAAACTGTTTAGAGCCCTTCGGGAATGAGTCATTCTAGAAAGATCCTTTTTCTTTTTAATTGCCAAGTTGCTGTGTCATTTTTTTTTTCGCATCGAGAATAATTATAACCAGTATTCATGAAAAAAAAACTAGTTCATGACGGGCAGAAAGGAAACACTCTACATCCCTTCCTGATGCCCTTCCCTCGCTCCCCAGGAGGAGGTGCTGTCCCCCAGTCACTGCTGGTCACTCACACGCCCATTTCCTTGGTTTCCCTGCACGTGTATATAGGTGTTTTTTTTTTTTTCTGATTTCTCTTCCTGGATGAAACTTTGTACCGTCTTTTTTCTGGATACATTTTGAAGATAGAGGTACGGAATTTATGATAATAGATCAGATGTGGGGTGAGAAAGAGGAATTGAGGATCATTCCAAGATGTGGGCCTGGGCAAATGGAAGCGTGTTGTTTATATTAAACGTGGAAATTTCCCTGAGCTGCCCTTCTAGGATAGGTGAAGTGTCCTTCTAGGATAAGTGACAGTGCCTGCCATTGACATTTTCCGTCGGGAATTTATTTCTGGCTGCATTCCATGTAACTCATATGTGTCTCTTAACCTTTCCCTCGAGGAGGTTTGTGTTTGGCACCACGGGACATTGTCATTGGGAATAAATCTCATTAGTCAGCTGTGTATTCCCTACTATGCAGACGTGACACGAGCGCCATTCTGACATAGCCTGTCACTGAAATGTGGGCTGGATGCTCAGGTGGTCACCTGTCCCCACCCCATAGAACTGGCGTCTGTCTTCAAGGCTCTGGGGACTGGGATATAGGCGGCACTGGAGAGCTTTCTTGTTTCTAGGCTGCAGAATGCAGAGCTCATCTGTGGTTTTTGTTTTTTTTTTGCCTTTTGTCATTTTACGGCTGCACCCGCAGCATGCGGAGGTTCCCAGGCTAGGGGTCTAATTGGAGCTGTAGCCACTGGCCTACTCTGCAGCCACAGCAACGCAGGATCTGAGCCGCGTCTGTGACCTACACCACAGCTCAAGGCAACGCCAGATCATTAACCCACTGAGCAAAGCCAGGGATTGAAGCCGCAACCTCATGGTTCCTAGTCAGATTCGTTAACCACTGCGCCACTAAGGGAACTCCTCATAATGTGTTTTCATTATTGACTCAAGCTTTGTCTCTCCTGGCCCTTCCCTGCCCACTTTCTTTTCATCTCCTTAAGGCTTCTGTGCACTGCTGTGAAGCTTACTCAGGAAATAAAAGCTACCCTCTTAAATAAATTAATGAATTTATTTATTTATTTATTTACTTAATGAGTTTTAGTACAATTATAGGTGTACAAAAATCATCACAACCAAATTTTATAGCATTTCCATCCCAAACCCTCAGTGCATCGCCCCCTCCCCCCAACTTGTCTCATTTGGAAACCGTAAGTTTTCCAAAGTCTGTGAGTCATTATCTATTCTGCAAAGAAGTTCATTGTGTCCTTTTTGTACATTCCACTACCTTCTTCAATTTAGACCAAGAAACATGTATTTCCTTATCATGGTTCCCGGATAGACTCCTCAGCTCATAATGTGTGATATCTACATCTGCAGCTCTTTTTCTCTGTTCCTGTACTTCAAGGCCACTTTTGCATGCCCGCAAAGGATTTTGTTTTGTTCTCAGTTCTTTTTTCTTGATTTTTGGGTCTAAGGGCCCTTCCAGAAGGGTTCCTAATGAGTCTGTGAAATTCGTTTTCTAGGCAGCTTAAACCTTATATAGAAGACTTCACTTTATTTATGTATTTATTTTTTGCCTTTTGTCATTTTTTAGGGCCGCACCTGCGGCATGTGGAGGTTCCCAGGCTAGGGGTCTAATCGGACCTGTAGCCACTGGCCTACACCACAGCCACAGCAACGCAGGATCCGAGCCGCATCTGCAATCTACGCCACAGCTCACGGCAACGCCGGATCGTTAACCCACTGAGCAAGGGCAGGAATCGAACCCGCAACCTCATGGTTCCTAGTCAGATTCGTTAACCACTGCGCCACCACGGGAACTCCCAGAAGACTTCACTTTAATTACCTGAGGCTTGTGTGATTCGGGGCCATTTACAGCCCCCGGGAACATTTGTGTGTTTTGCTGTCTTTAGCATGAGTCTGCTTTGCCCTGGGATGACCATCGACCTCAAGTCACGTGGCGTGGTGATGGACAGTTTTTTGCTGTGAGTGTTGTTTGCCCAGAGACAGGTATGGACATCAGTTGCATTTAAAGCAAACTTCTGTTAATGTTTTTAAGTTCAGGAAATGTTTCTTTTCTTGCTTTGAGGGTTTGCTTTCCTTCCACAGCTGAGGTGCCAGGGTGTTTGCTTTAGGTGTGAAATGAATGTAGAGCTAAGATTTGAAGAGATCTTTGAGGCTCTTCGGTCCAGCCTTCTTCCTGTTGAGTTTTTTAAACAAGATTAGTTAGAAATTTTTTAACTATTAAAAAATAATTTTAAGAAATTTAAAAAATTTTTACCAAGATTAATATAATGGGCTTTGTAAAACCGTGACAGTTTTTATCCACAAGGAAGGGGTGTGGAAGTTCTAACTTGACAACATTTATCATGACGCTTTAGCTTTTGTCATTGCTTTTCCCTCTGTCTACTGCACAGGGGCTCGGAAGGTCAGAGTGTGGAGCCGCGAGTTTGCTTTACAGTCAACCAGTGAGCCTGTGGCGGGACTGGGACCTGCTCTGGCTTGGAAGTGAGTGGGAGAAGAAACCTCGTAACTTCTTCTCCAGAGGATTTCTGGGAACTGGGTGAGGGGAGTGGTAGCTATTGACTGTAGGTATTTATAACACACACACACACACACACACACGTTACTTTTTTTCACTTGACTGTAAGCCACTATCTTGTTTATTTAGCTCCCTGCAATCTGAATATGGTTTGAAGAATAGATTCTGAGCTTCACAGACCTCATCATTCCAAAGCCCACACTTTGTAGCTTATATAGGCAGGGCCTCTGTGAAAACAGAAAATGGCGCTTAGAAAGGAAATTGCAGCCTGCGAAGCTCTGTGGGGCAGCAGAGCTTTGCTGAAAACTAGGAAAGGGGCTTGCTTTCTCTGCACCAGCTCCCACACTAGGGGGACCTGTTTGGGAGGAGCATGCAGGCTGGATTCAGGACCGGTACATCTGTTGGCCCAGTGCCCTTGTGCGGGTCACGGCCTGCTTGTGATATGTGGCTGTCCTGACTCTAGACGGAAGAAATTTCTCCTGTCTCAAGAGCATCTGTTACAGGCAAAACCTGTGTTTGTAGATTCAGACATCTGTTTCCCACTGGTATCTGACTGCTAATTGGATGATAGAGCAAAGAGAAATGTATTTGAATTAAAACTCTGGAGATAGATAGAAAGAAGATAGGGCAATTGAGATGTTTTCAGTTGAGAAGTCTTTAAAAATGCCTGCCTAGTGTGGATTATCTCCATATAATTGAAGGAGAAATAGGTTATGGTTTTATGGGACAATATACTGGGAATGATTTGAAGAATTTACTGTTTTTTTTTTTTGTAAGTCACCCAAGTGCAGTGTAAGTCTGTCCGGCATGGCGGGCAGATAGAGCCTTCTGCAGATCAGGAAAAGGCACTGTGCCCTGGGCAGGTGCAGCCTCATGCTAGGGTGACTGCTTGTCAAGAAACCTGAGCTTGGAGCTTCCCTGGATGGAAGCTTTATGTTTTTGCTGAGTAAATGGATTCTCTGCATTTCATCTTGTTCTTAGCCAGCTGGATGAGCTCTTCCATGTTCTAACACTCGATTTGCTTTTTAGGCCCTCAGGAAGTTTGATTGCATCTACACAGGATAAACCTAATCAGCAGGATGTTGTATTTTTTGAGAAAAATGGACTTCTCCATGGACATTTTACACTCCCTTTCCTCAAAGATGAAGTTAAGGTAGGTGCCTAAGTTGTGTCACTATCAAATTCAGAGGGCTCGCCACAGTTTTGGAGAAGGTTTATATTTGAGATAGATGTGTAAATAGAAGCCCCCTAGTAGATAGTAATAAAAACTGTAGTTTCTTATGAGTGAAATTTATTTATTTATTTATTTATTTATTTTATTTGTCTTTTGTCGTTTTAGGGCCACACCTGCAGCATGTGGAGGTTCCCAGGCTAGGGGTCTAATCGGAGCTGTAGCTGCCAGCCTACACCAGAGCCACAGCAACGCCAGATCCGAGCTGCGTCTGTGACCTACACTACAGCTCACAGCAATGCCTGATCGTTAACCCACTGAGCGATGCCAGGGATCGAACCCACGACCTCATGGTACCTAGTTGGATTCATTAACTGCTGTGCCACGACGGGAAGTTGTGAAATTTTTCCTTTTATGCCGTATCAGGCATGTGTAAGTTCCCAGGCTGCGGATTGAATCTGAGCTACAGCTGTGACCTATGCCACACCTGTGGCAAGGCTAGATCCTTACCTCACTGTACTGGGCTTGGGATCAAACCTTTGGTACCATAGAGACAAGGCTGGATCCTTAACCCACAGTCCCACAATGGGAACTCCTGATTTTTTTCTTTTAATAAAAGAGAAACTGTTTTTCTTAAGGAAACTTTGGCATGAAAACATGGCATTTCATCTCTTCCCTAAAGAAAACATAGAAAGGAAATAGAAATGTTAGTTTTTATTGTTTATTTTTATGAAAGTATAGTTCTTTCAGTGACAGAGATACTTGTCATTTGTAACATTTAAATCTCAAGGAAGTGTGTACCCTATAGATATTTGCTGGAGCAGAAAGAAATGGTAATTTTTAGTTATGTAGAAACTTAAAAAGTGGAAAGAGGAATTTAATGAACCTTCCATAAATCTATTACTTACTTTCAATAGCCATGTACCAGCATTTTGCAAAGTTATTTCCATCTGTTCCTCACTCTGTCCTACACACCCACACACTTTTTAAAAATTTCCAGAGTTCCCTGTTGGTTCAGCAGGTTAAGGATCCTACATTGCCACTGCTGTGGCTTGGGTTGCTGCTGTGGTAGTGCATTCAGTTCCTAGCCCAGGAACTTTTGTATGTGATGTGTATGGCCAGGAAAAATTCCTAGAGTTTTTCTTCTAGAAATCATATTTTCAGTGTTCATATCTTTACCAGTTAACATTTTCTTTATATAACCACATTTCTACTCTCACACCTTACAAAATTAAAAATAATTCCTTAATATTATTTAATACCTAGTCTATATTCAGATTTCTCTGTCTAAAAATGTCACCTTGCGTTTGGTTAAATATTTAAAAATAATGCCCTTTTAAAAATTCATTTTATTGATGTGTAGTGGACTTATAATGTGTTAATTTCTGATGTACAGTTAAGTGATTGTTATACAATGATATAGTGATTTGCATCTACTAATTCAGACCTCTCAAACCATCCCTCCTCAGTCCCCCTCCGCTTTGGCAGCCATAGTTCTATTCTCTGTGTCTGTGAGTCTGTTTCTGTTTCGTGGATAAGTTCATCTGTGTCAGAGTTTGGATTCTATATATAAGTGATATCATGTGGTGTTTGTCTCTTTCTGATTTATTTAGTATGATCGTCTTGTGGTCCATCATGTTGCTACAAATGGTACATTTTGTTCTTTTAGTATGGCTGAGACAAAATGCATTTTTTAAAGAGTTCTCTACATATGACAACAGATTTGTTTCATAACTCCATAGATTAGTAATCTAATTAGGGATCAGCTCAAGTGTGAGGTTATTGTGAGAGCATGAAATTCAGCTATTACAAATATTTTGAAGTAAATATATAGTTAAAAGCCAGTGACAGGTCTTTTTTTCCCCTACTAGGTTAATGACCTTCTCTGGAATGCGGATTCTGCTGTGCTCGCAGTTTGGCTGGAAGACCTACAGACGGAAGAAAAGTCCACTCTGAAATCCTATGGTAAGATAGCACTAGTTTCTCAGCCTTGTGATCCATATAATATAATTGAAAGTAGTAGCTGTGGAGTTTCCTTTATCCCTTCCACTTAGTCCTGTAATGAATTCAAAGATAACTGAGTGGGTAGGTAGAGATAATGGAGTGGTTTGCTTTTGATTATTCGTGTATTTCAGTTATGTATCAGGCAGGATTCTCTAGAGAAAAAAGAACCAGGGTGGACTTACGCTGGCTGGTTGGAAATTCAGTTCAGAGTTGAGGTTGCAGTCGTGAGTCCGAAATCTGTGGGACAAGCCCACAGTCTGGAAACTCAGATTTCTCTGTTACAGTCTTGAGGTAAAATTCCTTCTTTTTTGGGAAACCTAAGTTTTTGTTCTTTTTCTTTTTTTTTGGTCTTCTTAGGGCCACCCCCGCGGCATATGGAGGTTCCCAGGCTAGGGGTCTAATTGGAGCTGTAGCCGCCGGCCTGCACCACAGCCACAGCAACACGGGATCCGAGCCACGTCTGCAACCTACACCACAGCTCATGGCAACGCCAGATCCTTAACCCACTGAGCGAGGCCAGGGATCGAACCTGCAACCTCATGGTTCCTAGTCGGATTCGTTAACCACTGAGCCACGACGGGAACTCCAAGTTTTTGTTCTTGAGATCATAAGCTCTTTGGCTGAAATCTATCCACGTTATGGAAGATAATCTGCTGTGCTTAAAGTCAGCTGATTACAGAGGTTAATCACATCTCCAGAATACTTTCCCAGGAATATCCAGGTTAATGTTTGTTCAAACGAGATACCCATCCCAGTTGACATAGAAATTAATCGTCACAAGTTATCAGTGTTTTCCCTTCATGGGTGATATTACTGTAGCAAATCGACTCTCTAGCCAGAGGAATACTGTGGAAGTGAAAGAGAAGTAGGATTAGTGTAAGTAAGAATCTTCAATAACTTTATAAATTGTAAATAATAATAATAATAATAATTATAATAATATTAAAACTGTCTTTCACATTTTCTGTATACATGTCAGTATAGCTGTGATTTCATTTTTGTTAAATATGTCATTGTCAGTATGATACCTGCAGTTTGGTAACTCACTTTTACAGTGTGTCACAGACTGTTTCCATTTCAGATATTTGTATCAATTTTAAGTTGCTGTTTATTCATTTATGCCACAGCTTATTAAATCTTACGCTATTAGACATTTAAAGTCTTGTCATTTTTCATTGTCAGTCACAGTGCACTGAACATTTTTTTTATAAATCTTTTCACTTGCTGGGATTATTTTCTGAGTGGCTTTCAGACTTTATATATATATATATATTTTTTTTTTTTTGTCTTTTTGCCTTTTCTAGGGCCGCAGTTGCGGCATATGGAGGTTCCCAGGTTAGGGGTCTAATTGGAGCTGTAGCTGCCGGCCTTCGCCACAGCCACAGCAATGCAGGATCCGAGCCACATCTGTGACCTACACCACAGCTCACGGCGACGCAGGATCCTTAACCCACTGAGCAAGGCCAGAGATCGAACCCGCAACTTCATGGTTCGTAGTCGGATTCATTAACCACTGAGCCATGACGGAAACTCCCAGATTTTAATCAATAGCATTTTAACTGCAGTGTTGTGAAGAAGCTCATTCATTCAGTTTTTCAACTAATAGATCCTAACCCTGGATGAACCTTTAGGAAAAACAAATGCTATCCAGGCCTCATCTCAGAGTTGTGTTCAGTGTGTTATAATGGGGATTATATGTTCGCATTTAGTATTTTTTTAAGAAGCTTCCAGGTGGTTTTTAATGTGCAGCCAAACTTGAGGACCACTGATTAACCAGGTGTCAGTGGCTGGTCCTGTGATGTGCTCAAGATAAAAATGGTGCAAGACCTGCCACAACATCTGTCTACAGAGCAGGAGCATGTGGTCTAAGTTAACCCAAAGCTAGATAGAAGTATAGTGATAGCCTGGTTAGAGAATTAGGTTGGATTTACTGTGATTGCTAGGTGAAGAATTAGTGATCAGGGAGATGTTTAAAGAAAAGAAATTTCTTAATGTAATTAAAATCTTTATGTGTATCATCTGTTTAATAAAGATTGGCTTTGTCATGATTAGGTCTGTTTTTCCAGCTTTATTGAGATGTAACTGACATGTAATGTGTGTGTTCGGGAGCTGCAGTGTGATGATTTGGTATATGTGTGTTCTGTGAAGGGTTTACCACAGTAAGGTTGGTTGCCTCATTCTTCATGTAATTACCCTTTTGTTGTTATGGTGAGAACATTTAGGTTCTCTCATTGCAACTTCAAATATACACAACAGGATTTTTTAAGTGTAGTCACTAGATCCCTGAAACTTGTAAATGAAAGTTTCTACTCTTTTATCAACATCTTCCTATTTCTTGCACCCTCCAGGTTTAGTTCTTATTTTTTTTCTTTTTTTTGCCTTTTGTCATTTTACGGCCGCACCCGTGGCATGTGGAAGTTCCCAGGCTAGGGGTCTAATCGGAGCTACAGCTGCCAGCCTGTGCCACAGCCACAGCAACGCAGGATCCAAGCCACATCTGCAACCTACACCACAGCTCACAGCAGCGCCAGATCCTTAACCCACTGAGCGAGGCCAGGAATGGAACCCGCAACCTCATGGTTCCTAGTCGGATTCATTTCTGCTGAGCCACGACGGGAACTCCTAGTTCTTACTCTTTTAATAGATGTTAGGAACAGTAATTGCTGCTAATCTCCCTTGGATATAACTGCATGCAAAATACCTGGAAGAAAATAATAGGCATCTTAAGTGTAATACAATAGAGTAGTGCTAGTCTAGTGCTCTAGGATTATTTTAATACTTTCAATCTAATTGCCAAATTTTTTTCTAAGCATTTATGAAAAAAACACTCACTAAAAGCTTTGTCCTATGCTAGTAGCCTTCTATCTTCCTGGTTGTAAAGTTTGAAGGTAGTGGCTAAAATAAACGTGTGCTTCTGACCTTATTGATTTTTAACCTTTATTCTCATGGAAAACTGTCCTTTAAAAATTATTGTGACTATTATTATACTAGAAGTTCCCGTTGTGGTGCCGTGGAAACGAATCCGACTAGGAACCATGAGGTTGCGAGTTCGATCCCTGGCCTCGCTCAGTGGGTTAAGGGTCCAGTGTTGCTATGAACGATGATGTAGGTCACAGACGCAGCTCACATCCTGCATTGCTGTGGTGTAGGCCGGCATCTGTAGCTCCAATTTGACCCCCAGCCTGGGAACCTCCATATGCCGTGGGTGCTGCCCTAAAAAGCAAAAAAATAGTAATAAATAATATTACTAATATTAATATTATTAATAATATTAATGAAGAGGCCAATCAGGGAGGGTCATTTGAAAAAGTGTCCCCATCCCTTCCTAGCGAGCAGTGTGAAGTCTGACGGCCTTCCAACCTCATTTCCCCTGCAGTTCAGCTCTGGACTGTTGGAAACTATCACTGGTATCTCAAGCAAAGCCTGCCCTTCAGCTCCTGTGGGAAGAGCAAGATTGTGTCTCTGCTGTGGGACCCGGTGACCCCGTACCGGCTGCATGTTCTCTGTCAAGGCTGGCATTACCTCTGCTATGACTGGCACTGGACGACCGACCGGAGCTCAGGAGACAGTCTGAGCGACATGGCAAACGTGGCTGTCGTCGATGGAAGTAAGGAGCTGGGAAGTGTGTCCATGGGCTGGGAGGGGCCTGAGCCCAAGGCCTGCAGATGTGGAGGTTTGACTGAAATGATAGGGGATTTGTATTTTACTGACTGACCCAGTTCTTGGTTTGTTTGTACTTATTTGTTGACTTGGTTTTGATTGGTGGGATTTCTCTTAGGTGAGGAGTGTACTCTCCTGAATACCAGAGTCCCTCCTTCCCACCGCCCTGCCTTCCCCAGCTCCCCGTTGTGCTGCAGCCATGGCCTTCACCTATTTACTTGTCTGGGCTTGGAAGTCATTGACATTTCCAACCCTGGGTCAAGCAGAAGACAACAGTAGGCTTGTGGTCTTGGTGTATCAGCCTTGTCTTGTGCCATGACATAGGGTTACGTTGATCTTCGCACCATTCCATCGTGGAGTTTTCTTTTTTGATATAATCTTGTTAATTATGTACCTTTCCAGTATGTTCAGTTTAGGTCACAAACAATCTTCCTAGTAGGATTGGGTTGGTGTTTTTTAATTAGATTGAGGGTTTCTTTTTGGTGAGGGGGAAGAAAGGAGAAAGATCCAGTCACTTGAACAGTTTATTAATTGCTGATGATATTAAGGAAAACTTGCTTCTAAGATTGTAAAGTGAGTTGGTGTACTCATTTATGTTCTATGTAGTGATCATAATACTGATGTCACAATTGGCTGTTCTGCATAGAGGACTTAAGCAGATATGCCTTATTACCTAATGCATGCCCAGGGTAGTGCTTGAAGGATTTTGGCCTAGTTTGGCGTGGTTGCAGGCCCAGGTGTTTTTTTTTTTTTTTTTTTTTT
>PVHT021183634.1:23691942-23764009 GCA_004024745.2 Catagonus wagneri | reverse complement strand
GGACCGAAAAGATGTGGTTTTCTCCTTTTGGCGCAATTACCTATATCAGTCCTTGTCCAATAGGAGTTTTAGGGGTGGAAATTTCCTATAAGTCTCATGGGGCTTTTTTGCCCTTTTCTTCCCATAAACTGAGTCACAGGGGTTTAGGGATTAATGTCCATCTGGGTATAGGTAAACTCCCTATAGTAAACAAGGCCTGTGGGATATTACTCCCTGGAGCCCTTAAGCCACAAATGTTAATCAGTAGCCATATCAAAGAATGCATCGAATCCCATGCTCCAACACTACCTGAGTTATTCTGCTTCAATCCCCCCTTCTAGAGTTGGAGACGCTAACTGCGGGGTAAAAGGGGCAATGACCGCTCTGACTGCTTCCTGCTGAGAAGGGGCGTCATCAGGGGAAAGCAGTTAGGTCTCCACTCATGGGCTGCTCGAGTAGTCTTCTGTACATTACATTGGGTACCCCTTCTATCACCATTTGAAGGTTGACAGCTTCTAATCGGGATGTAATGAAGTGAGAAATACAATTAATTAAACAGGGTCTGAATAGAAGGATCGAGATCACAGTGATGGCTATGGTGAACAAATATTTCCACCAGGAGGAGGAGGTCAGCCAATTCCAGAGGGCAGCTCCAAAAGCTGGAGCTGGGTCGGACAGCTGACAAATCCTCTGCTGGAGATCTAGCAGGAATCAGGCATATTCTGTGAATAATTAGAAATGTAGACACAATATTCAGATTTTATAATGCACAGGTACCTCTTGAGCTTCAGTGAAAATATCTAAGGCCATTTGGTTTTATAGCAGTCCTTATGTTGTTGTTTCATATTTAGGGTAGAAATAGCTTCTGCAGTATCATTAAGAGCTTGTTCAATAAAATTAGTTAAGGCTTCCCTGTGCAGCATTATGGCAGTGGTTCCCAGTGAAGGCACAAATATCACTGTTAAGTGATCATACCAGTGGAATACTTATCTGGCCCATCTAGCATGTAATGTTTATTGTGCTCTCAGCAAATAGATGTGGGTTGGGTTAAATAATCCTCAGGAGTGATCCACATATATTGATCCCATACTTGATAAAATTGATTAAAATACCTATAACCTGCATGATTTTTCTGATTTCTCTGGCTGATCATGAAATATTTGTATGCCCTTTTCTTGGTCAGTGTATAATTAAGAGTTACCTTATGTCCTTGTGAAGAGTATGATTTATGGCACCACTTTACTTTTAGAATTAATTTACTCAATTAAATTTATTTTAAACTTAGTCCCCACCATGCACAAAATTCTTTTCTCAGTATCCGCTTCCCACATGCCTTGCATCGCTTTCTGTATCCATATTAGTCTGTCCCCTTATTTTTCCATCCAGAGCAACAAGCTAAAGACAGAATATCTTTCTTTTTTATTAATAAAGTGCAATCCCATTCTTTATTCCTTATTTACTGAAAGTACATACATTCTACTTTTCTAAAGCAACCATGGACTGTCTTTTATAATTTCTGAAAATGCATGTTTTTCATATAGAGAACATCTCAGGGTGGCGCTAAACATATTGATTAATTGTCCTAATTACCTTTAGTTTCTCTGCTTAGTAACCAGTGTCTCAGTGTCTCATTTGACTTATACTTAATGTTGATAACTGTAACTGCATGTCTGTATTAATTAAACCAACAAACTTCAATTCTAAAATAAGATATTAATTTAATACTGAATATTTCCCAGGCCCGGGTTTAAAGCTGGAACTCTGACCTTTTGGCCTTCTTGCCCTAGTTCCTGGCACCTGAAACTTTAAGCTTGGGGATGGACTTCTCTAGGCCTGGACATTACTTTCCTCTTCTACACTGTATTTACGCCTTTTCATGATGAAAATGCTTACAGTTTCTTTTAAGAATTTGTGTATATTTTCTACCCCCATTATTAGTGTTCAGATGCCTTATTTTACAAATTGGACACATGTGTTTAACCGTCTTTCTGTCTCACATGCAGACAGGGTCTTGGTGACCGTCTTCCGGCAGAGTGTCGTTCCGCCTCCCATGTGCACGTACCGACTGCTGCTCCCACACCCTGTGAATCAGGTCGTGTTCCCCGCACACCCTACAGAGAGTAACGACCTTGCTGTCCTGGACGCCAGTAACCAGATTTCTGTTTATAAATGTGGTATGTTCAAAAACTCTTGGCAGAATGTTGTGAATCAGATCCCTCCTACACAAAAGCAAATTATAGTTCAGTGTTGCCTTAGTTCTAGTGTTTCCAAAACTTTTGAAGGTTATAATTTATATTATTATTACTGTGATATTTAATTGACTTGTATGGTTTTTCTTTGTGACGGGTTCAGCCCTACTCTGGCTAATAAGAGCTATTCCTTTTGCTCTATTGAACATAAAGGATCACTTATTTAAGGAGTTCTTGTTGTGGCTCTGTGGTTTAAGAACCCGACACAGTGTCTGTGAGGATGCAGGTTTGACCTCTGGGTCAAGGATCTGGTGTTGTGCAAGCTGTGGCGCAGGTTGCACATGCGGCTTGGATCCCGGGTTGCCATGGCTGTGGTGTGGTGCTGGCAGCTACAGCTCTGATTCGATCCTTAGCTCCAGGAACTTCCATATGTCTCAGGTGTGGCTCTAAAAAGAACAACAACAACAACAAAAATCAGTTACTTAAGAATAATACTCAACCCTAGAAATAAAATAGTATGTCATTACATCCTTAACATGTTTTCCAGTTTTCATTGCTGTTGCACGTATTTTCAGTTGATTATGCAGCATTCATAGGAGCTTAACCCACTGAGCGAGGGCAGGGATTGAATCAGCATCCTCATCGATACTAGTTGTGTTCTTAACCCACTGAGCCGCAACGGAACTTCAAATTTTCCTCTTTTATTGATGACAGAACAGTGCCTGAGGGTTTGCAGTTTGCTTACATGAAAATGGACAAGGACTTCAACTTAGGTATTAGCTTCTAATCTAGTTGTTCTTCCACAGTCCTGTTGCTGTCATTTTCTAGTTGCTTTTGTGATGTACTGAAAGAACCCAAGATTTGTGAATTCTGTGGTTGTATCATAAATTACTGGGCCATGGCGCATAACTTTGTTTTCCAGCAATTTTTGAATTCTCAGCCTTAAAAGTGAGGACAAATGTAATTTTAGAAAAAGGTTAAGATGTGGTTATTTTCTAGATTGCATTATTTGTAAAGTGGATTACCTTGTAGAACTCATTAAATGGCAGGACCCCATACCTGTAGTATCAGGAAAAATGTTTGTAGTTTTCTATGATAGTGTTTGCATTTTTCTTTTCCCCTAGGTGATAGTCCAAGTGTAGACCCTACGGTGAAACTGGGAGCTGTGGGTGGAAATGGATTTAAAATTTCCCTTAGAACACCTCATCTGGAAAAGAGATACAAGTAGGTTGTTCTGAGTTATCTTGTACCTTTGGAAATAGAAACAGCCAGATTTAGTACTAAATTCAGCCAACTGTTATTTTTCCTTTGCCTGTTGCTCAGTGCAACAAGAAGTAGGTATAACACTCAGGCCCTGAATTTTCAGCCTGTTGGGGAAACCAGTTACCTGTATATCTGAATGTCATATATACTGCTGGCTGGCGGTGGAGTGTAAGTTTTAACATGACCCAGAACCCATTCCTCCTAACAGTCCTGGGTTCTCCAGGGAAAATCACATGGGAAAGGTGGATAAGAAGATGATAGAGCAGAGTGCATTTGCTTACACAAAATGAGGATGCATATGTTGTTAACATGTGGCTGACCTAAGGCAGTCTCTGTTTTTGTCTCATCCTATAATGCAGGACTTTTGGTTGCTATGTTTTGAGGCTCTCAGGTTGCATTTTGATACTGAAACAATATTATAAATTGTTGAGTATGATTGAATACCTCAGGTACACTATAGGCATTGTAGAATGACCCAGAGGCCAAATTACTAATTATAAGTCCACTTCTGTGAGAATCCAGGATTTGATTCTGTTTAATGAGCCCATGTTCTTAATTACTGCACTCCTTTGTCACCAGGAAGCATTTATTCCTAAATTAATGTGAATAATGAGTTGAATAAATAACTAAGTTTAATAAATGATGTTTCTTAAATATATGCAATATATTTAATAAATGAATCGGGTTCGAGCCTGTTTGATTTGATAGTGATCTATATATAATGCTTCGTAGTTTTTCAAAGGACATTTACGTGGATTATTTCATTTCATAGTTGAAAGCATTAGAGGACAGATTTGAGGCAAACTAGAAAGTGTGAGGCAATTTAGAATACAGTTTCATTCTTTAAAAATTGTGGGAAGTCATAATCTTCTCTAAGTCATTTAGAGATTTCATGAAGGATATGCATACTTATCTTGAACCTTAAAAAGAGAGGTAGGTTTAGGCTTCAAAGAAGGATTGCAGATGTTGGGTGTTATGGGCAGAAGAGTGTCAGTGAGAACCAGAGGCAGGGATGCTCCTGTGTGGGGCTGAATGCGTTGGAGTAACTGAGTCCAGGGTGAGCAAATTGGGTAGGAAGGTCAGCCCAGTGACCCAGCTTCTTCAGTGTGTGCTGAGGGTTTGCTGCTTGAACTGAAAGGCAGGAGGTAGCCATTAAGAATTTCCTTGTGAGGTAGCAAAAATGGACCGTCCTCCAGTGTATAAACGTTACAGGAGGAAGGCATCCATGGCAAAGAAACCACCTCTCAAGCTAACTAGGCATTTTGATATGAAATGCTTAGGAAAGGATCCATTCTACTGAGGCCTAAATATCTGCTGGAGCATGGTTTGAATGCTGGTAAGTGGCAACAGTGGAAAACTGCTGGGGTTTATTCATGTTGGGCCCGGGTCAGTCAGTTTTTCCTTGTATAGTCAGTTGAAATGTTCTCTTCAAAGCTAAAGATCTCAGAGTATAAGAAACTTAATGTTAAGTACTAGAAAAACATATTCTTAAGCCAGGTGAACATTCTTTTTGGATTTTCTAGTGTTGGGCATTCCCTCAGGTTTTGTCCCTCCAAATATTGATTGAGTTGACTGTATACAAAGAGGTTCATTCTTCATTCAGGAAAATCGCAGTGACATTAGTTATTCGTGTTTTGAATATTCTTCAATATTTAAAACAGAATTCAGCTTGAGAACAGTGAAGAAGAAGAAGTAAACCCACTGACGCTCAGCCTTCTCACCTGGGTTCAGGAAGACATTTTCCTGGCCGTGAGCCATAGTCACTCCAGCCCACAATCTGTCCTTCACCATCTGACTGTGGCTCCTTCTGAGACGGACGACGAGCTGGGACAGCTCAGTATTAGGTATTGCAAGAATTCCCTGCATTCCACGTGTTAATAAGCAGATATGGTTAGACTTTTATCCTGTTATGAGCATGGGATTTTTTTCTTTTTTTACTTTTAGTGAGCAGGACATTAGCTTCCTTATTAGACATACTTAGCAAGACCGTTAAGTCTACATAAAAATATAGATAGACTAAAACGCATTAAGAAGTGGTGAAAAATAGGACAAATACCAATAGGTGAGGCAAAACATTTGTAAGGTGTGTTAAAAATTTTAATTCAGCTTATACTTACATTCTAGCAGAATAACTGTTAGCCTGTGACAATTAGACACTCTATGTTAGTTATTAAAAGTCAACGATAAAGATCTGTATACACACACACACACACACACACACACTTCGTTTTGATGTAGTGACTTCAGACTTCTTCTGGGCCTCTTCTATATATTTTGTTTGGCACTTGATTGCATTTATGTAGAAAGTCTCCTCTTTTTCTTTGCTAAAATTTCACAGTTCCCTGGCCCTGATTCCACACTGAATCTTTGTTATGGAACAGGTTTCAGTACTGAATGCTGTTTTTTGTATTGCAAGCCCTCTCGTTAGGCAGCAGATGGCGTTGTCTGGACAGCACAGAGGAATCTTTGGGTTTCCAGTGCCAAAACTTGACAGCTTAGTCATTCAATGGTGTTAATGCCAGCCAGATTCATGTGTCTTAAAGGTCTGCTGATTAGCTTATTTATCTGTCTGTCTGTCCATTTTTTTAGGGCTGTACCTGTGGCATATGGAGGTTCCCAGGCTAGGGACTGAATCGGAGCTGTAGCCACCGGCCTGTGCCACAGCCACGCCAGATGTGAGACGTGTCTGAGACCTACACCACAGCTCACAGCAATGCCAGATCTTAACCCACTGCTTGAGGCTAGGGATCGAACCTGCATCCTCATGGATACTAGTCAGATTCATTACTGCTGAGCCACAGCAGGAATTCCCAGCTGCTGGTTAGCTTTAAATTCTGAAAGATCGTTGTTGTAAAATTAGGAACTTCAAAAAAAATTCTTTTAATTGAAGTTTACTTGATTTTACAATATTGTGCTGATTTCTGTTGTTAACAGCAAAATGATCCAGTCATACATATTTATACATTTTTTTGTCCTATTATTTTCCATCATGTTCTATCCCAAGAGACTGGATATAGATTCCTGTGCTGTACAGTAGAACCTTGTTTCTTACCCATTCTGAATATAATAGTGTGCATCTACTAGCCCCAAACTCCCAGTCCATCCCACTCCCTTCCCCGCCCCCTTGAATAGACGAACACAAGTCTATTCTCAATGTCTGTGAGTCTGTGTTTTGTAGATAGGTTCATTTGTGCCATGTTTTAGATTCCACGTGTAGGTTCATTTGTGCCATGTTTTAGATTCCACGTGTGAGGATATCATATGGTATTTGTCTTTCTGACTTGCTTCACGTAGTGTAATAATCTCTAGTTGCATCCATGTTGCTGCAGACGGCATTATTTTGTTCTTTTTTATGGCTCAGTAGTAGTCTGTCATATATATGTACCTATCTTAATCCATTCATCTGTCAATGGACATTTAGTTTGTTTTCATGTCTTGGCTATCGTGAGTAATTCTACAATGGAACATAGGGGTGCATGTATCTTTTTGAATTACAGTTTTGTCCAGATTTATGCCCAGGAGTGGGATTGCTGGATTATATGGTAGTTCTATATTTAGTTTTCTGAGGAGCCTCCATACTCTTTTCCATAGTGGTTGTACAGGTTACATTCCCACCAACAGTGTAGGAGAGTTCCCTTTTCTCTACACCCCCTCCAGTTTTTATTCTTTGTAGACTTTTTGATGATGGCCGTTATGACTTGTGTGAGGTGGTACCTCATTGTAGTTTCGATTTGTATTTCTCTAATAATTAGTGATGGTTGAGCATTTTTTCATGTGCCTACTGGCCATCCATGTGTTGTCTTTGGAGAAATGTCTGTATAGGTCTTCTGCCCATTTTTTGATTGGGTTGTTTGTTCTTTTGTTGTTGTTGAGTTGTATGAACTGTTTGTATATTTTGTCAGTTGCATAGTTTACAAAGATTTTCTTCCATTCTGTGAGTTGTCTTTTCTTTCTTCTTCTTTTTTTTTAATGGTTTCCTTTGCTGTGCAAAAGCTTTTGAGTTTAATTAGATCCCACTGTTTTATTTTTGTTTTTATTGTCATTATTCTTGGAGGTGGATCAAATAAGGTATCTCTGTGATTTATGTCAAAGACCATTCTGCCTATGTTTGCCTCTAGTGGTTTTATAGTGTCTGGCCATATGTTTAGGTCTTTAATCCATTTTGAGTTTATTTTTGTGTGTGGTGTTAGAGAATGTTCTGATTTCATTCTTTTAGATGTAGCCATCCAGTTTTCCCACCACCATTTATTGAAGAAACTGTCTTTCCTCTACTGGATGTTCTTGCCTCCTTAGTCATAGATTAGTTGACCATAGCTGCCTGGGTTAACTTCTGGGCTTTATATCCTATCTATATTTCTGTTTCTGCTTCTGTACCACATTGTTTTGGTGACTGTAGCATTGTACTATAGTCTGATGTCAGGAAGCCTGATTTCTTTGGTTCTGTTTTCTTTTTCAGTGTTGCTTTGGCTGTTTGGGGTCTTTTGTATTTCCATACAAATTTTAAAATATTTTGTTTAAGTTCTGTGAAGAATATCATTGATAATTTGATAGGGATTGCATTCAATCTGTTGCTTGCCTTGGGTAGTGTAGTCATTTTGACAGTATTGATTTCTTCCATTCTAAGAACATGGTATATCTTTCCATGTATTTGCATTATCTTTGATTTCTTTCATCGGTGTCTTGTAACTTTCAGAGTACAGGTCTTTTATGTCTTTAGGTAGGTTTATTCCTAGGTATTTTGTTCTTTTCGATGTGATGGTAAATGATGTGGTTTCCCTAATTTCTCTTTCTGATCTTTCATGGTTAGTATTTAGAAATGCAGTAGATTTCTGTGCATTTATTGTCCATCCTGCAACTTTATCAGATTCATTAATGAGCTCTAATAGTTTTCTGGAAGTGTCCTAAGGATTTTCTAGGCTACAATATCATGTCATCTGCAAACAGTGATAGTTTTACTTCTTCCTTTCCAATTTGTATTCCTTTTATTTCTTTTTCTTCTCAGATTGCCATTACTAGAACTTCCAAAACTATGTTCAGTAACAGTGGTGAAAGAGGAAATCCTTGTCTTGTCCCTGATCTTAGCAGAAATGCTTTCAGTTTTTCACCATTGAAAATGAATTTAGCTGTGAGTTTGTCATGTAGAGCCTTTATTATTTTGAGGTAGGTTTCCTCTATGCCCACTTTCTAGAAAGTTGGGTGTTGAATATTGTCCAAAGCTTTTTCAGCATCTATTGAGATGATCATATAGTTTTTATTCTTCAGTTTGTTGATGTCATGTATCACACTGATTGAATTGCAGATATGGATGAATTCTTGCATCACTGGAATAAATCCCACTTAATTATGGTGTATGATCCTTTTACTATATAGTTGGATTCAGTTTGCTAATATTTTGTTGAGGATTTTTCTATCTATTTTCATCAGTGATATGGGCCTGTAATTTTTGTTTTTGTGTTATCTTTGTCTGTTTTGGTATCAGGTTGATGGTGACCTCATAGAATGAGCTTGGGAGTCTTCCTCTGCAGTTATTTGGAAGAGTTTCAGATGAATAGGTTTTAACTCTTCTTTGAATGTTTAATAGAATTTGCCTGTGAAGCCATCATGTCCTGGACTTTTGTTTTTTGGAAAATTTTAAATCACAGTTTCAATTTCAGTATTTGTGATTGATCTGTTCATATTTTCTATTTTTTTTCTTGGTAGGTTGTACTTTTGTAAGACTGTCCATTTTTTTCTAAGTTGTTCATTTTAGTAGTGTATAGTTGTTTGTAGTAGTCTCATGATCCTTTGTATTACTGTGGTGTCAGTTGTAACTTGTCCTTTTTCATTTCTAATTTTATTGATTTGAGACTTACCTTTTTTTTGATAAATCTGGCTAAAGATCAATTTTGTTGATCTTTTCAAAGAACCAACTTTCGCTTTCAGGAATCTTCTCTATTGTTTTCCGTCTTTATTTCATTTATTTCTGCTCTGATCTTTATGATTTCTTTCCTTCTACTAATTTTAGATTTTGTTCTTCTCAAATTGCTGTAGTTGTGAGGTTAGGTTATTTGACATTTTTCTTTTTTCCTGAGATCAAAATTGTGTAGCTATAAACTTGCCTTTCAGAACTGATTTTGCTGTGTCCCACAGGTTTAGATCGTCATATCTTCCTTGTCATTTGTCTCAAAGTATCTTTTGATTTCTTCAGTGATCCATTGGTTGTTTAATGACATATTGTTTAGTTTCCAGGAGATTGTGTTTTTACTTTTTCTTATAGTTGGTTTCTAGTCTCATAGTGTTGTGGTTGGAGAAAATGCTTGATATAATTTTAATTTGTTAAGATTTGCCAAGGCTTGATCTGTGGGCCCAGGATGAGATCTATCCTTGAGAATGTTCCATGTGTACTTGAGAAGAATGTATATTATGCTGCACTGCGATGGAATGTTCTTTAAATACCAGTTAAGTCTGTCTGGTCTAGGGTATTATTTAAGGTCTCTGTTTCCTTGTTCAATTTCTGTCTGGATTATCTATCTATTGTTGTTAAGTAGGGTGTTAAAGTTCCCCACTATTTTTTTTAAAGGGATATAAGACTAATGGCCAAGTACAGTATTTATAATAAGGTAGACAATATACAATTGAATAACATTCTGATTACTGAAAAGTTATTGTTTTTCCTGGCTTCTGCTGAACCAGTAACCCAAATACTGAGAAGACTGAGCCTACATGTAAGGAACGGGTTGGGGTAAAGAAAAAACATGCAGGTCCAGTTTAGATTACAAAAGTTTGTCTACTCCATTTATTCCTGCAGGTCTTCAATTGCCAACCTCTCTAGCTACCTGATTAGGTTTCCATGAACAAGTCTTAGAAGTTCCATGTATCGGAATTGCTGTCATGGCTCAGCAGAAATGAATCTGACTAGCCTCCATGAGGACACAGGTTTAATCCCTGGCCTCCCTCAGTGGGTAAAGGATCCAGTGTTGCCATGAGCCGTGGTGCAGGTCGCAGATGTGGCTCAGATCTGGCACTGCTGTGGCTATGGTGTAGGCTGGCCCCTGCAGCTCTGATTTGACCGCTAGCCTGGGAACCTCCATATGCTGTGGGTGTGGCCCTAAAAAAAAGACAAAAAAAAAATTCCACGTATATTGGCATTTCAGTATAGCACAAGGATTTCAACTTCTTGTAAAGGAACAGTTCACCAGAAGGAACCTTTAAATGTCCATTTAACTAAGTCTTGCTTAGCTTATTTAAAACACTAGAATTTTTCTGGTTTTTTCATTTGGTGGGAAGGTTGTTGGTAGTGATAAAATTTTCCTTTCAGGGATTTTGCATATAAAACTGCACTTATAAGACTGTGGATATGGATACAGATGCTATATGGCCACTTTAAAAAATCATCCAGTTTAAATCATTTAAAGTTGTCCAATTAATTACAAAATTATTTAATTTGAAAAGTTAAGACTTCAAAAATTTCAGTTTAACTTGAAGTGATTTCTTATATTGCTTAAAATTATGGAATACCTGAAACATGGGCTTACACATGGCTGAGAAATGCTTTTTTTGTTTTGGTAAATGTATTAGCAAACACCCCAAAACAAAACCCAAAAACTCTATGCCATATCCCTATGTATTCTATGTTTACACACGTGAAAAACCCAGAATCGTTGTTAGGCATTTATGAGTTAAACGCACATTCTGAGTTCTGATTGAGCAATGACTATAGAGATTTTCCCTGACATTAAGAAAAGCTGTTTTCTAATGCAAAGGAAATAATATACCATAGTATCAAACGTTCTTTTCTGCTAAAAGAAGCTTTTATTTGTTCCAAGCAAGCAGTACGGCAGATGCAAAAACAAAAAACCCCAACAACTTCCCCAATAGTACTTCAGAACGAATATGTCAAACTTTTTTTTCCATTTTATATTTATTTTTTTAAAATGATTTTCAATCTTTCCACTATAGTTGATTTACAATGTTCTGTCAATTTCCTACAGCAAAGTGACCCAGTCACACATACATATATACATTCTTTTTTCACACTGTCCTCTATCATGCTCCATCATAAGTGCCTAGATGTAGTTCCCAGTGCTATACAGCAGGATCTCATTGCTTATCCATTCCAAAGGCAATAGTTTCCGTATATTAGCTCCAGACTCCCAGTCCATCCCACTCCCTTTCCCTCTCCCTTGGCAACCACAAGTCTGTTCTCCACATTGATGAGTTTCTTTTCTGTGGAAAGGTTTATTTGTGCTATATTAGAGTCCAGATATAAGTGATATCATATGTTATTTGTCTTTCTCTTTCTGACTTATTTCACTTGGTATGAGAGTCTCTAGTTCCATCTGTGTTGCTGCAAATGGCATTATTTTCTTTTTATGGCTGAGTAGTATTCCATTGTGTGTGTATATACCACATCTTCTTAATCCGTTCATCTGGCAGTGGACATTTAGATTGTTGCCGTATCTTGGCTATGGTGAGTAGTGCTGCAGTGAATATATAGGTGCATGTATCTTTATCAAGGAAAGTTTTGTCTGGCTATATGCCCAAGAGTGGGATTGCTGGGTCATATGGTAGTTCTGTGTATAGTTTTCTGAGGTATCTCCATACTGTTTTCCACAGTGGTTGTACCAATTTACAGTTTACATTGGTATAACCACTAACAGTGTAGGAGGAACATATCAAATTTGATTTTATTAAAATTAGTTATTCACACTAATAAATTACAACTGAGACCCAGATTTTATATATATATATATATACATATGCATAAATATATATAAAAAGCAATGCAAACGATTATTGAGCTTCATTTTTTGGACAAGAATGCCAAGTTAGTCTCTCTTCATAAAAAGCAATTACAGTTTGAGGATACTTCATATTTTCCTCTTTTGCCACAAGCAAGTCTGCCTCATCTGAATCTTTCCATTTCTTGAGAAACATTAATTCTCCAGCTGTCTATGGCACCAATTTTTCGTTCTGGATCAAGATCTCTGGCAAAACCTCTTGGTTTATCTGTAGCATCTCTTCTTTGATTTGCTATCATCAGATTCACCGTCAGATAATGACTTTCTTTATATTCCAGTTTTTTCTTTACCGGCTTTTTGAGAATTAAGAAATGCTTCAATTAACTCTGGAGAATCCAGATTTTCATCAGGTTCCCAAGCATCTGTAAACCCCTTCCACTATAGGAAATATTACACTTTCCCATTCACTACACATCAGTCCAGTATTTTTTCTACAACAAATGCTTTGGGCTCTACCTCTTCGAATTCTTTACTTTTTCCATTCTATTTCTTTCACATTTTTTGCAGGATAGTTTTATTGGAGGCCATTTTTTATTGCAGAGTTGAAGAGCTGCACCACCTCAGAGCTGCTCCAGGTCCCACATCTGTGGCGTCTTCAGCCCTAAGCACCTCTGTCTCCAGCCACATCTGAGAGGGATGGGGCTGGGGAGCTGCACTTGGGCTCTAGCCACCAGGCCCCACTATGATTATATTACTGTCAATTTCTCCTTTTATGGCTGTTAGCAGTTCCCTTATATATTGTAGTGCTCCTCTGTTGAGTGCATATTTATTTCCAGTTGTTGTATCTTCTTCTGGGATTGATCTTTTGATTGTCACGTAGTGTTCTTTTTTGTCTCCTGTGACCTTCTTTATTTAAAATCTGTTCTGTCTGATGTGAGTATTGCTACTCTAGGTTTCCTTTGATTTCCATTTGTACATAATAACCTTCTTCCAAACTTTCACTTTGAGTCTGTAGATGTCCTTCAGTCTGAAGTGGGTCTCTTGTAAATAGCATATGCAGGTCTTGCTTTGTATCCATTCAACCAGTCTGTGTCTTTTAGTTGGAGCATTTAATCCATTTACATTCAGTGTAATTATGGATATGTATGCACTTATTCCAATTTTCTTAATTATTTTCAATTTGTTATTGTAGATATTTCTTCTTCCTTTCCTCTTGTTCTTGTGATTTGCTGACAATCTTTAGTGTTGTATTTGGTTTGCTTTTTCTTTGTTATGTGTGTGTCTATTTCAGTTTTTTTGGTTTTTGATTCTCATTAGAGTAATCTCTATATTGATATAGCAATCTATATATGTACAGAATTGTTTTGATTGCTGGTCTCTTAATTTCAAATGCATTTGCATTCTGCATTTATCCTCTCCTTTTCCATTGCTTGCTTGTTTTGATATCATGTTTGTCAGTGGGTGATGACCAATGAGCTTTCTCATTTGTAGTTTTGTTTTCTCTTTGTGGTCTTTTGTGTTCTGCCTAGAGAAGTTCCTTTAGTAGGTGTTGTAAAGCTGATTTAAGGGTGCTAAATTCTCTTAGCTTTTGCTTGTCTGAAAAGCTTTTGATCTCTCTGTCGAATGTGAATGAGAGCCTTGCTGAATATTCTTGGTTCCTCCCCTTCATCACCTTAAATATATTTTGCCCCTCCCTTCTAGCTTGCAGACTTTCTGCTGAAAAATCTGCTGTTAATCTTATGAGGGTTCCCTTTTATGTTATTGCTTTTACCTTGTGGCTTTTAATGTTTTTCTTTGTATTTAATTTTTGTCTGCTTAATTATTATGTGTCTCACTGTGGTTCTTTTTGGGTTTATCCATATGGATATTGTGCTGTTTATCTTAGTTTTCTAGCTCTTTGTTAAACGTTTCTTGTAACTTGTCTATCTTTGCCTCGATTTTCTGTTATCTTGGATCATCTTTACTATCATCACTGAATTTTTTTTTTCAGGCAGATTGCCTATCTTATCTCCATTTAGTTGTTTTTGTGTGTTTTTTATCTTGTTCTTGAAAGCTATTTCTTTATTGTCTCATATTGTCTACCTTTCTATGTCTCAGGTCCCCTCGACAGCAGGTGTGTAGATGCAGCAGCTGATGCCCAGTCCTGGAGTTCTTGGGTGAGGGGGTGGCTCATGTGTACCCAGAGCACATGCTAGGAGCAGTGGTATCATACTATCTCTCCTGGAGCTTGGTGGCTGCTAGGGATGGGTCTGTGAGGGAGGTGGCAGTGGTTCATAGTTAACAGGACTGCTCTTGTAGCATGGGGGGACAGCAGTGCTCCTGCAACTCCTCCTGTTACAGTGCAGCTCTCAGGAGTGTTTCCTGTAGCTGGTAATGTCAACAACTGTTCCTTTGGTTCCCCCCTTTGCCAGGGATGCTCTTGGGACTGCTGTGTGGATGGATGCTGTTCCCTCAGTCCCTCCCTTTGATGGGCAGCTTGCAGGAGCTCTCTCTGTAGCCTTGGGAGTACATTACCATGGTCATTCCTTTTGTTGGGTCACTTGCAGGAGATTGCTTGCATGGTCACTCCCTTTGCTGAACTGCTCCTGGGAGCACTCTCTGTGGCTCCAAGGGCAGGGGCTGTAGCCTCCTGAGTGGGTGCCATTCCCATGGTCACTCCTTTTGTTGGGCCACTTGCAGGTGAGCTCTCTGTAGCCACAGGGTCATGAAAAATTATTTATTTCTCCATTTTATTTTACTTTTATTTTTTTGTCTCCATTTTAAATGATAGTCTTGCTGCATAGAGTATTTTAGGTTGCAGATTTTCCCTTTAGAATTTTAAATATATCTTGCCAATCCCTTCTGTCATACAGCGTTTCTGTAGAGAAATACAAATACAGATACTTCAATAGCCTTATGGGGGCTCCCTTGTAATTTGCTCTTTTTCTCTTGCTGCCTTTAGAATCTTCTCCTTATCTTTAACTTTTCTCATTTTGATTACAATATGTCTCGATGCAGGTCTGTTTGGGTTCATCTTGTTTGGAACCCTCTGTGCTTCCTGTAACTGGATATCTGTTTCCTTCTTTAGATTTAGGGGATTTTCAGCTATAATTTCTTCCAATACATTTTCAATCCCTTTTTCTCTTTTTTGGATCCCTATTATGCATTTGACACACTTTATATTATCCTATAGGATCTCTTATATGTAGTCCAGTTTGTAACAGCTGAGCCATAACAGAAGTCCCGTTTTTACTTCTTTTTTTTTTTGCTTTTTTTTTTAGTGCCACAACCACAGCATATGGAAGTTCCCAGGCCAGGGGTTGAATCTGAGCTACAGCTGCTGGCCTACGCCAGAGCCACAGCAATGTGGGACATGAGCCACGTCAGCAACCTACACCACAGCTCAGGGTAATGCCAGATAACCAACCCACTTAGCAAGGCCATGGATCGAACCCACATCCTCATGGATACTAGTCAGATTTGATTCTGTTACACCACACAGGAACTTTTTATATTGCTTTTGTTTTTTCATTTGGCTTTCTGTCTGCTCTTCTGATTGGGTGATTTCCATTATTCTATCTTCCAAGTCATTTATTTGTTCCTCTGCATTATTCATTATACTGTTCATGGTCTTCAGCTCATCTTTCATCTCAACAAATGAATTTTATAATTTTTCTTGGCTTCTCCTTATGCTTTCTAGTTACTTTTTAAAGTAATGTTTATATTGTAGATAGCCATTCTCAATTCCTTCAGTATCTCCATTACCTCCTTTTTGAGCTGACTGTCTATTAGACTGCAGAGGTCTTCTCATTGTTTGCTCCTTCAGGGGAATTCTGTTCTTTTAACTGAGAATGGTTCTTGTGCTTCTTCATTTTGCTTATTATTTTTCTTACTCTATCAGTTTAGGAAAAACAATTATCTACTTTAGTCTTGGAGGGCTGTTTATATGCTGGAGTGTCTCTGGTTGCTTGTGTATGCTCTTTTATTTATTTATTTATTTAGTGTGAAGGCTGCTTTTGATTTGGATGCTTGCTGTCTCTTTCCTCAGTGTGTGCAGTGTGCAGGCTGTTATCCCCTTGATAGGGGGTGTGCAGGTGCAGGGCCCGTGCATGTTTCCAGGCAGGTGGGGGCAGTGGGCAGCCCTGGGTTCCAGGGCCCTTGGCATTGACCCCCCCAGGGAAGTGGGAGCAGCACCTGGGACCCTTGTTAGTGGCAGTGACAGGCTGTGTGCATTCCCAGTGAGGTGGTGGGGGCAATGGGTGGCGCTTGATTGTAGGGTGCCTTCCATGGTGGCAACCCGTGAGGTGACAGGTGGTGCCTGGTCATGGGACCCTCAGTGGTAACAGGCCATGTCCACCTATGTAGAATAAGATGGCTGAGGTGGTTTACACCCACCCCTGTAGTCCATGCAAGAGGTGCTCTGCTGCCTAAGAGCCCTTGAGAGGAACAGAGAAAGAAGTTCCTGGGGTGGTCCTGCCCCTGCCACCCTGCTACTCTCACACTCCCCAACAGTGGTGCCTTGCTCTTCTGGGGGGGCCTGGGCCTCCTCCTGCACTCCCTTGTCTGTTGTGCACCACTCCCTAGCCCCCTTAGGCTGTTTCCACACAGTCAACCTTAGTCTTCTCCCCGAACTGACCTCTGAAGCCTGAGCCTCAGTGCCCAGCCCCCACTGTAGTGTCTCTGGCTGTGGTAGTATCAGTACCACTTGTCATCTGTGCAGCTCTTGCTCTGCTTTGCCCTCCTCAGAGTGGCTGTTGTGCTTTTCTCCAAGGCTTTGAGGCTCCCCCTTTATCCTGGCTGATTTCCCTGCTAGTTAGGTGGCCTCCCAGGGTGTGGATTCCTTTCCTCTTTCACTGCTCCTTCTCAGGAGTGTTGGTCCCATCCAGATTCCTTTTTTTTTTCTTCTCTCTTTCTCTGTTACTCCTGTTGTTTTACCCAGTTATGTGGAGGTTTTCTTGCATTTTTTTGAACTCTGAAAAGTCTCCTACTAGTGTTCAGTAGATCTGTGCAAATTGTTCTATCTTTTTTTTTGTTTTTTAATGTGTTTGTGGGAGAAGGTGAGCTCTGCGTCTTACTCCTCCACCATCTTAATCCCGGATCAGGAACCATTATTGTATGCATAAAACACATTCTAGTGCAGTTATTGACTTGTAATCTTTAAAAGATAATGCTTCATATTTTTAAAAGCTTTTTGTGAGTATGTCTGGATGTAGAATTTATTCTAGCTACATGCTGACTTACAGAGGCTTCCTATGGAAAACATTGCAGTTAACATAAGAAATGCCTAAATTATACATTATTCGACTCCAAATTTGAAATTTTATTATCATTAGCTTAGAAAAGGTAAAGAGTGCCATCATCTCATTTGCTGTAAAGGAAATGAGAAGTTATTTAAAATATATTTCTCCTGCTTCGATTTTGTTTCTCAAAAAAGACGATCTTGTTCATATAAAATATTCATGTATTTGAGGAATATAGTCTCTTAATCAGCTTACAGCTTTTTGTAGCTTATATTTTTACAATAGCTTGGGGTTTGTAAAGGTTCTTTTAAGGGCTTTTCCTCCGTTAACTCACATTTCTTTTTTGGTCTTTTTAGGGCCGCCCCCACAGCATATGGAAGTGCCCAGGCTAGGGGTTGAATCGGAGCTGTAGCTGCCAGCCTATACCACAGCCACAGCAATGCCAAATCCGAGCCTTGTCTGCAACGTACACCACAGGTCATGACAACGCCGAATCCTTAACCCAATGAGCGGGGCCAGGGATTCAACCTTCATCCTCATGGATACTAGTCTGATTTATTATAGCTGAGCCACAGAAGGGGAACTCCTAACTCACTTATTTCTAACAGTACCTCTGAAGTATGTACCGTTGACACCCTTATTTTACAGCTGAGACAGGTGAGGTACAGAACAGTTTAAGTATACTTGATAACGTTGCTGGACCAGATAACGTTGGGTCCAGATAACGTTGCCGGACCCAAGATTCAGTCCCAGCCAGTGCAGCTTCAGAATCTATTCACCTAACTTCTTCATGGATAATTTATCCTCAAAAAATTTGTGACGGAGTTCCCTTCGTGGCTCAGTGGTTAACGAATCCGACTAAGAACCATGAGGTTGCAGGTTCGATCCCTGGCCTTGCTCAGTGGGTTAAGGATCTGGCATTGCCATGAGCTGTGGCGAAGGTTGCAGACGCGGCTCGGATCCCGCGTTGCTGTGGCTGTGGCAAAGGCCGGCGGCCACAGCTCCTGTTAGACCCCTGGCCTGGGAACCTCCATATGCTGCGGGTGCTGCTCTACATAAAGGCAAAAAGACAAAAAAAAAAAAAAAAAATTTGTGGCATCTTGGTTTATTTTTTTTTGGAGATTGTTTAAAAAATCTTTGTGAATAAATGTCAGCATTGTCATCATTTGCTTTTATCGCTACCTTTTCCACTTCCTTTAAGACGTGTCTGTTGTTGGTTCATGGACTCAGGAAAAAAATATGACAATAACAGACTTCCCTCTTCCTGTTTATGAAGCCTACAGATTTCTAGTAGAAATAGAGATATTGAGTGTGCTCACTGTTTTACAGATTCTCTGCTTTATTTAATGCAGTGTGTATTAGAAGATAAAAATGATATTTGACACCACGTTGTCTACCAAAGACAGTAAATTGTACTAAGTTGCAATAAGTTGTTTAGAATTGGTGCCAGCGTAGTTCCCATTATGGCACACCAAAAAGAGAGAGAATTAGTGCCAGAATAGGAGTGATGACCTCACAATGTAGATAACTATCTTATTGACAGGGTGGAAAACAGCGTCATGTGGAATTGCTTTATCTGGGCTTCTGCTTGCAATGGTTTATTATTATATATGTACACTTGTGTGTGTCTGTATTTATTTTGTGTATGTTATGTTTAAATAGGCAGTGCAGCAACAAAGGAAAGTTGCTTCTTTTTCGGTTCTGCAAAATCAACAAAATGTCACTACTTTTGAGAAAAGTGGTCTGTTCACACCTTCATCTCCCTTTTTTTTTAACACTTGTCAGTTCATCTGTGACAGTTGATGGGATCATAATCAGCCTGTGTTGCAACTTCAAGTCCAAGTCAGTAGCACTGCAGATGGTTGGTGGCCAGATACTTAAGTACCTTTGGGGTGAGTATCAGAATGTTAGGAAAGCTTGTTTGTGATGTATATTTAATTCCTGAGAACATATACTTGTGAGTATCTTATCAGTACATCAGTGATTATTAGGTCTTTTTTTTTTTTTTTTTTGCTTTTTAGGGCTGCACCCATGGCATATGGAGGTTCCCAGGCTAGGGGTCAAATCAGAGCTATAGCCGCCGGCCTACACCACAGCCACAGCAACACCAGATCTAAGCTGCATCTGCGACCTACACCACAACTTATGGCAACGCCAGATCCTTAACCCACTGAGAGAGGCCAGGGATCAAACCCGCAATCTCCTGTTTCCTGCTCAGATTCGTTTCCGCTGCACCACAACGGGAACTCCAATTACTAGGTCTTTTAACTACCCTGGAGAACCGTAATATGTAGAGTGGGATTAGCAGGTATGTTCTGCCTGTATTTTTTCTTAAAATGAACTGGAGTACTTTGATGAGTAACACATTTGTAAAGTGATTTAAGTTGCACGTTAAGTGTTTTAGCAAGTATTGATGTAAAACAGTTTTTTACCAAGAGCAGATCAGCTCTCGGTAAACATCCCCTAATCCTGCAGAGTCACCCTCTCTGGCTGTCGAACCGTGGAAGAACTCTGCTGGATTTCCTGTTCGATTTCCTTATCCATGCACACAGACTGAATTGGCCATGATTGGAGGAGAGGTAAGTGAACACAAGGCAGAAGAATTTACTTCTTAGAGCAGTGACCCAGGGACTGATAGCATGAGGTGGAAGGGACATGTGCTTTGGAGGTGGACTTGAGTGTCCACTAAATCTTAAGGCAACAATGAGAAGCTCCTCAGTTTCCTGAGCCTCAGCTTCTCCATCTATGAAGTGGGATTAGGAGATTGCCTGGCATGTAAGTAGTCAGTTGATTCCTTTCCTTAGAGATATCAATTCAAAAACAAAAATACAACTGGCAGACTTTTATCCCCAGTTATACAGAACATTCAGTTTTATAAGTAACTCTGGGGGACAGTAGAAATGTAATCTTGAAACTAGTGTTCAGTAGGTTATTGTTCATCAAATATTAGAATGCCTGTAATTGTGGCTGGTGGTAAGATATAGTGGTTACAAAGCAAAACAACGGAGTAATTCCTACCTTTCTGGGATTTTTAACCTATCGGTATGGGCATGTTTATCCTCTGATAGGAGAATGAAGTAGATGAGCAGAGTATAGTGGTAGAGAATAGGGCAGGGTGTGGGGTTAGCCAGAGAATGGTAGCTATGAGGAAGGGGAGACCCTCTTCTAGTGGTCTGGAAAAGCCTCCGGGAGGTGGTGCTGAGACGTCAAGAAAAAAAGTTTTATCCCCGAGAAAGGGAAAGTGTTCCAGGGAGGAGGAACTGTACATACTGAGCTTGGAAAGAGCCCAGCTTTTTCAAGGAACCTGATGGAAGCAAGGGCTACTAGACTGTCATGGTAGGCCATAGGAAGGACTGTGACTTTGCTTATTTAATGAAGATTGGGAAATTGATTATTTTAGTCAGGGAGTAATTTGAAAGGTTATTCTGGCAGCCCAGTAGAGAGTAGGTTGAAAGGGACGAGAGTGGAAGTGACTGTTGGAGTGGAGTCACTACGGAGCTGAAAGATGGTATATTTGAGATGTGTAGGAGATAGAAATGGCAGGGATTCCTGATGCATTGACTGGCATCTTAGTTCACAGTGCATTGGACCAGCCACAGTTTAGGTATCTTCATTCAGACCTGCTTAGAAGGACTTAGGAAATCGTAGGGCAGTAGAACCTTGGGACAGAAAAGTTAACTAGTTTGGCTAGAATTGTTTGTAATTTCAGATCTTACTTCTCTGCAGGAATGTATCCTTGGTCTGACTGACAGATGTCGCTTTTTCATCAATGACACTGAGGTATCAGGGCTTGTTTTGATACTGAGTCTTTTTCAGTGCCTACTGCAAGTATACAGCTAACTCTCTCCTCTTGCCTCCTGGCCTTTTATAGGTTGCTTCAAATGTCACATCATTTGCAGTATATGATGAGTTTTTATTGTTGACAACTCATTCCCATACCTGCCTGTGTTTTTGCCTGAGAGATGCTTCATTGAAAGGTAAGTTTTCAGTGTATAAAATAGAAAATAGTTCCTCTTTTAATATCATTTGTCCTTTGAAGTTTTAATGATTTTTAAGTTTATCGCCTTTGGCTTTTTATCATGAAACACTAGACAGGAGAAAAGGGTTAGAGTTCATTTACTCAGCCCCTAATCTCAATATAATATCTCGGTTAAATCACTCCTCACCAGATAGCAAAGAGAAGGCAGTCCTTCCTTAAGCAGCACATCCTAAGCTAAACAAAAGTTTTTCAGGAAATTTTATTATATAACTGATATTTTACCTTGAGTTACCATATAGATACCAAACTGGCAATAAGCTCATTCTTCTTCGTAACCTTCCTTTCTCACTGTGAGCACCCTCCACTGTACATGTAAGGACTCCATCTCGTGGTTTGTAGGAAATTGGCTGCATTGTTCTCTGTATTCCACACCCCCCCCAGTGTGTATGAGTGCGTGTGCATGCATATGCAGTTGGTTGGTTTGTTTGTTTATTTATTTCTAAAAAGAAACCACTTACTTTCCTTGTTTCTAACTTGGAAACAGGGAATCTTTTGCTAAGATCCTAGTGTGCTGATAAAGCTAAGACAGAGAGAAGCTGTCAGTCCTCCCTGTGTTTTCCTTGTTTTTCGAGAAGTTGAGTATGTGCATATACATGAGGGCTCTGTGAGAGGGCAGGAGGCTGGGAAGAGACTGCTCATCAGAAAGGCTAATAGTTGGACAGAGTGAGAGAGCAGTGTAGCCTGGTTGGTAATTACTTTCTTCAGTTTCAGCTACAGTTAATAGAGCTGTCCTGAGAGTGAATCTTTTTTTTTTTTTTTTTTTGGCCACACCCGCAGCTTAAGGAAGTTCCCAGGCTAGGGATCAAATTCAAGACACAGCTGTAACCTACACCACAGCTATGGCAACGTCAGATCCTTAAACCCACTGTGCCGGGCCAGGGATTGAACCTATGTTGCCATAGAGACAATGCTGGATCCTTAACCTGCTGTGCCACAGCAGAAGCTCCTGACGATTCATAAGGCTTAGCCTATGGTGTCTTTAGCATTACAGGCAGGTCTGAGCAGCAGCCACGTGCCTAATGGGGAATCTCTGCGGAAGGTGGAGAGGGGTTCACGCATTGTCACTGTTGTGCCCCAGGACACAAAGCTTATATTACAGGTAAGCTGATTTTTCTGGCTATGTTTCTGATTGTCATTTGGCAGTAAATACCAAACAGAATTCTTGTGGGTTGTAGGTTAGGCTCTTTTATTATTTGTATTAATGTATTATAAACCTTTACTTGCAGAATTCGCTGTTACTAGCTTTATACAAAGAGTATTAATACAGGCTCTCCCCAGTAAGGTTGAGAGGGAAGCTTCTTTTGAAAGTCAAAATAAATTTTTAGCACAACCAAATTTTTCCAGAAGTATGCTTATTTTCCGATGTTGTGTTAGTTCTCTAAGAAAAGTTAAATAAAGTTGTATATCCTGGGTATTTAAATTTTTTCTATTTAATTAAAAATGTCATTGATTTGCTTTATTCATTTTAAGATGCCAAGGGGAAACTTAGAAGTTGTTCATCATCGAGCTCTGGTTTTAGCTCAAATTCGAAAGTGGTTGGACAGGTAAGTACCATGTATATGACTAGTTAACTTATTGTTATTACTTATGTGTAAAGAGAGCTGGTATTGCATTAAAAATTTTTAAATGTCAAAAATCTTTAAGACTTTCATTACAGATTTCATCAATCAGATTCTCAGAGGTTCTTTTTTTCACACTTTGGTTCTTATATCACATGGTGTGATAGACATTCCTAGCAGAAAGAATCCTGAGGCTCATCGTATAAAACAGGGCTTCCTAGCCTAAAGGGATCCATATGGGCTTTAGATAGCCTGTAAACCCAGGAAATTTTGCACCATCCTGTGTCTGTGGGTATTTATCAAGGAAGAAGTCCCAAGGCTTTCAGCAGACTTATACAAAGGCCTGTGACCCAAAAATGCCTTAGCCACTGTTGTGGGAAATGATCCATTGTTTGAATCTTAGAATTTAGGGAAAACTTTATATTAGAAAGATCTACTAACATTTTGTTAAAAAAAGAAAGTAGCCCTAAGTTCTATAATGACTTTTTCATGGGCAGGGATGTAGTTCTCAGCCGGCCATGATGGCTAAATCACACCTTTTGGGAAGGTACATGAACTCGGTACCAGATTTTTTTCAATCCTATGATTTCAGAGTAGAAATTCAGGAGTAGCTGGGCTGTAGTCTAATTTTAACTGGTTTATATTAGTATGAAAATGTGCTTGAGTCCAAATGAGCTTAATTTTTGTGAAATGCCCTCTCCATTTTCTGTCTCTTCATAGACTTATGTTTAAAGAAGCATTTGAATGCATGAGAAAACTGAGAATTAATCTCAATCTGATTCATGATCATAACCCTAAGGTAACATGTTAAATCTTATACTTACCGCAGCTTACTTGAGACTTGGTCTGAACTATGATCCAAACTAAAATGTTTTGTCCTTTCTTATTCTTTTTTTGGTAGGTGTTTCTTGAAAATGTAGAAACCTTCATAAGACAGATAGATTCTGTAAATCACATTAATTTGTTTTTCACAGAATTGAAGTAAGTATTTTGAATAATTCATGATTTTCTCTCTTCTGATTAAGGAAATGGAACAGATAAATAGAGAAAAATCACTAAATCTTCAAATCTTTTTTTTAATCTCTATAACTCTTAGGTGCCACATGTGCTGCATTTTTACTCTTTTCCCTTCTTTTTAGAACTAAGATCTTAAAACATGTCATTTAGAATTATTATTTGACTTCATTTTTAGGTATACATCCGAAACTGGTTTTCTCATGAATTTGAAATAAGTGGGATCTTTTTCTGTGATGACTTTTTTCTGCCCTTTTTTTCTGTTTAGGACCACACCTGTGGGATATGTAAGTTCCCAGGCTAGGGGTCGAATCGGAGTTGCAGCTGCCCACCTGTGCTATCGCCACAGCAGTGCTGGATCTGAACTGCATCTGTGACCTACACTGCAGCTTATAGCAATGCCAGATCCTTATCCCACTTAGCAGGGCCAGGGATCATCGAACTGGTATCCTCGTGGATACTAGTCGGGTTCTTGACACGCTGAGCCACGATGGGAAATCCCTTTTTTTTTCCTCTCTCTTTTAATGAAAGTTTATAAACATAGAAAAGTTGAAAGAACTTTTCTAACCACCACCTAGATTCGCATTTCCTGCTTTCCTGTACTTTATCATTATTTACCATCTGCCCATCCACCATTCACCTTTATCTTAGATTTGAGAGGAGTTGTAGACATCCGTCCACTTTTCCTGTAACTGCCTCACCTTGCTTCCGTGAACTGGAGCATGGTCTTTGGCTACGGGCGCCACTTCCCACCCCCCACCCAACCCCTGCAGGTCAAATTTATCTGTAGTGAAATGCACAGATTATAACTGTACCATTCCTGGAATCTTGACAGATTTTTTCTTCCTACCCCTATCAACACAGAGAACATTTCCCTCATCTTGGAATGTTTGTCTAAGTCCCTTCTTGTTGGGCCTCTAGGCAGCTGCATGTTTGAGTTGTTCACTATAGAACTTGATATTAATGAATCATGTGGTATATACTCTTCTGTGTAAAGAGCTTCTTTCATCCAGCATATTATCTTGAGAGTCATCCATGTTTTTACATGTATCAGTAGTTTATTCTTTATCACTCAGCAATATGCCATAGTGTAAATATACTAGAGTCTGTTTCTTCATTCTCCTGTGGCTTGACACCTGGACTGTACCCAGTTTGGGGCTATACAAATACAGAGTCTCTGAACATTCTCATATAAGTCTTTTGTGGACATGTTTTCATTTCCTCAGTAAGTTTCTCCTTTTTTCACCTTATGTAAGTTCTTTTATCATTTACTTATTATATCGTCGGCACCCCAAGGTTTATATTAGTAAATAGTTTTATAGGTGGGACACATGTTTGGTTAGTGACCTTTGAAAACACACTTGTTCTTAGGGAAGAAGATGTTACAAAGACCATGTACCCTCCACTAGTTAACCCCACTGTCCAGCCGTCCAGCGATCCTGATGGGAAAAAAGTGGACCTTATCTGCGATGCTATGAGAGCAGCCATGGAGAACATAAATCCTCACAAGTACGTGTGTGGTCATTAGTTGGCATCTTATGAATAACAGAAGTGTGTAGTTGCTTTTATTCAGCTTGTGTGTCCCTCTCATCTTGGTATTCTTCACTTATTACTTCAGGTACTGCCTGTCAATACTCACGTCTCATGTGAAGAAAACAACTCCAGAACTGGAAGTTGTGCTGCAGAAGGTACACGAGCTTCAAGGTAGAGACATGTTGACCAAGAATGTATATCGGGGCCTCAACTGACATGAGGTCTTTGGTCTTCTGGAGATACCAGGACCAGGACCAATCACCGATGTAGCCCGTGGCCTTTGGGTCTCCATTTTAGGAACTGGGTCAATTTTTCTGTGTGCTGCCCTATAAAACTGGTACAAAAGAATCAAAGAATATGTTCACCTGGTGTCCGTTTCTATCAGGAAAATGTGTTACTTTGTCTTTTTGGTTATGTTGCGAGGTATGTGTGTTTATTTTCCCCAAATGGTTTTCTTCTGTTGTGTTTTCTTATACACTGACAGGAAATGCCCCCCTTGTTCCTGATGCTGTGAGTGCTGAAGAGGCCCTGAAGTATTTGCTGCTTCTGGTAGATGTTAATGAATTATATGATCATTCTCTTGGGACCTACAACTTTGATTTGGTCCTCATGGTAGCTGAGAAGTCACAGAAGGTATGTGGGGCCACTGCTTTGACCTGGTTCTTGGTTTTGTTTCTGCAAACACGGTAGTATGAAACCCTGCTCCTGACATTAATGCTCTGAGTACCGGCCTGGAGGCAGACCTGTGAGTCCCTGGGGCCCTTACTTCCTAGCTCATTATCACTTTTCTGGGTTTTCCAAAGTGTTTTTTTTTTTTGCGGCCTCCGTTTCTTCCCCATCCTTCCTTTTGTTGCTCTTTCCAGTGCAACCTTGCCAAAGCAGAAATTGATCCTTCATTTCTCTGCTTAAAATCCTTCACGGGCTCCCCATTTCCCCTAGGATGAAGTTCAGAAGCTCTAAAGCTTAAAAATCCTTCCATAATCTGGTCTTGATGTATCTCTCTGTTCTCATCTCTTGGCATCATCCCTTTTTCTCTGTAGTGGAGGGAAGATATTGCTTTTGTCTCCCAACTGCCATATCCCTTTGCAGGTGGCGTTACTTCCATCTCCCATGGGCCCCTGGGCTTCACTGCTCTGACCCTCTCACTCACCTGGCTGATTCTTACTTGTCTTGGTTGAAGGATGCCCAGGTGGCATTTTTTCCAATAAGCTATTCTTGCCCCCTTGCCCACCAACCAGGGACTGGATGAGATGGCCCTCCTATATGCCTCTGGGGGGCCTACACCACATACGGTCTATCTCTTCTACTAGGTTGCAGTTTTCCTGAGGGTAAGGGTTATATTGCATTCTTTGTATGTAATGAATTCTTATTACATGTTTGTTGAGTGTTTTGGCTTGTAATTATCCTCTACATCACATGCACAAGTATTTAATTACATGCACGAGCATTTAATTATTTACTCTCGGATTTTGTTCCTGTATTCATCCTGTCTGCCCATTGAAACTGAATTAAGAACAGGAAGCAGTTCCTCTTTAGGAGGAAAACAGTTTTTCTTTTTTTTTTTTTTTGGCCACACCTGGGCATGTGGGCGTTCCCGGGTCAGGGATTGAACCTGAGTGCTGGATCCTTAACCTGCTATGCTACAAGAGAACTCCCAGTTTTTTGCGCAGCTTGGCACAGAGCTGGAGAGAGGGTCTATGCCAACAAAAACTTGGTTGGCAGGACCGACCTCAAAGTTTTGTGTCCTACTCATTATAATTTTACCTTTGTTTTAACACGCGGCTGGTCTTGGCAAATGGAGGACATGAAGTGTCATGAGAACAGCTCCAAGTGCAATGCCTTGCACTCTCTGCAAAAAATTTAGATGTATTTGTTCCTTGTTTTCTGGATTGGAACCTTGTTTTCCTTATTAGCCTATGAAACAAGTGGGTATTGTGAGATTTAGCTAAGAGTAAGTCATTATTATTCCAAATGAAGGAGTTCCTGTCGTGGCTCAGTGGAAACAAATCTGACTAGCATCCGTGAGGATGCAGGTTCGATCCCTGGCCTTGCTCAGTGGGTTAAAGATCTGGCATTGCCATGAGCTGTCGCAGAAACAACTCAGATTTGATGTTGCTGTGGCTGTGGTGTAGGCCAGCAGCTACAGCTTTGATTCGACCCCTAGCCTGGGAACCTCCATATGCTGCAGGTGCAGCCCTGAAAAGACAAAAAAAAAAAAAAAAAAGTCTGAATGAAAACTACTAACACCTGTATGTTAAAGTGTCTTTACCAAGAGTTGTTTTATGATTATCAATATAGTACATATTTTTAAAATGATGCAGCTTTGGGTTTATTGCTATAAATATAATCATAAGCAATAAAGTTCTTTTTAAAACATTAAAAAATTTTTTTAGGATCCTAAAGAATACCTTCCATTTCTTAATACACTTAAGAAAATGGAAACGAATTATCAGCGGTTCACCATAGACAAATACCTGAAACGGTATGAAAAAGCCATTGGCCACCTCAGCAAATGTGGTAAGTGTGAGGATTGCTATGTTTATATCTGCTTCAATACCTTGGGTAGGGTATATATTGAAATCAAATGTTAGTTTAGACAGATGGATTTCAATTTCCACACCAGAAAATGTTAACAATTAGGTATGGGTTTCTTTTAAGGCCACACTCACAGCATATAGAGGTTCCTAGGCTAGGGGTCTAATCGGAGCTGTAGCTGCCGGCCTGGGCCACAGCCACAGCAACGCCAGATCTGAGCCGTATCTGCAACCTACACCATAGCTCACAGCAATGCTGGATCCTTAACCCGCTGAGCGAGGCCAGGGATCGAACCCGCAACCTCGCGGTTCCTAGTTGGATTCATTTCCGCCGCGCCATGACGGGAACTCTGGGTACCTTATTTTTATCATACATTTTGAAAAGCTAAGGGTAAAGCAGATGTCTTTGGACTGCAGAAGCACCACAGCAAAGATAGAACAAATCCTTTTATGTTAAGAGTGATCACCTTCGGATTCACTTTCATGTCTCAAGATCAAAATTGGTTGATAATTCACTCTTTCCTTGATGTTTGCAAACCTCTAAAGGAAACTCGGCTTGTCTGAGTGGCCGTGCCTCCTGGCAGTGCCCGAAAGACAAGGGTCTGACTGACAGGGATACGGAGTAGAACCAGCACAGTGCCAGGTGTTCTGCTCACCCCCATCTCTGACCAGTGCCGGAGCCTCTGGCTTTAGCAGTTGTGCTTCTTTCCTGAAGGCTGAGACGGGGACAAGGAAGAGTTGCCTGGGGTGCTTGTTAAGCATTCACCTTCTGGCTTCCTTGGAGAATCTGCTTCAGCTGAGCTGTAGTAGGACACAGGCGTGTGTGCGAGTAATAAGCTCCCCGGGTGATTCTTACCAAGGAGGTTGAGCGAACACTGGGCCGGATGGTCATTTATCAGGGGTAGTGTAAAATTCTTTTTATGTAGAACTCTGATCCCAGTTAGTGCTTCTCATACCTCAGAATCTCCAGTGGGGTTCATTAAAATTCATGTTCCTGCATTCTGTTCTGATTATGCAGGTTTTAAAAACGTCCCTTGCTGATTTTAGGTAGGGACCATTGATAGAAATGAAATCCATTATGCTTCCCAAGTCTTAAGGTTGTGTGTGTATGAATCTTATTCCTGCAGGGCCGGAGTACTTCCCAGAATGCTTAAACTTAATAAAAGATAAAAATTTGTATAACGAAGCTCTGAAGTTATACCCACCAGACTCGCAGCAGTACAAGGTATGTAGCATGGGAGACAAGGCTCTCTTCATCTTGCTTTGTGCTCGGTTGGAAAGGGATGAGGATCCAGTGTCCCTGATGCTGTTCTTGGTTTCAAGGTTTATCTCCAGACTAATTGTCATCTTGAATTTCTTATCTTCAAGGTCAGGGAGAACAGCCCTGACCGGTTCCTCTTCAGAAGGCCTTGCCCAGGCCAGAAACCTGGCTCTGTCACTGGTTCCTCACTGAAATACCATGGCAGTTTCCATCCTGCCCACCCTCACCAGTCATCCTGAATAGTGCTAATCTTTCCCATATGTTTCTGGATATTTGGTATGTTTTAAACAAACGTCTGTTTCGGAGTTCCCACTATGGCACAGTTGAAATGAATCCAACTAGTATCCAGGCGGAAGCAGGTTTGATCCCTGGCTCAGTGGGGTAAGGATCTGGCATTGCCGTAAAGCTGTGGTGTAGGTCACAGATGCGGCCCAGAACCCACGTTGCTATAGCTGAGGTGTAGGCCAGCAGCTGTAGCTCCGATTCGACCCCTAGCCTGGAAACATTCATATGCCAAGGGTGTGACCTTAAAGAGAAAAAAAAGAACAAAAAAGCATACATCTGTTTAGCTTTTCTCATGTGCCAGATACTTGGTTTAGCGGCTAAACATATTGTACTTCTCACAACAACCTGATAAGTGTTGTGCGCAGTTTTCAAATGAGGAAACAACTTGCCTGAGGACCTGGGAGTGAAGTGGCCAACGTGGGACGTGGAGGCCGTGCTATCATCACCACCATTTTCAGTTTGTCCACGAATCGCACATGTTCTTCTGTGACCTGGCCCCTGCCTGCTTGTTTAGCTGCCTCTGCTGGCCCTCGGCCTCCCTTCCTTTATAAAGCCCTACTGGTCCTTCTTAACTCTCAGGTCTCCTCTGCCGGAAAGCCATTCCTGGATGAGATGCCAAACGCTGAGCTCCCAGAGCACCTTGTTTTTACATGGGTGATGGCATTTTTCAACCTGTGATTTACTGATTCGTTGGCCTCACCAGGCTGTGGGTCCCCTGAAGGACAGGGACCCTGTGTTAACATCCCTGTGTTTCCCTGCCTAATACTAACCTAGGGAATAGAGAATTTGGCCGAAGCTCCCTGTTTGCTCTCATTTTCATTGTCTGTTCTTCTCCTGTGCTCACTCTGTTCAGTCATACCAGCCTTCCTGTTACTCCTTCCTGTGTGTTCTATGCACATTTCTTCCCCACGGCCATGGTGATTTCTGTGCTCAGCCTGGAATACTCTCCCCTGACTCCTCACAGCCCCAGAATAGCACACCCATGGCTCTCTGTCCCTTTACCACTGTCTCCCGTTAGGTCGTAGACCGTATTGTGTTTTATAAGTTCGTTCTCTTTCGCCACAAGAGCAAGAACTTAGTGGTGGCTCTTGTTACTGTTTGGGGTTTGTGTTTTTGCTTGTTTCGTTTTATTTTTTGCATTCCTGTATTACTCTCACTGGCCAGAGTAGCACTCAGTAATTATTTGTTGGATAAATGCCACATCCTCAGTAAGGTTTTGAGTGGAAGAAAGATTGAACACACTGGTCATCCACAGGGTTTTTCTAAGTAATTCCAGGGAGTTTTAAGTATAATGACCAAAACAGCCTATATTGGAGATTTAAAAAATATTTATCACTTTTCCTCCCTGACCCTATGTCTCCTCTTGTCCCAGGACATCAGCATTGCTTATGGGGAACACCTGCTACAAGAGCACCTCCATGAGCCAGCAGGGCTTGTGTTTGCCCGCTGCGGTGCCCGCGAGAAAGCTCTCAGTGCCTTCTTGGCTTGTGGCAACTGGAGGCAAGCTCTCTCTGTGGCAGCCCAGCTAGAATTGACCAAAGACCAGCTGGCTGGCCTGGGAAGAACACTGGCAGGTAAACACGGTCATTTGGGTTTTGTGTTTCTTTGGTTTTGTTTGGCAATTTTGCAAATAAATGAAAGGCAGCATACCTTGGTGCCCTCTCACGCTCACAGATGCAAGTTAATTTGGGGAGTTCCCATTGTGGTGCAGCAGAAACGAATCCAACTAGTATCCATGAGGATGTGGGTTTGATCCCTGGCCTTGCGTGGGGTCGAGGATCCCACGTTGCCGTGGCTGTGGCATAAGCTGGCAGCTACAGCTCCAGTTCAACCCCTAGGGTGCGGCCCTAAAAGAAAGTTAATTTGGAGTGGATTGTTAGGTAACGGTTGAACTGCTACAAGAGTCCCAAAATACAGCAGCACAGTATAGAAGGTAGCTTGCTTCTCTCTCTCGCAGGACTGACAAGTGCTTCCATTGTGCGGATCTGCCATCTCTTAGGCAGATAGTTGTAGCTGGATTTTTGTCCACATCTGCATTCCAGTCCTTAGGAAGGGGAAAAGCCAGAGTCATGAGAGAGCACTGAAGTTAAAGTTGGAAATGACCTAGCTAACAGTCCTTCATCTCATTCACCAAAACTCACATCTTACAGCTGTACCTACTACAGTGTAGCTGGGGGGCCATGTTCCCTGTAAGAAGGTAAAGATGAATTTGGGAGTGGGGCCATTCAGATAGGGACAATAGATCATTTGAAATCATAATAGCAGTTTTCAGAAATGAGGCCAGATGTATAAGCAGTCTGAAAGCAAAGGCAGTTCATCTGTTCAGGGTCTAGGGTTTGTCTGAACCAGAGGTAAGGCTATTCCAGAATCTGATTTCTTAGAGTGGAGTGGCATTCCCAGAGTGCCTGGTGGGAGAGAAATGTGTAGGGCTCTGGCCTTCTCAGCCATGCTTGAAGTAAGTAATTGGCTGGCATAGTTTCCCTTTACCTTTTCGAGAGTCTTGTAAATATTAATGATCTCCCCTAAAAAAAGCAGTTCTAGAAAAATTCCAGATTATATCTTGTTAAGTGTATATGCATAATTTTCTTTAGCTATTTCACATTGTTCTTTTTCCCTTGGAATTACAAAAAATATATCAGATTCTGGAGTTCCTGTCATGGCTCAGCATTGCCATGAGCTGTGGTGTGGGTCTAGACACAGCTCAGATCCCATGTTGCTGTGGCTGTGGCTGTGGTGTAGGCTGGGAGCTACAGCTCCAATTTGACCCCTAGCCTGTGAACTTCCATGTGCTGCAGGTATGACCCTAAAAAGACCAAAAAAAAAAAAAAAGTGAGATTCTTATTCTGGCATTTCCTGGTTATTAGATATGTGGGCTTTTCTGTAGGCCCTCTCAATTTCTAAGCTGAGCCGCTGAGCTCTTTTTACAAGTATTAAGAAGTCCTTACTTGAGTCCTGCTATTATTCTGGCTCCATTGATATTTCTTCTCTAGAAACTTGTTATTGGTAGCTTATACCTTCTAGCTCTACTCTTGGAATCTATCACCTTCTGTTCTTTGCTACTCTTAGCTTGCTGTTTATCATGTCTTGTAATGGAGTATACCCAGTTCTCCCAGTTATTTAGTAAAAAAAAAAAAAACGAGAGGCAGCAGTGGTCAAAGATTTTTGAGAAATGTTTTAAGGTGGAGTCACTTTATGTGTACATTTACACAAGCCTCCGAAAGAAAGAAAAGATAGCCATTTAGATAGTGGAGGTAACTCTTCCTGTTTTTTTCAGTGATAATTAGCATGAAATGAGAGCTGTGAATGTGCCAGTCCCTTAGTTAACTTTGGGTTGGTTCTGTATGCCTCTCATAGTGAGATTATCTCAGCAGGACTGAGAGCGATTCTAATATTTACAGATACTAGTGATCGGAAACATAAACCAAGTACCTCCATCTAGTGCTCAACCCAAGAAACAGCACTCTCTTCCTATTAGAGGAAAAATATGGATTAGCCAGAGATGCTAGGTCAGTTTCCCGTCTGTGTCTTTGCAGAACATATTTCATGGCTAATTTTAACTATATGGGATTTTCACATCCCATGATGAATTTAGATTATAACTGCCATTTCAGATAGACTCCATGGTATTCCTGCCTATATCTTTCACAGAAATTCACAGAGTATATAGTTTGATGCACAGTAAAGACATATTAATGCAGCATTTCAGCAAATGTTTAACACTGTTTTGCCCAATGCTTCACAGACTATATGACCCGAGAATGGTTTCTTGGGTACTGCCTTTTATTATTCTTTGAACAGTCTTGGGCAACACTTGAGAATGCTGTTTTAAAGCAGTTCATTTTGAATATATACTGTGTAGAGTTCAATCTCCGATTTGTAGGAGACCCTTTTGATTTAAGTAGTCCCACCAAATCCCTTTTCGAGTTTTGGTAATACTGTTCTTCGTAAGCCAGCCATGGTAAATGCTTATTATTGTCCTTGCAGGAAAGCTTGTTGAGCAGAGGAAGTACAGTGACGCAGCCACCGTTTTGGAACAGTACGCCCAGGTAAATTCAGTTCCTTTCTTCTAAAACTCCCCCAAAGCAAGGACTTGTCAGCTGTACAGTAACAGACATGAAAGTTAAAGGAACTGGGGGTATTTAGGAAATCCAGAGATAGTACTTGCGCTGCAGGTCTTCAGTCTTGCTGACTTAGGAAATATAAATTTAGTATATCTCTAAACAATTAAAATTTCTGTGAGGTGGAATACCAAAGAACTCTTCTATAATATGCACTAGTGATCTGAGTTTGGTTCTTATGCTTGCTCTGGCTCTTCAGACTATCTTTTTGTCCCCTTTGTATGCCTTGTAGTTTTTTTGTTGGAAGCCTAACATGACATACTGTGTAAAAGGAAATTTGATAAATAGGCCTTTAGTGATACGGTGATGAGGTGGGGGCACTGGGTAAGAAAAGTGTTCCGTAGTCCTGTGATTCAGTCTCAGTCTTTAAGTGAGCATGTACCTCACCTGTGAACTTAAGTGCTTCTCAGTTTTTTTAACTCCTTAGGTAGGACAGGAAGTTGTGGGGTGCTGGAGTTTCCCTTCCTCTACACTGGTTAGGCCCTTATAAAACCCACTTTGATTAGGTTCTGGCAAAACAGTTTAAGAGCAGATCTTGTTAAGATCAGTGTGTTCTGGGTGTATTTTCATATGGCTACTTTTCCCTTCCCCCCGCTAGAAGCATATTTCCCTCTGACATTCACTGTGAGAACCTGTAGGGCTCCTGAAGGCAAAAACTCACAAAAGTATAGGAACCTCCCTAAGTATGGGCCCCGTAGAATTTTTAACACTTGGCCTCGTCTACAGTGAGCTGTTTTAGTGGGAGAAATTCAGTTATTCACCCTTAATTGTGATGTTTGCTAGTTCTTTGGTGGGAGAGGGGTTTGTCTGTTCATTTTGGCCATGCCCACGGCATGTAGAATTGCCATAGTAGCGACCCAAACTGCTTCAGTGACAATACCAGTTCCTTAACCCACTGGGCCACAAGGGAACTCTGGGTTTGTTTGTTTTAATAGATGTGAGAACATGGTAGGGCCACTGTTGGAGTTGGCAAACTATAGCCTATGGGCCAAATCTAGCTGGCCGTCTGTTTTTGTAAAGTTTTATTAGAAAATAGCCCCACCATTTGTTTACACATTGTCTGTGGCTGCTTTTGCACGTCAAACTAGAGTTGAGGAGTTGTGACAGAGACAGTCTGTCTCAGAAAGCCTAATATATTTACTGTCCAGCCTTGTACAGAAAAAAATTGCCAATCTTTGTCCTCTTCGGTTGAGAAAATTTCTGTTTCTGGTTCTGAGAGTTTTTATCATGAACAGGTATTGAGTTTTGCCAAATGCATCTTCAACTAAGATGTATTTTTTCTTTTGTTTTCAAACCAGTGATAGGGTAAATTTCATTGACTTTTTTTTTTTTTTGAATACTAAACCAACCTTCCATTCCTGTGTTAAGCCCAACTTGGTCATAACGTATTACCCTTTCTCTGTAGTGGTGGATTCAGTTTTCTTGAGGATTTTGTGCTTGTTCAGTAGGCATACTGATTGATAGTTTCTTTGTTTTGTCCAGAACATGTAAAGAACTTTTGCAACTCAACAACAAAAAGACAAGTCAGTTAAAAAATGGCCAAAAGACTTGAATAGATATTTCTCCAAAGAAGATATACAGATGGGCAAAAAGCACATGAAGATGTTTAACATCATTGTTCATTAAGGAAATGCAAATCAAAACCACAGCGAGCTATCACTTCATACCCCCCTAAAATTGTTTTAATCATTAAAATGAAACAGGAGTTCCCGTCGTGGCTCAGTGGTTAACGAATCTGACTAGGAACCATGAGGTTGCGGGTTCGATCCCTGGCCTTGCTCAGTGGGTTAAGGATCCGGCGTTGCCATGAGCTGTGGTGTAGGTTGCAGACACGGCTTGGATCCTGTGTTGCTGTGGCGAAGGCCAGCGGCTACAGCTCCTGTTAGACCCCTAGCCTGGGAACCTCCATATGCAGTGGGTGTGGCCCTAGATAAGGCAAAAAGACAAAAAAAAAATGAAACAACTGTTGTCAAAGATGTGGGGAAATAAAAACCCTTGCATATTGCTAGTGGGAATGCAAAGTGGTGCAGCTGCTGTGGAAAAGAGGTGGTTCCTCAGAAAGTATAAGCATAGAATTGGAGTTCTCATTGTGGCTCAGCAGGTTAAGAACATGACTAGTATCCATGAGGATGTAGGTTTGATCCCTGGCCTCACTCATTGGGTTAAGGATCCCACATGGCTGCAAGCTGCAGCATAAGTTGCAGATGTAGCTCGGATCTGGTGTTGATGTGGCTGTGGCATAGGCCAGCACCTGCAGCTTCCATTCAACCGCTAGCCTGGGAACTTCCATGTGCCTCAAGAGTGGCCCTTAAAAAAAAGGAGTGGGGGAGTTATGTAGGAGTTACCATATGACTCAGCAGTTTATTTCACCCCTAAAAATATATACTGGAGATGGAAACGTATGTCCACAAAAAAATTGTAGGGAGTTCCTGTTGTGGCTTAGCAGAAACAAATCCGACTAGTATTCATGAGGATGCAGGTTCAGTCCCTGGCCTTGTTTAGCTCCGGCATTGTCATTGAGCTGTGGTATAGGTCGCAAATGCAACTCATATGCCATGTTGCTGTGCTGTAGGTTGGCAGCTCTAGCTCCAATTGGACCCCTAGCCTGGGAACTTCCATATGCTGTGGGTGCAGCTCTAAAAAGCAAAAAAAAAAAAAAAAAAAAAAAGGGCAAACAAAAAAACAGACTTGTACAAATGTTTATAGCAGCATCATTTGTAATAGCCAAAGGGTGGAAACAAGCCAAATGTGAATCAATGACAGATGAATGGATAAGTTGTGATATACGTGTACACACACATGTGGGAATATTATTCAGTCATGAAAAATGAGAACCTGTTACATGTTTCACCTTGGATGAAACTTCAGGACATTCTGAGTGAAATAAATCAGATATAAAAGGACAAATATTGTATGATTCTACTTACATGAGCTACCTAGAGTAGTCAAATTCATAGAGACAAAAAGCAGAATGATGGGAGTTCCCACTGTGGCTCAGTGGGTAAAGGACCCAGTGTTGTCTCAGTTAGAATGCAGATTTTTTTTTTGCTTTTTAGGGCCACACCCGTGGCATATGGAGGTTCCCAGGCTAGGAGTCCATTTGGAGCTATAGCTGCCGGCGTATGCCACCACCACTGCAACATCAGATCTGAGCTGCATCTGTGACCTACACCACAGCTCATAGCAATGCCAGATCCTTAACCCACTGAGTGAGGCCAGATTTTGAACCCACAACCTCGTAGTTCCTAGTTGGATTCATTTCCACTGTGCCATGACAGAAATTCCAAGAATGCAAGTTTGATCCCTGGCCTCCCTCAGTGAGTTAAGGATCCAGCATAGTCGCAAACTGGGCATAGGTCACAGAAGCAGCTTGGGTCTTATGTTGCTGTAGCTGTGGTGTAAACTGGCAGCTGCACCGCCAGTTTGACCCTAGTCTGGGAATTTCCATATGCTGCAGGTGTGGCCATGGGGGGGGAAAAAAGCATTATGATGGTTTCTGCAGGCTAGCCATAGAGGAACATGGGGATTTATTATTTAATGGTTATTTCAGTTTTGCAAGATAAAAATGTTTTGGAGATGGATGGTAGTGATGGTTTCATGACAGTGTGAACTTGGCACTAAAACTTTACACTAAAAATTGGTTAAAAGGGTAAATTTATGTTAAATTTTATTATGAATTTCTTAGCATAACCAAGAAAGTAAATTAAGGGGGAAAAGAACAAAAAATTGATACATGGTGCAACTTTAATGTTAACATGTGCTCAGTGAAAAAAGTCAGATACAGAAAGTCACCTGTTGTATGGTTCCTTTATACAGTATATTCAGATTAGGCAAATAGAGACAGAAAGCAAGTTAGAAGTTCTCAGGCTGTGAGAGGAGTGGGAAATGAGGGATTAATTAATGGGTATGAAGTGTTTTTTTTCTTTTTTTAAAAAAAAGTTTTTACGGAGTTCCCATCATGGCGCAGCGGTTAACGAATCCGACTAGGAACCATGAGGTTGCAGATTTGATCCCTTGCTATACAACAAAGAGATCCAGTTATACATATATATATACACACACACACACACATACATACATATATATATACACACACACATACATTCTTTTTCTTACATTATCCTCCATCATGTTCCATCACAAGTGATTAGCTATAGTTTCCTGTGCTATACAGCAGGATCTCATTGCTTATCCACTCTAAATGCAATAGTTTGCATCTACTAACCCCAAACTCCCAGTCCATCCCACTCCCTCCCCCTACCCCTTGGTAACCACAAGTTTGTTCTCTAGGTCCATAAGTTTGTTTTTGTTTTTTTTTTTTCTGTAGATAGGTTCATTTGTGTATGATTCCAGATATAAGGGATATCATATTGTATTTGTCTTTCTCTTTCTGACCTCATTTAGTATGAGAGTTTCTGGTTCCATCCATGTTGCTGCAAATGACGTTATCTTTTTCTTTTTTATGGCTAAGTAGTATTCCATTGTGTATATATACTACATCTTCTTAATCCATTCATCTGTCGATGGACATTTAGGTTGTTTCTGTGTCTTGGCTATTGTGAATAATGCTGCAATTAACATAAGGGTGCATGCATTTGGAGTGGATAAACAGTGAGATCCTGCATCCTATTTCTTCTTTTTTATTTAGAGGAGCCCTTTCAGCATTTCTTTTAGAATGGATTTAGTATTGCTGTATTCTTTTAGTTTTTGTTTGTGGAGAAAGTCTTTATTCTCCTTCCATTTTAAGTGGTACTCTTGCTGGGTAGACTATTCTAGGTTGCAAATTTTTCCCTTTTAGAGCTTTGAATATATCTTGCCACTCTCTTCTGGCCTGTAGTGTTTCTGTAGAGAAATCAGCTGATAGCCTTAAAATTAACTCTTAGTTTTTCTCTTGCTGCCTTTAGAATCCTCTCTTTAACTTTTGCCATATTTATTATAATATGTCTCGGTGTGGGCCTTTTTGGGTTCAGCTTGTTTGGGGTCCTCTGTGCTTCCTATATCTTGATATCTATTTCCTTTAGATTTGGAAAGTTTTCAGTCATAATTTATTCAAATATGTTTTCAATCCCCTTTTCTTTTTCTTTGCCCTCAGGAATCCCTTTTATGTGTAGATTGGCCTGCTTTATATTATCCCGTAGATCTCTTACATTGCCTTCATGTTTTTTCATTTGTTTTTCTCTCTGCTGTCCTGATGGGGTGATTTCCGTTATTCTGCCTTCCAAGTCACAAATTTGTTCCTCTACATTATTCATTCTGCTCTTCAGCTTGCATCTCTGCAAATTAATTTTCTAATTTTTCTTGGCTTTTTCTTGTATTTTCTAGTCCCTTTCTAAAGTAATCTGCATTAGTGTTCATAGCTGCTCTTAATTCCTTCATATTCACTCTTAATTCCTTCAGTATTTTCACTGTCTCCTTTTTGAGCTCGGTGTCTTTTAGATTGCAGAGGTCTAATTTGTTGCTTACTCCTTCAGGTGAATTCTCCCGTTCTTTTAATTGGGAATGGTTCCTGAGCTGCTTCATTTTGCTTATAGTTTTCTTATTCTATAAGTTTAGGGAAAGCAACTGTTGTAGTCTTAGAGAGCTATTTATATATGAGAGTGCCCCTGGGTATTTTGTGAGGGCTATTTATTTTTGGCATGAGGGCTGATTTTTTAGATGTTTGCTGTCACTTTCCTCAGTGTGTGCAGGCTGTTACCCTTTGATAGGATACTATGCATGCTTCCAGGGAAATGGAGGCAAGGGGCAGGGCTAGTAGCCAGTCTGGTTGCTGAGCTCTTGACAGTGACGAGGACACACAGGAAGGTGGCCCAGGCTGCTCCTAGTTGCAGGGCCCTGGGAAGTGGCAGTGACCCTCAGGCAGGTGTAGCCGGCACCTGGAGTGTTTGGCAGTGGCAGCAGCAGGCTGTGTCTCACCAGGGGGATGAGAGCAACAATGGCTGGTACTTGTTTGCAATGCCCTCTTCTGTGCCAACCTCTGAGGTGAGTGGGGCCATAGGTGGTACCTCTCATGGACCACCCCCCCAGTGGTGTCGGGCCATGCTCACCTCTGGAGTCTGAGATGACTGAGTTTGCCCCCACCACCCGCAGAACGTGCAAGCGGCATCCTGCTGTGCTTAGCCCATGCAGGAGTTGCTGCCATCCATACACCACCACCCACCCACCCCCACCCCCTCAAGAGTCCATGTATGCACAGTGAAAGAAATTACTGTGGCAAGCCACCCCTCCTCCTCTTGCCCTCTCCAACAGTGGTGCTTTGCTTCTCTTGTGGGCCCAGATCTCCTCCTGGTTTCCCTCGGCTGTGGCACTCTGCTCCCCGGCCCTTGGCGCATGGCTTCTTAGCCCCTCAGACTGTCTCCACACAGCCAACCCTAGTCCTCTCCCAGGAACTGACCTCTGGAGCCTGAGTCTCAGCTCCCAGCTCCCAGCCGAGTGTCTCAGGCTGTGGTGTCCGGGGGCAGTGGTACCGATGGTCTTTGCAGCTCTCTCTCTCTGCTTTGCCCTCCTCGGTCCAGCTGCTTTGCTTTTCTTTGAGGCTTTGAGATCCCTTTGTCTTGGCTGATCTTCCCATCAGTTAGGTGGCTTCCCAGGGTGTGGCTTCCTTTCCTCTTTGACAGCTCCCTCTCAGGAATGCTAATCCCATCCTGATTGCTTTTCTCTCTCTTTTTTTCTCTTTTGTTCTACCAGTTATGTGGATGTTTCTTGCCCTCTTTGGAGGTTTAAGGTCTTCTGCCAGCGTGCAGTAGGTGTTCTGTGAGAATTGTTCTACACGTAGATGGATTTTTTGATGTGTTTGTGGGAGAAGGTGAGAACCACATCTTAATCCTCTGCTATCTTGATCCCGCCCCAGACCCGTGCCAAACTCCTGGCCAGAGTGGCTCTGAAATATTTTTACGTGATGATAAAAGCATTTTGAAAGCAGAGAAAGCTTGTGGTTAACACAACATTGTAATATAGTAAATACCATCAAATTATACATTTTAAAATTGTTATATGAATTTTATTCCTGTAAAACACACATACTCTCAAGCATTGCAGGTAAAAACAAAACACATCCTATTGTGTTCCTTTGGGACCTCTGATAGAGGCCTGCAGTGGTCCTTTGGGGTCTGGGACGAAAATATTTGTTTAATGTAGTTAATTAAAAATAACTTAAAGTAGTATATGTGTATTATAAATTGTTTAAAATGCTGAAAGCAGGAGATCCCGTCGTGGCTTCGTGGTTAATGAACATGACTAGCAATGAGGATGCAGGTTCGATCCCTAGCCTCACTCAGTGGATTAAGGATTCGGTGTTGCTGTGAGCTGTAGTGTAGGTCTTAGACACGGCTCAGATTTGGCATGGCTGTGGCTGTGGCGGCTACAGCTCCTATTCGATGCCTAGCCTGGGAACCTCCATATGCCTCAGCTGTGGCCCTAAAAAGACAAAAAAGCAATAAATAAAATAAATAAAATGCTGAAAGCAAATAGAAGGAAACAAAAACATCTCATTCCTATTATTATTAGCACCTCCTGTTTCTTTGTAGAGTTTTCTCTCTTTCCTACCTCCTGTCTCCACACCACACACACACACATAATCAAAATGAAATTATACTGTTTGTGCTATTTGTAAATTTGGTTTGGTTATGATTCATCTTTCCATGTTGACACTTTTTTTTTATTTGGCTTTTTTTGTGCCATTCAGCATCTGGAAGTTCCCAGGCTATGGGTCAAATCAGAGCTACAGCTGCCGGCCTACACCAAGAGCCACAGCAACATGGGATCCCAGCCGCATCTGCTCAGGGCAAAACAAGATCCCTGACGTGGCCACTGAGTGAGGCCAGGGATTGAACCTGCATCCTCATGGACACTAGTCAGATTCTTTTCCACTGAGCCACAATGGGAATTACGTTGACATATTTTAATTTATCTAATAATTAAAATTCAAGTTCCCTCAATATTCCAAAATTGTTTAGATTGGTGCAAATAACTTTCCAATCTTGGGCTGTGTATTGCATTTTGTATCTTCCTTTAAATCTCTTTTAATCTAATATATACCCCTCACCCCCTTTATAATAGAGATTACTTAAACCTAACCAGTCTCATATTTCATCTCTTAAAAATGCGTTTAATATCCTTTTAAGTACATTCAATAATTATGTATTAGAGTACATGATCAAAAAATTTTATTGGTAAGAGTATAAGCATCACAAATAGTTAAAGATTATAGGGTATACATATGTTCATTATGTTCATATTCATAACACTCGTGTTTTAGGTTTTTGTAGGTCTGAAGGTTTTTGAAATAAAAAGAGAAAAAATAACTATTTAAAAGAGAAAACGTTTAGAAGATTAGTATTCTGGCCTACCATTTTTTTTCAAAGTGCAATTCAAGAGCCCACCTAAACCTGCTCAATCAGATTTGGAGGTGCACTGGGGAAATGGGAATTTCTAACAGTCTCTCTGGTTTTTTTTTTTTTTTTTTTTTTTTTTTTTAATCTTTTTGGCCAAGTCCACAACATGCAGAAGTTCCTGGGCCAGGGATTGAACCTGAGCCACAGAAGTAGCCTGAGGCACAGCAGTGACAATGCCAAGAACCTTAACCGCTAGGCCACTGGTGGTTTTGATGCTCAGGGATGTAGAGTGATGATGTTTACCTTATATTTCGTGACTATTTCCAGAATCAGCAGCCCTGCTTTGTCTTCTGCTTCAATATTTATTGAGCACATAATTTTCTAAATTTTGCCTTCAAGCCAACCAATCAATTTGTCATTGGGGTGAGAATTTTTTAAAAAAATATCTATTCTCGGAGTTCCCATCGTGGCTCAGTGATTAACAAATCTGACTAGGAACTGTGAGGTTGTGGGTTCGATCCCTGGCCTTGCTCAGTGGGTTAAGGATCCAGTGTTGCCATGAGCTGTGGTGTAGGTTGCAGATGCAGCTTGGATCCCGCGTTGCTGTGGCTGTGGCGAAGGCCGGCGGATACAGCTCCAATTAGATCCCTAGCCTGGGAACCTCCATATGCCGCGGGTACGATCCTAAAAAGACAAAAAAAAAAAATCATCAAGCACATACTCTTAGCCAGAAACCATGCTAAGAACTGGGGCTGTGAGTGATGGGCTGGAAAAGCAGATAGATGCAGCTCTGTTGGAGGTTTTGCAGTTTATATGGTGGCCAGTGACATACTTGCTCCATTAACCTGGTATCTTCATTGATGTTCCCTTGTCAGGATTATGAGGAAGCCGTGCTCTTGCTGTTAGAAGGAGCTGCCTGGGAAGAAGCTCTGAGACTGGTAGGAGAACTTCACAAATCCTTCCTGAGTGAGGTGCTCCTGAGTAAGGGAGCGGGAGCCTGCACAGGGGAGATGGTGTCACCTGGAGTCCCTTGTCTGCTGAGGCTGTGAAATCCTGTAAAAATAGTTCAGGTTCCCTGTCTATGGATAAGCAGTGTTTTTAAAACCACTTAAAAAATGTGTTCTTGGGGAGTTCCCGTCGTGGTGCAGCGGAAACGAATCTGACTAGGAACCATGAGGTTGCGGGTTCGATCCCTGGCCTCGCTCAGTGGGTTAAGGATCTGGCGCTGCCATGAGCTGTAGTGTAGGTTGCAGACATGGCTCAGATTTGGCGTGGCTGTGGCGTAGGCTGGCGGCTACAGCTCCGACTTGACCCCTAGGCTGGAAACTTCCATATGCCAAGAGTGCAGCCGTAAAAAGACAAAAAGACAAAAAAAAAAAATGTATCCTTCGTGTTTGGAATTATTCCTCTGAAGGTGAAATAGTACTGTTTTTTATTGAAATGAATTGAGGTTTTGGCTGCCTTGGTGGTGGCCTGCTCCTCTGGAAAATATCCTGGTCACCTCTGAAAGTGATTCATTTCCAAGTATCTTAACTCTCCAGCAGCTTAAAGTTTTCCTGCCTAAAATGCAGTATTTTTCCTTTTAGGTACACAAATATAACAGACCAGATATTATAGAAACCAACGTAAAGCCTTCCATTATAGAAGGTGAGGGTGACGTTTTAGATGGAATTCCTGATTTGGAGGTATAGAGATGGGGAGGAAAGGGAGCCAGCAGAGTACTGCCTAAGGCGTCACGTCTTTTAATCTTGTCAGTGATGAAAGGACTCATGATCTGGAGTCAGTTGGGAGTTCTCCACTGGGTGCGATATTTAATTCTGACCAGAGTTTTAAAAGATGCTAAGCTGTTATATAGTATCACATAAAATGCTTAAATGTTAAAAACCTATGATAAGATACAATTAAGAATTTTTGTATTTGGGAATAGTTAGTAAACGTGTATATTAGATGACAAATAAAAAACTGATCTTTGCAAATGAAGTTGATAGTTCCTTGAGAACAGATGAGTATTATCAGTTCTAGAATATGCTGGTATTCACTGTAATCCCCTAAAAGTAAAGTGTAGAAGAAGGATATTAGTTTGATTCACGGAAATCTTTGGGAGCAGAGGTTGATTTTGAGCTCTGCACGGTCTACCTTGTAAGGAATGTCTGGCCTTTCTGACGCTGACATGTCTTCACGTTCTTACTGTGCCTGCTCCCTGCTACCCTCTTCTACTTAAAACTGGGTGTGTTCCTTTTGTATCATTCACTTTAGGTCCCCTAACGGGATACCTGGAAGCTTCCTTCCTGGCCCTATAACAATCCATTCTTGGATTTTTCTCCACTAAGAAGAACCCAGAAAAATGTTGACAGTTCATCTGCAAAGACATGATACTTATATTTAGGAAGCATTTTGGTGACATTCCCCCCATTTTTGTTAACAGCTTCCTGCACACTCCATTGTTCGCCAGTCTTCTCTTGGGTTAGACACCAAGTCTTTTGTTCAGGTGATTTTATAAGCTTAGCGGTAGAGAGTGTTCTAGGATGATGTTGATGAACTTTTAGATCTGGAATCTCAATCTCTACTTCATTTTCCTAAAGCAGAGTTGGTTAATTCTCATTAAGGAAAAAATCTTGCTTGAAAAACCTGGTTACCTCTTTTCTTTTTGTTAAATTCCAACTCTCTTACTCCCCTACCTTTAGTTGTTTTTTTTTTTCTCTTTGCTTAAACATCATGCTCAAATTATTTTTCATCTGCACCCTCAGCCCAGAAAAATTATATGGCATTTCTGGACTCTCAGTCAGTCACATTCAGTCGCCATAAAAAACGTCTGTTGGTGGTTCGAGAGCTCAAGGAGCAAGCACAGCAGGTGAATCTGGGTGAGTGTTTGCCTGAAAACAGTGATGCTTCGAGGTGGTGAGGGGAGAGCATCACACTTTGTCTTAGCTGCTTGTTGTGCCTCCTGCAGTGTGATTACTGTGCCAGGTGGAAGTCTGAGGCCTCTGTGTATACCTGTATTGTGGGTATTGGGGAGGTCTTAGGGGCAGGACCAAGAACAAATAGGAGGAGCTCTGCCAAACATTTGCTCACTCTCCAACCAGATCAGCTGACTATTCTGAGCTCATTTCCAAAAGTTCCTTTTCTTAAAAAAAAAATAAAAAATAAAAAGTTTGGTAAAGTGCTAGTTTACAGTTGTAGAACTGTACTTAGTATCTCATTTCATTTTCAGATCAACTTTGTACTAGTTTTCATATGTCCTTCGATATGCCCCTGCCCAGGTTAACTGCAGTTCACTTACCCCACTGAAGGTTAAACCCTCATTAGCCAAGTTTTCATTCTGCATCCGGTTCTTCTTTTCTAGATGATGAGGCACCCCATGGTCAAGAGTCAGATCTCTTCTCTGAAACCAGCAGTGTCATGAGTGGCAGTGACATGAGTGGCAGATATTCCCATAGTAACTCCAGGATATCAGCGTATGTATTATGTTTATTCGGCACCCTGACCATGCCCTGGATACAGAGAAAGCACAAGTAAATAGTTCGGTTTTCCACCAGTACAGTGTGGCAGGAGGGAGGGAGAAGACATTCTCTCAGGCCCCTTGGAAGTTGTGCAAGGACCTTCCCAGCTTTTCTAAGAGATTAGACTCAGCTTTGAAATGTTTTCTGCTACAGCTTCGTGGCTTAAGTGTTTGTCCATTGCCTACATGGCACTTGTGCTGAGTACCCAGTTTCTACATAACAACCGATTTTATTTATTTTTTGTCTTTTTGGGCCACGCTGGTGGCATATGGAAGTTCCCAGGCTAGGGGCTGAATCAGAGCTGTAGCCACCGGCCTACGCCAGAGCCACAGCAATGTGGGATCTGAGCTGCATCTGCGACCTACACCACAGCTCACGGCAACACCAGATCCGTAACCGTGAGGGAGGCCAGGGATCAAATCCATGTCCTCATGGATGCTAGTCGCGTTTATTAACCACTGAGCCACAATGGCAACTCCATGATTTTATTTGTTTAAGAAATATTAAGTGATTGTAATGTATAGGCATTGCAAATGATATAAAGATTATAAAGAGAAAAGATTTCATGCTTCTTCAGTTCAGCATTCAGTTGGTTGAAAGTATTTATCAAGCATCCATATGCTAGTTGTAGTGGATGCTATCAAAACCTTGGAATGAGATATGAGTTATAAAAGCTTGTAGTCATGTTTGGGAAACATAAAACAATGCAAGATTATATATTTAAACTGAATGGTGCTTTAGGTGTTCAGAATGGAGATCTGTGATGTTGTGTGGGATGATCAGAAATGGCAAGAAAGGCACCTACAAACTGAGCTTTTGACAGTTGGGGCAAGAGTCCCAGACAAGAAGATGGCATAATTAAAGCCCTCTGAGTCAGGGAGGAATATAGGATTCATATATATTTTATTATATAGAAATCCCAATCTGTATCTTCTTATGTACATTTAATTTTGTTGCCTTTAAATTTATTTGGTTTTATTACAAAATTCAAGCTGGTTGTTCTGTTCAGTGTTTTAGTTCTTACATCAGATGTAATCTCATTTTATTCTATAGTTTAATAAAACTTCAAGGCCAGACATCACTTTTTAGGGTTTTCCTTATTACTTTCTGCCTTTCCTCTCCCAATTTAATTTCATGTATCATTTTAATGACTCATCTCCATTTTTCCCAAAATACTATCTATGTATATACTCTGGTTTCCCAGAAATTTGGTGGCTAGTAGTTACATTTATTTTCATCAGTTCAGCACAAGGGGAGTCCCTTTTAAAACATCTGGTATTTCTAACAGGCGATCATCTAAGAATCGGCGCAAGGCGGAACGGAAGAAGCACAGCCTCAAGGAAGGGAGCCCCCTGGAGGATCTGGCCCTTCTGGAGGCACTGAGTGAAGCAGTGCAAAGCACTGAGCAACTGAAAGGTAGATTCTCAGTACTGATGATTCTTGACCACAAAGAAGAAAAGAGTAAATGGATAGCACAGACAGAGTCGAGTAGATAATTAAGATACAGTTTTCCCAACTTGAGGAAAGACAAAACCTTCCAGCAGGAAACATCACTTCAGGCACATTCTGGAAACAGAACTTGCCAGCAGTAGCCTAGAGGCCTTTTTATTGGTATTCATCACTGAAACCACGATAAGGATGGAGGAGGAGACACTGCTTTCCTTCTTGGGCTCCAGGGGGTTTGTCTTATTTTTGTAGTAGATATGTTGAATTATTCCAGCATTTGGGGAAAAAAGAAAATGTGGGAAATGGCAACTGTGGTATGATATTAGATAATTTTTTTGCTTGGCCAGAAGTCTGTAATGATTCTGGCACTGGAACTGGTGATATAACTTACTACTCTCTAATCTCTTCTCTCTAGATGAAATACACCATATTTTAAAGATGCTTTTTCTCTTTGAGTTTGATGAGCAAGGAAGGGAATTACAGAAGGCCTTTGAAGATACTCTGCAGCTAATGGAAAGGTCGATTCCAGAAATTTGGACCCTCACCCCCCAGCAGAGTTCAGCAACACCAGTAAGTTTTCCTCAAAGAGAGAAGATGCATTTTTAAAATCACTCTCAAAGGTTATACTCTCACACAGTCCTTAACAGCCAAAGCAAAACATACTATGCCATAGTTAAATCCTCTTAGACTTATATTGAGGCTTCTAGGTTTATGTAAGGTTTAGTGTTTTGTTTTTCTATTTTTTAATTACTCAATGAATTTTATTACATTTATTACATTTATAGATGCACAACGATCATCACAACCCAATTTTATAGCATTTAAATCCCAAACCCCCAGCGCATCCCCCACGCCCCAACCTGTCTCCTTTGGAAACCGTCAATTTTTCAGTATCTGTTCTGCAAAGAAGTTCATTACGTCCTTTTTTAAAACTACACATGTAAGTGATAGCATATGACGTTGGTGTCTCACTTTCTGAGTGATTTCACTTAACTTGATTTTTTTTTTTTTTTTAGGGCTACACCAGCAGCATGTGGAAGTTTCTAGGCTACAGCTGCCAGCCTACACCACAGCCACAACGCGGGATCCAAGCCACATCTGTGACCTACACCACAGCTCAAGGCAACGCTAGATCCTTAACCCAGTGAGCAAGGCCAGGGATCAGTCCCACATCCTCTTGGTTCCTAGTTGGGTTTGTTAAACACTGAGCCACGAAGGGAAATCCATAGAGTGATAATTTCTGGGTCCATCCATGTTGCTGCAAATGCTGTAATTTCTTTCCTTTTAATGGCTGAGTAATATTCCACTGTGTATATGTACCACATCTTCATCCACTCCTCTGTCAGTGGACATTTAGGTTGTTTCCATGTCTTGGCTGCTGTATATAGTGCTGCAATGAACACTGGAGTACATGTATCTTTTTGAGTCATGGTTTTCTCTGGACAGATGCTCAGGAGTGGGATTGCTGGATTAAATGGTAGTTCTATTTTTAGTTTTCTGAGGAATCTCCATACTGCTTTCCACAGTGGCTGTACCAAATTACATTCCCTTCAACAGTCTAATAGGGTTCCCTTTTATCCACACCCTCTACAGCATTAATGTTTGTAGACTTTTTGATGATGGCTGTTCTGGCCAGTGTCAGGTGATTTTGATTTACATTTCTCTAATAATGAGTGATGCTGAACATCTTTTCATGTGTTTTTTGGCCATCTGGTATGTTATCCTTGGAGAATTGTCTTTTTAGATCTTCTGTCCATGTAAGGTTTTATGTTTGACTGTAGAGTTCATAGTACACCTTTGCCTGGGTTAAGTTTGCTTTGGTTTTTCCTTTCCCTGTGAAACTATCATGGAGAAGAAGGGAAAGCCAGATGGTCACCCCCAGCCTTCAGTGAGATTAGTTTGGGGGGGTTAAGCTAGGACCAGAATTGTCCTCTCACCTCCCTGTACAGACTTATGGATGGGATCAGAGTTCTTAAAAAGAAGCTCAGACAGTGCTTTTCCTCTTGTTTTATGGTAAATTTAACTTGTCACCCTGTGTTGTTATGACAGGCTTTGCTAATTATGTTAAGGCTGTTTGTGTTCCATCAAGAATTCTAATGTATTGTCATCTATTTATTGTTTATATTTGCTCAATCTCTTAGACCTGAGGTCTGTTGTTAGAGTTTGAATTTGGGAAATTCCCTGGTGCCTCAGAGGGTTAAGGATCTGGCATTGTCACTGCTGTGGCTCAGATTTGATCCATGGCCCTTGGAACTTCCACATGCCGCAAAGGCAGCCAAAAAAAAAAAAAATGGGATTTTGTTTCACAAAGGCTGGTATATCAGTCAGAGTCCATGAGGGAAAACAAAAACTACAGCTGTTATTATTATTATTAGGTTTTTACAGCCACATCTGCAGCATATATAAGTTCCCAGGCTAGGGGTTGAATTCGGGATTGGAGTTGAGTCTGCAACCTACCCCACAACTCATAGCAACACAGGATCCTCAACCCACTGAGCGAGGCCAGGGATAAACCCACGTCCTCATGGGTACTAGCTGGATTCATTTCCGCTGTGCCACAATGGGAACACCACAGCTTATTATACCAGAGAGAGTTTAATATATGGAAATGGTTAAACAAGTACTAGAGGACTGAAAGTGCAGAAGGGGAAATAGAGAAAGAACATTAAGATAGTAACTGTGGGCAGCAGCTTGTACCCCTAAGGCTGAAAAAACAAAAGGAGTTTGGGATCATTAGATTTTAGATATGCTTGGAGGTGGGGCCCTGCACAGCTGGGTCTTAAACCTCTGAGGAGGGGGGTGCCAGCCAGCTGGTGCTAATATCTCTGAGGGGCAGGATGAGGCTGGTTCTAAGTGTTTAGAAAGAAACTGGAAGGAACAGCTGCCGCGGAGTCAAGAGCTACTGCTGAGGGAAAGGGAGCAAAGGAGCAGAGTCCCCTGCCCTCCTCCCTCCAGCCCTGCCAGGTCCCTGTGGTGTCTGCTACTGTTGGAGCTTAACCGCTGTCAAAGGAGGGGTGTTTTCTCAGGCTCCAGCATCACAAGCAGTGTACAGAAGGGTGGGTTTGGAGCTGAGACCGAGAGAGGCTGGTCATCAGCTCACTGGTTCTAAACACATAAGCTTCCGGGCTCTGGGTTCCTCAGTTACGTGTGGGGACAGTACTCCCCTGTGAACTTTGCTGGAGTGTTTTGAAGGTTAGAGGAGAGGGTAGATCTAAACGCACTTGGCAAAGCATAAAAATCAAAGCAACTAAGAATTAGTGCCCCACAAATACTTGAATTTACTAGAGTAGGTATTTCCAAGAGGGAATAATGATCACCCTCAAAATTAGTGGTTTTGAAGCTAACAGTTGATAGATAAAACCTCCCCATGGCCTCCCTTCTTCTCTTCAGACCATAATAACACCTAAGATACCAACTTGTGTGTCTTCCAGGGAAAATAACCAGGAAAGTTGTGTTTCTGCTTTGGTTGGTAAAGTGTGGTAATGGCATAAGTGCAGGCACCACGAGTTCCATGGCCATGCTTTGAGCATGTGATACTGTTGCTGATTGTGTCTCAGAAGGGGGTGCTCAGAGCTGAGTGAAGCGCAGCAGAGGGCCTGGTGTGTGCCTGCAAGGCTTGTGCAGTTGTGGAATTCCTGTGGGGTCTCTTGTTTTACCTTGAACATGGGTGCAGAGTTTGCATTCTCCTCTGTGCTAAGCATGTAATTGCTTTAATGTCAAAATTCTCACCAGTCTTTGAGTACAAACTGATGCTCTGTGTATCCTATGACCTTTTGTTAGCCCCTCCCGCAGGGCAGGGCCTGCTCATTAGGAAAGGGCCAGGCATCTATCCTTGAGATTTTCTTTTTCTGTGTTTCCCCCATCATCACCTTGTTCTTCTGGTAGGAAGGAGATTTAGAGGTCTGAATTGAGACTGGAGAAACTAGCAAATGAAAATCACATATGTGTTTGATACCATAATGGAAATGAAAGGCTACTGACTGCTGGTACAGAGTTGGTATTTGCAGTCATCAGAAATATAAAATAATCTGCTGATTCAGTCTACTTTCTACTTAGGTTCTAGGCCCCAATTCAACTGCAAATAGTATCATGGCCTCGTATCAACAACAGAAGACATCAGTTCCTGTTCTTGGTTAGTATTTTTTTCTCTTTAAATTATTACAGTGCTATGGGGAAGGAATATCTTTTTGTAGGTGTATTAATATAGGAAGAGATTGGGTAGTCACTACAGTTTTCCTTCAGTTCTAAGACTATTTTCCTTAAAATCAGCTTAATATCTCTAGTGTTGGGAACATGGGGGCAGGGGGTGGGAAATCCAACATGACATTAAATGTATATTTTTAAAAAAATTGACATACCCACCTATGCAGTGGCAAACACTCATCCATACAGGCACATCACAGTTGAAGTTTGAGTGTAAACAGTCTAATTTGATGCCATTTTAAGGACCCTTCTGAATCGTCATTTTTGGCTATTGGCAGTTTTACATAGTGTCTTGGGGACATTATCATATACCTTGCTTAAGAGCTGGATTTTTTAAATCATCCTTAGGATTGACAGTATAATTGGAAAACAAATCCAAAGAGTATTAGCATTTCACATGCATTTTCTGTGGAACTATACCTAAAATGTTTGTTGGGGGACAATGATTCTCATCAATTAGGTTACATATTCCTCAAAGCCCTACAGGCTTTCTTTTGAAAGCTGGTTAAAAAACTTTGGACAGATCCATTTGGTGCCTAAATATTTGCCCTTCATGCAGATCAGTCAAGCTTAGGAGCCTCTTTTTAGCTTTTAACAGTTGGCAGTTTTTACAACTGCTGTTTGCATTTTCTGGCATATGATGAAGTTCTTTGATTTAAATGCTATACTGTGATAGCAATTTGATGACATTTGAAGTAGCTTTTGTGGGGGTCAAATCAAGTTGCACTTTAATGGCTTATGTTTCTATCAGGAATAAGTGAACCACCTTCCATTGCAGCTGAGCTCATGTATCCAGACAGTTAACTGCTGTGTTCCTAGATCCCCTTCTTCCTGGAGGGGACACTGGTCCCAAAATGTACACTTACTTCTGAGTGGCTAAAAATTTATCTTAGACCAGAGGCAGTTGGCTAATTGTTTAATGTTTCTAATCTAGTTGTGCTTTCTGCCTTTTCCTCATTGCTGGCTCGATGCTGACCTTCAGGTCAAGTCCAGTCACACCTTTCCCTAGGATGGTCTAGTTGGCTTTGTCAAAGAACATTTCCACTTTCCAGCTGAACCTTAAAGACTTAAAAATGTTAAGGCTCTTCATTTTCAGAGTATGTATTATCAATGTCCCTGTGGTTATAGGACAGTGTAGGAAAAGAATTCTCATAATCCAAAAACAGGCAGATGAGCTACTCACAGAATTCCTTTTGCTCAGATATTCCTCACCTGCCCCTTCCCAGCTAACACTGATAGTAAAGTACACTCACACATCCCCACCAGTGCGATCTGTGACTTTATGGGGCCTCAATTGTACCTGTTAAAACTGATAACAAGATTGCTTTAAATGAGCACGATTTGACTATAAAGGGATTAAGAGAAGTCCTTAGAAAAACTGATAAAGCCCTCAAGGTACTTTTGTGAGGTTACTACTCTGTGCTGTGAATTCACACATGGGAATGTGAAAGGTGTCGTGTCCTGCTGTCATACAGTTTGTCAGAATAATTTCTCCTGGAGTTGTGGTGTGGCACAGGGGGTTAATGATCCAGCTTGTCTCTGGAGGTGCCAGTTCCATCTCTGGCTCAGCACAGTGGATTAAGGATTTGGTGTTGCTGCAAGCTGTGGCTTAGGTCACAGTTCTGGCTCAGATATGATGCCTGGCCCAGGAACTTCCATATGCTGCCCCCTAAGTCAATATTTGGCATTTATTCTTAAGTCTAAGAGTCAAATATAGTTATACCTTTTAAAAATAAGACTGTTTTCATAACTTGCTTCTTTTTTAAAAATAAGTCTCATTCAGCGTTTAGTAACTATTTAACATGAAATTAATGGGGCTTGTTGACCAGTGAATTTATTTAAGTTGCCTTTTTCAGTATTCTTAAATAAAATCTCTTGTGGTCTTTTGTCTATATAGTTTTTGTTTGAGGGGGTAGAGAATAGTAATTGTATATGAAACTGTAGAACTGGTATTAGTAGAGAAAATCTGGATTGTTCAGAAAAGTGTGTCAAGTTAAAATTTTATTTCTAATCATGTGTTCATGCATGTATATATGTATAATGAAAATGTTTTCTAAACATTTGGAGCATTTTTTCACGTTTTTAATATAATTTTTAATGTCTGATGCTCATATGTATAGATGAACTGTTGGAAATCTATCATGATAAGAAAGAAAACATCTTCATATAAACATATTTTATCATGTCTGTACTTCCTGTATTTGAGTCCTACTTAGATCTGAGACTCCATAAATCTAACTTAAAGAGGGCCTGGTAATTTTATCTATAGTGACAAATTTCCCCCAACCGTCACCAGCCTCTTCCATTTATTTTTTTTTAAGTAGTTTCAATTCTATTTACCAATGCATTTATAGAAATTATCATAAGGTATTTTCTGTCCACTAATTTAATACATGCCACTACTTTTTAAATTTTTACGTATGGTGAAATGTACAGATTTTATGTGTATAGTTTTTTTCTTTTTAGGACTACCTGTGGCATATGGACGTTCTCAGACTAGGAGTTGAATCAGAGCTACAGCTGCCAGCCTACACCACAGCCACATGGGATCCAAGCCACATCTGTGACCTAAGCTGCAGCTTGCAGCAATGTTGGATCCATAACCCACTGAGTGAGGCCGGGATCAAACTCACATCCTCATGAATACTAGTCAGGTTCTTAACCCCCTGGGCCACAATGGGAACTCCATAGGTGTATAGTTTGTTGAAATTTAATGCATGTATACAGCCTTGTAACCCCCCACAACCACCACCTTCTCCCATTTGAAATATAGCATAGTCTTCCACTTTGAATTACTCAGTGGGCATTTATTTCTTCAACCCTCCCACATGCCTAAAAGTTGAAGTGGAATTCCTCTTCTTGGGGCAGGGCCTCCAGGCTCAGTTTGCTCTGACCTGGAGGTTGCTAGGGTAACGGTAACCTGACCCTGACCTCTGGTTCCGATGGTTGTGTTGTAGGTAGGTACAAAACCCATTCACCTAGTTTTAGCTTAGAGTTACTGCCTCAGCTCGCACCACAAGAAAGAGTATGTCTATCAGAGTTTTGCTTTCCTTTCTTTCAGATGCTGATCTTTTTATACCACCGAAGATCAACAGAAGAACCCAGTGGAAGCTAAGCCTTCTAGAGTGACTCTGACACCAGTTAGAAGGGTTCTGGCAAGGAAGACTTTTTCCTTCATGCCTCGAGGCCTGGCTGTCAGGAGCTGGGAGGAAGACTGCCTACCTTAGCATTGCAGAGAGCTGCTCTGCACAGCAAACCTCAGCAGATACTAATTCTGTTTTATTTTGTATATAATTTTAATCATTAGCAAGACTTTAAGCTTTAATGAAAATAGCATCATTTTGTGAAAATTACTGTTCTTTTACTTAGTGCTGATTGAGAGCTATCTCTGGTATTTATGCTAATCAGGACATAGGGTTTAATTCCCAGCTACAGGTCTGAATCATATTTGGACCTTGGATAAATCACGTAATTGATTTGTGCCTCAGTTAATTGGTAATAATGTTTTGTGACTTCTACCTCAAAAGTGTAAAGAAAAGTAAAATCATGTTTTTAAATTATTTTATGTTCCTTGAGGAAAGCATTTTATCTATAAACAGCATGGGTATTAGTGCTCCAACAGATGGTCGTATTTAATCACTTAAAGACTTCTTCACCTTTTAACTAAAGCAGAATGAAAAGTGAAAAACATCTTTTTTGTATTCTCAGCTTTCCTGTGCTGACAGCAGTTATTTTGTAATCTCTTACCAGGTCATGTACTTCTAGTTATAACTGGTTTGAGCCTCCTATCACTGCAGTGTCCATGGGGACTATTTTTACTGCCTTTAACTGTTGCTAGAGTTAGCAATGTTAGAATTTCTGAAACAGCATTGCTCTCATTTGGTATGATGAGCAGTGTGCATCATATGGCATGCACAGTTGCAAGCTACTTTTTCTCCCAGTATTGCTTCTTTTAACAATGTTTTTTATCAATATCTAAGTATTTATTTTCTTTATGGTGCCTAACTGACCGCTGTCTTTCAGTTATTTTCTGTGGAAAAAATGAGAATGTTTTCTCTTTTTGGGGAGTCTAGCGAAAGTTCACTTCATGGACAGCAGTTTTATGGCCGACTCCTGGGTAAGGTTAAACATTTCTTTATGTTTTTAATACCAGAACCAGACCTTTATTACTCCAGGTAAATGAACAGGAAGTGCTGCTTTTTATCCTCAGAGATGGGCACACACAGAGTAGTGTAACTAAAGAAGACTTTCCTTAAATATGGTAAAATATAAACTATAGAACGTAGGTGTGTTCTCTGTATAATTCAACTTTCTTGTGTGCCTGAAAATTTTCACAAAATGATAGGAAAAAAATAGCACCTTGCTTTGGAGAAATGTACCTTTTGATTCCTACTCATAATGGATTTGCTATACTTAAGTGCCCAACAGTAAAAGACTGCAAGTGCTTTGTGACTACTGTTTGATGTAGATTAATGAATATGGTAATTTACAAGACATTTTAATATATTATACTGCTCCTGCTACGGATGATAGTAAAGGGACCCATGCTGATGGGTTGGAAATAGAAGTAAATGTGTCTGTTGACAGTGGTGTGACTTTTCATTGAAAGGATGAAAAGGATGTTCACTTTCCTTGAAATAATGTATCGAAGCAGCAAGAAAGAACTGTGAATACAAATGACTGTCAATTTCTCTCATCTGGGCACAATGGAATGATTAATGCTTAATTTTGGGGAACGATTCTGTCAAGCTCACTGTTAAAGGCAAACATATAGTTAAAGTAAAAAATTTGCCTTTATCTATATACAAATATATCAAAACCAGCAATTGTGGGAAGAGGTGGTGAGTACAAATGCAAGATACTGGAAATACAATTGAAATTAAGAGACCACCAACTTGATTTTGTGTGTGTGTGTGTGTGTGTGTCTATACAAACACACACACAGAATACCTTTTTCCATACTTTTGATACACTGTTATATCAAAACCTCATTGTAACTGTAAACTAAAAATCTACAGCAAATACACAGAAAGCAATCCAAACACAAAACTAAAGATATTCCTTAAATCATGAGAAGAAAACAACAAAAGGAAGGGAAGAAAGAAGACAAAATGGCAATAAGAACATATATACCGATAATGACCTTAAATGTGAATGGATTAAATATTCCAACCAAAAGACAGAATGGCTGAATGGATACAAAAACAAGACCTGTATATATGCTGTCCACAAGAGACCTACTTCAGATCTAAGGACACATACAGACCAACAATGAGGGGATGGAAAAAGGTATTCTATGCACATGGAAATCAAGAGAAAGCTAGAGTAGCAATACTCCTATAAGACAAAATAGACTTTAAAATGAAGGTTACAAGAGGCAAAGAACACGACATAATGGTCAAGGGATCAGTCCAAGAAGATACAGGAATTATAGATACATATGCACCAAATATAAGAGCACCTTAATGCCAGTAATGCTAACAGTCATAAAAGGACAAATCACAGTGACACAATTATAGTGGGGCACATTAACACCCACATACATAGATGGATCATCCAGATAGAACATCAATAAAGAAACACAGGCCTGAAATGACTCATTAGACCAAATGGACATAATTGACATTTATAGAATATTTCATCAGCAGAATATACTTTCTTCTCAAATGCACATTGAATATTCTTCAAAACAGACTACATCCTTGGCCACAAATCAAACCTTTGTAAATTTAAGAAAATTGAAAAATATCAAGCATTCTTTCCAACCACAATGCTTTGAGATTAGAAATCAGTTATAAGAAGAAAACTGTAGAAAACACAAACAGGTGGAGGCTAAACAACCAAAAGATCACTGAAGAAGTCAATAGAAAAATAATACCTAGACAAATAACAATGAAAGCACGATGATCCAAACACCTATGGGATGCAGTTCTAAAAGGGAAGTTTATAGCAGTACTATCTTACCTCCAGAAACAAGAAAAACCTCAAACAACCTAACCTTACACCTTAAGCAACTAGAGTAAAAACAAAACCCAAAGCTTTGTTTGCAAAAGTGGAGAAGGAAAGTAACCATTAAGATCATAGCAAAAATAATGAAATAGAGATGAAGAAAATAATATGAAAGATTAATGAAATTAAATGCTGATTCTTTGAAAAGATAAACTAAATTGACATACCTTTTGCTAGACTCATCAAGAAAAAAAGAGGGCTTAAATGAATAGAAATGAAAAAGAAGTTAAAACTGACACCACAGAAATAGTCATAAGAGACCACTACGAGCAAATGTATAACAATAAAATGGACAAGCTAGAAGAAATGGACAAATTCTTAGAAAGTTACAACCTTCCAAGACTGAGCTTGGAAAAACAGGAAATATGAACAGCACTGAAATCACAAGCACTGAAATTGAAACTGATTTAAAAACTTCCAGGGGAGTTCCCTTTGTGGCTCAGTGGTTAACAAATCCGACTAAGAACCATGAGGTTGCGGGTTCGATCCCTGGCCTTGATCAGTGGGTTAAGGATCCGGCATTGCCGTGAGCTGTGGTGCAGGTTGCAGAAGCAGCTTGGATCCTGCATTGCTGTGGCTGTGGCGAAGGCTGGCAGCTACAGCTCCTGTTAGACCCCTAGCCTGGGAACCTCCATATGCCGTGGGTGCAGCTCTAGATAAGGCAAAAAGACAAAAAAAAAAAAAAACCTTCCCAAAACACAAAAACCCAGGACCAGATGGCTTCATAGGGTAATTCTATAAAGCACTCAGGGAAAAGTTATCAACACACCCATTCTTCTGAAACTCTTCAGAAAAATTTGCAGAAGAAGGAAAACTCTCAAGCTCATTCTATCAGGCCACCATCATCTTGATACCCAAACCAAACAAAGATACCACCCAGGAAAAAAAATTATAAGCCAATATCACAGATGAACATAGATGCAAAAATTCTCAACAAAATATCAGCAAACTGAATCTAGCAACACATTAAAAGGATCATACACCATGATCAATTGGGATTTAACCCAGGGATGCAAAGATTCTTCAATATCTACAAAATCAATCAATGTGATACACCACACTAACAAATGAAGAATAAAAACCATATGATCATCTCAGTATATGCAGAAAAAGCTTTTCATAAAAATGAACACCCATTTATTATAAAACCCATAGAAAGTGGGCAAAGAGGAAACTACCTACCTCAACATAATAAAGGCCATATATGACAAACCCAAAGCTAACAGCATTTTCTTTTTTTTTTTTTTGTCTTTTTTTTTAACAGCATTTTCAATACTGAAAAGCTGAAAGGATTTCCTCTAAGATCAGGAACAAGATAAGGAGGCCTATTCGCTGTACTTTTATTCAGCAGTTTTGGAAGTTTTAGCCATGGCAGTCAGAGGAAAAAAAAGGAATGGAAAGAATCCAAATTGGGAAAGTAGTAGTAAAACTGTCACTTTTTGCAGATGACATACTAATCCATAGAGAATCCGAAAGATGGTATCAGAAAACTGCTAGAGCTCATCAGTGAGTTTAGTAAGGTGGCAGAATACAAAATTAACACAGAAAAATCTCTTGCATTTCTGTACACTAAAATGAAGGATCAGAAAGAGAAATTAAGGAAACAGTTTCACTTACCATCATCACATCATAAAGAATAAAATACCTAGGAATAAACCTAAGGAGGCACAACATATATAAGGTGAAAACTATAAGACATTGATGAAAGAAATCAAAGATGATAAACAGATGGAAAGATATACAATATTCATGGGTTGGAAGAATCAATATTATCAAAATGACTATACTATCCAAGGCAATCTGCAGGTTCAGTGCAATCCTTATACAATTACCAATGGCACTTTTCACAGAACCAGAACAAAAAATTTTTAAATTTGTATGGAAACACAAAAGTCCAAAGTAGCCAAAACAATCCTGAGAAAGAAAAACAGCTAGAGGAATAAGGTTCCATGACATCAGACTAAACTACAAAGCTACATTCATCAAAACAGTATGGAACTGACAGAAGCAGAAGTATGTATCAGTGGAAAAGGATAGAAAGCCCAGAAATAAATCCATGCACCTATGGTCAAATAATCTAAGACATGATCTTCAATAAGTGGTGCTGGGAAAAGTAGACAGCTGCATATAAAAGGATGAAATGAAATGAGAACACTCTCTTACACCACACACAAAAATAATGTGGATTAAAGACCTAAATATATGGCCAGATACAATAAAACTCTTAGAGGAGAACATAGGACACTCTTTGACATAAATCACAGCATTATCTTTTAGGACCTATATCCTTGAGTAATGAAAATAAAAACAAAAATGAACAACAGGGACCTAAGTAAACTCAAAAGCTTTTGCACAGCAAAGGAAACCATAAACAAAAAGACCATGCACAGAATGGGAGAAAATCTTTCCAAATGAAGTGACTGATAAGGGATTAATCTCCAAAATATACAAATAGCTCATACATCTCTATATCAAAAAAATAAACCACCCAATCAAAAAATGGGCAGAAGACCTAAATACATTCCTCCAAAGAAGATACCGATGCCAAAAAACACATGAGATGTTCAACATCACTAGTTATTAGAGAAATGCAAATAACTACAATGAGGTATCACTTCATATCAGTCAGATTGGTCATCAGATTGGATTAAGATGGCGGAACAGAAGGACCGGAGCTCAACTTCTCTCATAAAAACAACAAAATTACAACCAAATGCCAAGCAACCTTCAACAAAATGGGCTGGAAACTTTCAAAAAGATATTCTACTCCAGAAGACAGAGGAGACCACATCAAGAGGTAGGAGGGGTGATTACACGATATAAGCAATCCCATACCTCCTGGGTGGGAAGCCGCACAGACTGGAAAGTCACAGAGACTTACCTACAGGAATGAGAGTACTGAGCCCCACGTTAAATCCCCATGGCTGGGGATCTGGCACAGGGAGAAAGAGCCCCTGGAGCATCTGGCATTGAAGGCCAGTGGGGCTTGTGTGCAGGAGCTCCACAGGACTGGGGGAAATGGAGACCCCTTTCTTGAAAGGAGCACACAGAGTTTCACGTGCACTGGGTCCCAGGACAAAGCAAAGTCTCCATAGGAATCTGGGTCGAACCTGACTGCAATTCTCAGAGAATCTCCTGGGAAAACAGGGGTGACTGTGGCTTGTTGTGGGGGAAGGGCATTGGAGGTGAAGCTCTTGGGAACAGTCAATGAGTGTGATACACCACGTTAACAAACTGAAGAATAAAAACCACACGATCTTCTCAATAGATGCAGAAAACGCCTTTGACAAAACCCAACACCCATTTCTGATAAAAACCCTTCAGGAAGTGGGTTCCCTATGGGGAACCTACCTCAACATAATAAAGGCCATCTGTGACGACCCCAGAGCTAACATCATTCTCAGTGGTGAAAAGTTGACAGTTCCCCGCGAGATCAGGAACAAGACAAGGATGTCCACTCTAGCCACTACTATTCAACATAGTCTTGGAAGTCCTAGCCATAGCAATCAGAGAAGTAAAAGAAATAAAAGGAATCCCAATTGGAAAGGAAGAAGTAAAACGATCACTCTTTGCAGATGACATGATACTATACCTAGAGAATCCTAAAGACTCTACCAGAAAACTATTAAGAGTTCATCCATGAATTTGGCAAAGTTGCAGGATACAAAAGTAATACACAGGAATCAACTGTATTTCTCTATACTAACAACGTAAAGTCAGAGAAATTAGGGAAGCAACCCGTTTACCATCACATCAAAAAGAATCAAATACTTAGGAATAAACCTACCTAAAGAAAAGACTTGTACTCTGAAAACTCTAAGATGCTGATGAAATAAATCAAGGGTGACATGAACAGATGGAAAGACACACCATGCTCTTGGATTGGAAGAGTCAATATTATCAAAATGACTATAGTACCCAAGGCAATCTACAGATTCAGTGCAATCCCCATCAAATTACCAAGGACCTTTTTCACAGAACTAAAACAAAATATTAAAGTTTGTTTGGAAACACAAAAGACCCAGAATAGCCAATGACATCCTGAAAAAGAAAAATGGAGCTGGAGGAATCAGGCTCCCTGACTTCAGACTATACTACAAAGCTTCAGTCATCAAAACCATATGGTACTGGCACAAAGACAGAAATATAGATTAGTGGAACAGGATAGAAAGCCCAGAATTAAACCCATGCACTAATTTCTGACAAAGGAGGCAAGAATATACAATGGAGAAAAGACAGCCTGTTCATAAGTGGTGCTAGGAAAACTGGACAGCCACATGTAAAAGAATGAAATTAGAACACTTCCTAACACCATGCACAAAAATAAATTCAAAATGGATTAAAGACCTAGATATAAGACCTGATACTATAAAACTCTTAGAGGAAAACATAGGCCAAACACTCTCTGACATAAATGACAGCAACATCTTCTCAGATCCACCTGTTAGAATAATGACAATCAAAAGAAAAATAAGCAAATGGGACTTAATTAAACTTCAAAGTTTCTGCACAGCAAAGGCAACCCTAAACAAAATGAAAACACAACACACAGAATAGGAGAAAATATTTGCAAATGACTCGACTGACAAGGGATTAATCTCTAAAATTTACAAACACCTCCTACAGCTCAATACCAAAAAAACAAACAACCCCATCAAAAAATGGGCAGAAGATCTAAACAGACAATTCTCCAAAGAAGACATACAGATGGCCAAAAAACACATGAAAAGATGTTCAGTATCACTCGTTATTAGAGAAATGCAAATCAAAACCACTATGAGGTACCACCTTACACCAGCCAGAATGGCCATCATCAGAAAATCTACAAACAAGAGGGTGTGGAGAAAAAGAAACCCTATCACACTGTTGGAGGGAATGCAAATTGGTGCAACCACTGTGGAAAAGAGTATGGAGATTCCTTAGAAAACTAAAAATAGAATTACCAGTTGATCCAGCAATCCCACTCCTGGGTATCTATCCAGAGAAATCCATGATTCAAAAAGACACATGTACTCCAGTGTTCATTGCAGCACTCTATACTATAGCCAAGTCATGGAAACAACCTAAATGCCCATCAACAGAGGAGTGGATAGGAAAGATATGGTACACACAATGGAATATTACTCGGCCATTAAAAGGAACGAAATAACATTTATAGCAACATGGATGGGCCTAGAAATTATCATGCGAAGTGAAACTAGTCAGACAATGAGACACCAACATCAAATGCTACCACTTACATGTGGAAACTAAAAAAAGGATATAATGAACTTCTCTGCAGAACAGGTACTGACTCACAGACTTTGGAAAACTTATGGTTTCCAAATGAGACACTCTCGGGGGTGGGGGGATGCACTGAGGGTTTCGAATGGAAATGCCTATAAAATTTGGTTGTGATGATTTTTGTAGACCTATAATTGTAATAAAATTCATTAAGTAATAGAAAAAAAAAGTCTACAAAGAGTAAATGCTAGAGGAGTTCCCGTCGTGGCTCAGTGGATAACGAACCCGACTAGGATCCATGATTATGAGGGTTCAATCTCTGACCTCGCTCAGTGTGTTACGGATCCAGCATTGCTGTGAGCTGTGGTGTAGGTTGCAGACACAGCTCAGATCCAGCTGTGGCTGTGGCACAGCCCAGTGGCTACAGCTCCGTTTTGAGCCCTAGCCTGGGAAACTCCATATGCCGTGGGTGAGACCCTAAAAAGGCAAAAAAAAAAAAAAAAGAAAGAAAAGTAGATGCTAGAGAGGGTGTGGAGAAAAGGGAACCCTCCTGCACTGCTGGTGGGAATGTAAACTTGTATAGCCACCATGGAAAACAGCATGGAGTTTCCTCAAGAAACTAAAGATAGAGTCACCATATGATTTAGCAATGCTACTCCTGAGCATGTACCCAGACAAAACTATAATTTGAAAAGATACATCCACCTCTGTTTTCATTGCAGCACTGTTTACGAGAGCCAAGACATGGAAGCAGCCTAAATATCCACTGACAGGTGAATGGATAAAGATCCACTATGTGTAGACACAGGCGTGTGAAATGGAATATTACTCGGTGATTAAAAAGAATGAAATAATGCCATTTGTAGCAACATAGATGGACCAAGAGGTGATCATATTAAGCAGAATAAATCTGAAAGAGATAAATGTCATATGACATCACTTAAATGGAAAACCTAAAATAAGACACAACACACATCTACAACACACAGACTCACAGATAATAGAAAACAGACCTGTGTTTGCAGGGTGTGGGGGTAGAGGAGAAAGGACTGGGGATTGGGAGTTTGGGTTAGAAGAGGCAAACTATTATATATAAGATGGATAAACAACAAAGTCATACTGTATGGCACAGAGAACTAGATTCGATATCTTGTGATAAACCATAATGGAAAATAATGTGAAATATATATATGTATACACACACACGTATAAATGAGTCACTGCTGTACAGCAGAATTTAACACATTGTAAATCAACTATATTTCAATAAAATTTAAAATTACCGTATTTCAGTGATACTTTAATAAAATTATAAAAATTAAAGTGGTGGAGAATATGCAGCAATTCTTAAAAACAGTTGTTGGCATTTTCACCATGAATAAGCTTAAATACAATGTAGGAAAGGAAAGTGAGTGTCTGGTTAGTATCACCTCCAGGCCTAGAGCAGTCCATCTCTAGGTTTGGAGTTTCAGGTGCCAGCAAGAACAAGAAGGCCAAAAGGTGAGAGCTCTAGCTTTAAACTGGGCCTGCAACCAAGCCAGACTAGACCAGAATACTTCACGAACTTCCTGAGGCATGGCCTTGGTAATAAGGCATATCAGCCTAAGTCCTCTATACGATTGTGAAATCAATGTTATGATCACTACATATAAAACAAATGACACCAACTCATTACAATCTTAGAAGCAAGTTTTCCATAATGCCATCAGCAAAAAAAAAAAAAAAACAAACACTTGTCTATTCAGTTGACTGCATCTTTCCCATTACTTTTGCCCTCACCAAACAGAAACTCTCAATCTAATTAAAAAACATCAACCCAATCCTCCTACTAGGCAGACATCTGTGACCTGAACTGAACATACGTCAAAGGTATACAATTAACAAGATTAAAAAACAAAGCAACATAGTGGAGTGGAGTGAGAGCTGAACTACAGTGCAAGATCAGCAGAACCCTGTATCACGGCACAAGACAAGGATGACGCACCAAGACCACAAGCCTACTGTTGTCCTCCTCTTGAACCAGGATTGGAAATGTCAATGACTTCCAAGCCCAGACAAGCAAATAATGTGAAGCCCATGGTTGCAGCACAACGGGGAGCTGGGGGAGGTGGCGGGAGACTGGTTCTCAGGAGAGAACCCACCCAATCAAAACCAAATCAACAAGTACAAACAAACCAAAGAACCAAGTCAATCAAACAGAAATCCCCTACCGTTTCAGTCTAATCTCCACATCTGCGGGCCCTGGGCTCAGGCCCCTCCCAGCCCATGGACACACTTCCCAGCTCCTTACTTCCATCGACGACAGCCACGTTTGCCATGTCGCTCAGACTGTCTCCTGAGCTCCGGTCGGTCGTCCAGTGCCAGTCATAGCAGAGGTAATGCCAGCCTTGACAGAGAACATGCAGCCGGTACGGGGTCACCGGGTCCCACAGCAGAGACACAATCTTGCTCTTCCCACAGGAGCTGAAGGGCAGGCTTTGCTTGAGATACCAGTGATAGTTTCCAACAGTCCAGAGCTGAACTGCAGGGGAAATGAGGTTGGAAGGCCGTCAGACTTCACACTGCTCGCTAGGAAGGGATGGGGACACTTTTTCAAATGACCCTTTCTGCTCGACCTCTTCATTAGGATAATAACATTAACAATGATTGTTAAAGGATAGTTTTTCATGAGGATAAAATGTTAAAAATCAATAAGGTCAGAAGCACAATGTTCATTTTTGCCTCTGCCTTCAAACTGTATGATCAGGAGGTTGGAAGGCTACTAGCATAGGACAAAGCTTTAGTGTGTGGTTCTGTCAAGGCTTAGAAAGAAGAAAATTTGGCAGTTAAATTAAAAGTACTAAAACACCCAACCCTTGAGCACTAGACTAGCATCACATGATGTATTACACTTAAAATGTTCATTATTTTCTTCCAGGTATCTTGCATGGAGTAATGTCCAAGGGAGTTACCCTTCTAACATCTATTAAAAGAACAAGACCTAAACCTAAATGGTGAAGGAAATAGGAAGAAGTAGGTTATAGAGTAGAAACTTTCGTTCTATGGAGCTAATGTATAGCATGGTGAATATAGTTAAAAATCCTGTATTGTATACTTGAAGTTACCATGAAGAGGAGAACTTAAGTGTTCTCACATTAACAATGATAAAAATCGTAATTATATGAAACGAAGAATGAGTTAGCCAACCTTACCGTGGTAAACATTTCACAGTACAGACATGTATCATCACACTGCACCTCCTGAACATACACATTGCATGTCAGTTACATCTCAGTAAAGCTGGAAGAAAAAACCTAATCATGTCAAAGCCAACCTGTATTAAACAGATAACACTTTAATTATATTAAGGAATTTTTTTTTCCTTTTTCAGATGCACCTGCAGCACATGGAAGTTCCTGGGCCAGGGATCAAAGCCCAGCAGGAGCTGTGACCTATGCCATAGCTGCTGGGCCAGGGTTGGAACCAGTGCCTCCACAGAGACAAGTCAGATCATTAGCCCACTAAGCCACAGCAGGAACTCCAAGAATTTTTCTTTAAACGTCTCCCTGATCACTAACTCTTCCCTCAGCAAGCACAGCAAATCCAACCTAGTTCTCTAAGCAGGCTATTACTACACTTCTTTCTAGCTCTGGGTTAAGTTAGACCACATGCTTCTGCTCTGTGAGGACAGACGTGGTAGCTGTTCTTGTACCAACACTTTTATCCTGAGCACATCACAGGGCCAGCCCTTGACACCTGGTTAATCAATGGTTCTCATTTCTGGGCCGCACACTAAAAACCAACTGGGGGAGTTCCTGTTGCGGCTCAGCGGGTTAAGAACATGGCTAGTATACATGAGAATGCGGATTTGATCCCTGGTCACTGTGGGTTAAGGATCTGGCGTTGCAGTGAGCTTTGGTGTAGATCAAAGACATGGCTTGGATCCTGTGTTGCTGTGGGTGTGGTGTATGCTGGCAGCTGTAGCTCCGATTCTACCCCTAGCCTGGGAACTTCATATGTTGAAGGTGAGGCCCTAAAAAGCCAAATTAAAATAATAAAATAAAATATAAAATAAAAACCACCTGGAGCCTTTTTTAAGGAAAATTAAATACCAATGTATAGTCCACATTATAACACACTGAATGCAACTCTGGGATGAGGCCTGGATAGCATTTTTTTCTTCCTTAAAGGTGCAGCCAGGGTTGAGAACTACCATATTGAAATGGAGGAGCTTCTTCATAACACTGCAATTCAAGTTCTATTGATTAACAAGTCTGAAAACCAGGAGTCCCTGCTGTGGTGTAGTGGGTTAAGAATCTGACTGCAGCAGCTCTGGTCTCTGCAGAGGTGCAAGTTCAATCCCTGGCTGACAACAGTGAGTTAAACAATTGCGGCTGCAGCTCACATTTAATCCCTGGCCCCAGAACTTCCATATGATGTGGGTGTGGCCATTAAAAAAAAAAATCTGAAAGCCAATCAGAAAATAAGTGAAAGATTTATGAAAAAAATGTTTAGTGCAATGCTAATGATAATTTAAAAATTACAAAACTTTAACAGCATAGGATAGAATAAACTGTAGGATAAATGAATTAATAGCAACTTAGTATGATATAGATATCTGACATGGAAGTAGTGACACACTGTAAAAGTGAGTTACCAAACTGCAGGTATCATAATGACATATTTAACAGAATTAAAACTCTAGGAAAAATTTTTTCTGGGCCAGGGATTGAATCTGTGACACAGAATCAACCCAAGCTACAGCAGTGACAACGCTGGATCCCCCACTGAACCAAAGAGAACTCTGGAAATGTTTTAAAAGTGTGTGTGTGTGTGTGTGTAGGCCAGAGAATGAAAATAATTTTGCAAAATGCTGGTACATATCTATTGAAAATAATTTTGCAAAATGCTGGTACATATCTATTGAAAGTAACAGATATATGATGGTTCATTAAACTCTTCTCTCAACTTTTAGTGTATATAAATTTCTACATAATTAAAAATTACCACAATTTCTTTCTGCTCCAACAAAGATCCAAAGGGTAAAGAACCTCCTTAAGGTTTAAATATTATAACTGACAAGTATCTTTATGAAAGAATTATGCTTTTGTCAGAATAATAAAACTAGCAATTCTATTCCCTTTGTTTGATCTAGGGTGGAGGAGAAATGCCATGTTTTCTCAGCAAAATCGCCTTCAGAACAACTATTCCTCTTATATTAAAAAAAAAATTCAGGAGTTACCATCAGGGCTCAGCAGGTTAAGAACCCAGCATAGTGTCCCTGAGGAAGCGGGTTCAATCCTTGGCCTCGCTCAGTGTGTTATGGATCTGGTGTTGCTGTGAGCTGCAGCTTAGGTCACAGACGTGTCTCAATCCATTGTGGCTGCAGTGTGGTATAGGCTGGCAGCTGCAGCTCACATATGATGACCAGCCCAGGAACTTCCAAATGCTGCAGGTGTGGCTATAAGATGGAAAAAACAAAAAACAGTAATAAGAAGCCACTCTTTTTTATTAATATCTACTTGGGGGCTTCTATTTACACACCCGTCTCAAATATAAACCTTCTCTATAGCTGTGGCAAGTCCTCTAAATTTGATAGTGACACAACTTAGGCACCTACCTTAACTTCATCTTTGAGGAAAGGGAGTGTAAAATGTCCATGGAGAAGTCCATTTTTCTCAAAAAACACAACATCCTGCTGATTAGTTTTATCTTGTGTAGATGCAATCAAACTTCCTGAGGGCCTAAAAAGCAAATCGAGTATTAGGACATGTAACAGCTCATCCAGCTGGCTAAGAACAAGGTGAAATGCAGAGAATCCATTTACTCAGCAAAAAGATAAAACTTCCACCCAGGGAAGCTCTAAGCTCAGGTTTCTTGACAAGCAGTCACCCTAGCACGGGGCTGCACCTGCCCAGGGCACAGTGCCTTTTCCTGATCTGCAGAAGGCTCTATCTGCCCACCGTGCCGCACAGACTTACACTGCACTTGGGTGACTTTAAAAAAAAAAAACCAAAACAGTAAATTCTTCAAATCATTCCCAGTATATTGTCCCATATAACCATAACCTATTTCTCCTTCAATTATATGGAGATAATAATCTATGCTCGGGCAGGTATTTTTATTTATTTTTTGTCTTTCTGCCTTATCTGGGGACGCACCCGTGGCATGTGGAGGTTCCCAGGCTAGGGGTCTAACAGGAGCTGTAGCTGCCGGCCTTCGCCACAGCCACAGCAACGTGGCATCCGAGCCGCGTCTGCAACCTACACCACAGCTCACAGCAAAGCCGGATCCTTAACCCACTGAGCAAGGCCAGGGATCGAACCCGCAACCTCATGGTTCTTAGTCAGATTCGTTAACCACTGAGGCACGAGGGGAACTCCAGGCAGGTATTTTTAAAGACTTCTCAGTCAACTGAAAACACCTCAATTGCCCTATCTTCTTTCTATCTATCTCCAGAGTTTTAATTCAAATACATTTCTCTTTGCTCTATCATCCAATTGCCAGTCAGATACCAGTGGGAAACAGATGTCTGAATCTAGACGCAGGTTTTGCCTGTAACAGATGCTCTTGAGACAGGAGAAATTTCTTCCGTCTAGAGTCAGGACAGCCACATATCACAAGCAGGCTGTGAACCGCACAAGGGCGCTGGGCCAACAGATGTACCGGTCCTGAATCCAGCCTGCATGCTCCTCCCAAACAGGTCCCCCTAGTGTGGGAGCTGGTGCAGAGAAAGCAAGCCCCTTTCCTAGTTTTCAGCAAAGCTCTGCTGCCCCACAGAGCTTTGCAGGCTGCAACTTCCTTTCTAAGCACCACTTTCTGTTTTCACAGAGGCCCTGCCTATATAAGCTACAAAGTGTGGGCTCTGGAATGATGAGGTCTGTGAAGCTCAGAATCTATTCTTCAAACCATATTCAGACTGCAGGGAGCTAAATAAACAAGATAGTGGCTTACAGTCAAGTGAAAAAAAGTAACGTGTGTGTGTGTGTGTGTGTGTGTGTTATAAATACCTACAGTCAATAGCTGCCATTCCCCTCACCCAGTTCCCAGCAATCCTCTGGGGAAGAAATTACGAGGTTTCTTCTCCCACTCACTTCCAAGCCAGAGCAGGTCCCAGTCCCGCCACAGACTCACTGGTTGACTGTAAAGCAAACTCCCGGCTCCACACTCTGACCTTCCGAGCCCCTGTGCAGTAGACAGAGGGAAAAGCAATGACAAAAGCTAAAGCGTCATGATAAATGTTGTCAAGTTAGAACTTCCACACACCTTCCTTGTGGATAAAAACTGGGGAGTTTCTGTCATGGCTCAGGGGGTAACACACCCAACTAGTATCCATGAGGACTCGGGTTCGACCCCTGGCCTCACTCAGTGGGTTAAGGCTCTAATGTTGCCGGGAGCAGTGGTGTGGATCACAGATGCAGCTGGGATCTAGTGTTGCTGTGGCTGTGTTGCAGGCTTGCAGCTACAGCTCCGATTTGACCCATAGCCTGGAACTTCCATATGAAGCACCTGCGGCCCTAAAAAAAGCAAACAAACAAAAAAACAAAACAAAGAAACTAGCATGGTTTTACAAAGCCCATTAGATTAATCTTATTAAATTTCCCTTTTTTTTTTTTAAGGCCTACCCAGGGCATATGGAAGTTCCCAGGTTAGGGGTGGAATCAGAGCTATAGCCACCAGCCTATGCCACAGCAACAGCAACACAGGATCTGGCCGCGTCTGCAACCTATATACCACAGCTCATGCAACACCAGATCCCTGACCCAGTGAGCAAGGCCAGGGATCAAACCCATATCTTCATGGTTACTAATCAGATTCGTTACTGCTGAGCCACAATGGGAACTCCAAAAATTTGTTAAATTTCTTAAAATTATTTTTTTAATAGTTAAAAAACTTCTAACTAATCTTGTTTAAAAAATTCAACAGGTAGAAGGCTGGACCAAAGAGCCTCAAGAGCTCTTCAAATCTTAGCTCTACATTCATTTCACACCTAAAGCAAACACCCTGGCACCTCAGCTATGGAAGGAAAGCAAACCCTCAAAGCAAGAAAAGAAACATTTCCTGAACTTAAAAACATTAACAGAAGTTTGCTTTAACTGCAACTGATGTCCATACCTGTCTCTGGGCAAACAACACTCACAGCAAAAAACTGTCCATCACCACGCCACGTGACTTGAGGTCTGTGGTCATCCCAGGACAAAGCAGACTCGTGCTAAAGACAGCAAAACACACAAATGTTCCCGGGGGCTGTAAATGGCCCCGAATCACACAAGCCTCAGGCTATTAAAGTGAAGTCTTATATATAAGGTTTAAGCTGCCTAGAAAACGAATTTCACAGACTCCTCAGGAACCCTTCCAGAAGGGCCCTTAGACCCAGAAATCAAGAAAAAAGATCTGAGAACAAAACAAAATCCTTTGGGGGCATGCAAAAGTGGCCTCGAAGTACAGGAACAGAGAAAAAGATATCACACATTATGAGCTGAGGCATCTATCTGGAAACTATAAGGGAATACATGTTTCTTGGTCTAAATTTAAGAGGGTAGATTTTATTTCCTGAGTAAGCTTCATGGCAGCGCATAAGCCTTAAGGAGTTGAAAGGAAGGGCCAGTGGAGACAAAGCCATAGGCAGTGATGAAAACACAGATGAGCTCTGTGTTCTACAGCCCATAAGCAAGAAAGGTTTCCCAGTCCCCAAAGCCTTAAAGTTTTACGGGAGTGCGGACAAGTGACCACTGAGGATCCATCCCACATTTCAGTGACAGGCTACGTCAGAACTAGATACTGACTCACAGACTTTGGAAAACTTATGGTTTCCAAATGAGACAAATTGGGGGTGGGGGGGATGCACTGAGGGTTTGGGATGGAAATGCTATAAAACTTGGTTGTGATAATTTTTGTACACCTATAATTGCATTAAAATTCATTAAGTAAATTAATAAATTAATTTAAGAGGGTAGCTTTTATTTCTTGAGTAAGCTTCACAGCAGTGCACAGAAGCCTTAAGGAGATGAGAAGAAGGTTGGCAGGGAAGGGCCAGGGGAGACAAAGCTTGAGTCAATGATGAAAATACAGATGAGCTCTGCATTCTGCAGCCCAAAAGCAAGAAAGCTTTCCAGTGCCACCTATATCCCAGTCCCCAGAGCCTTGAAGACAGACGCCAGTTCTACGGGGTGGGGACAGGTGACCACCTGAGCATCCAGCCCACATTTCAGTGACAGGCTACGTCAGAATGGCGCTCGTGTCACGTCTGCATAGTAGGGAATACACAGCTGACTAATGAGATTTATTCCCAATGACACTGCCCCGTGGTGCCGAACACAAACCCCCTTGAGGGAAAGGTTAAGAGACACATATGAGTTACATGGAATGCAGCCAGAAATAAATTCCCGACGGAAAATGTCAATGGCAGGCAGTGTCACTTATCCTAGAAGTGCACTTCACCTATCCTAGAAGGGCAGCTCAGGGAAATTTCCACGTTTAATATAAACAACACGCTTCCATTTGCTCAGGCCCACATCTTGGAATGATCCTCAATTCCTCTTTCTCACCCCACATCTGATCTATTATCATAAATTCCGTACCTCTATCTTCAAAATGTATCCAGAAAAAAGACAGTACAAAGTTTCATCCAGGAAGAGAAATCAGAAAAAAAAAAAAAAAAAAA
>PVHT021183634.1:23670332-23683955 GCA_004024745.2 Catagonus wagneri | reverse complement strand
AAACTACAATCTTCCAAGACTAAGCCAAGATGAAATAGAAAATATGAATAGACCAATCACAAGTTATCAAATTGTTGGGATGGAAATGCTATAAAATTGAGTTGTGATGATTTTTGCTAACCTATAATTGTAATAAAATTCAAAAAAAAAAAAAAAAAACCAAGTGCTTAAATTGAAACTGTGATTAAAAAACTTCCATCAAACAAAAGTCCAGGACCAGATGGCTTCACAGGCGAATGCTATCAAACATTTAGAGAAGAGTTAACACCTATCCTTCTGAAACTCTTCCAAAAAATTGCAAAGGAAGGGACACTCCCAAACTCATTCTATGAGGCAGCCATCACCCTGATACCAAAACCAGACAAAGATATCACAAAAAAGAAAATTACAGGCCAATCTCACTGATGAAAATAGATGCAAAAATTCCAAAAAAATACTAGCCAACCGAATCCAACAATACATTAAAAGGATTGTACATCACGATCAAGTGGGATTTATCCCAGGGATGCAAGGATTCTTCAGTATCCGCAAATCAATCAGTGTGATACACCACGTTAACAAACTGAAGAATAAAAACCATATGATCCTCTCCATAGATGCAGAAAAAGCCTTTGACAAAATCCAACACCCATTTCTGATAAAAACCCTTCAGGAAGTGGGCATAGGGGGAACCTACCTCAACATAATAAAGGCCATCTGTGACAACCCCAGAGCTAACATCATTCTCAATGGTGAAAAGCTGACAGAATTCCCACTGAGATCAGCAACAAGACAAGGATGTCCACTCTCGCCACTACTATTCAACATAGTTTTGGAAGTCCTAGACACAGCAATCACAGAAATACAAGAAATAAAAGGAATCCAAATTGGAAAGGAAGAAAATGTCTTTGCAGATGACATGATACTATACCTAGAGAATCCTAAAGACTCTACCAGAAAACTGTTAGAGTTCATCAATGAATTTGGCAAAGTTGCAGGATACAAAATTAATACACAGAAATCAACTGCATTTCTCTATACTAACAATGAAAGATAAGAATGAGAAATTAGGGAAGCAATCCCGTTTACCATCTCATCAAAAAGAATCAAATACTTAGGAATAAACCTGCCTAAAGAGACAAAAGACCTGTACTCTGAAAATTATAAGACGCTGATGAAAGAAATCAAGGATGACATGAACAGATGGAAAGACATACCATGCTCTTGGATTGGAAGAATCAATATTATCAAAATGAATATACTACCCAAGGCAATCTACAGATTTAATGCAATCCCTATCAAATTACCAAGGACCTTTTTCAAAGAACTAGAACAAAATATTTTAAAGTTTGTTTGGAAACACAAAAAACCCAGAATAGCCAAAGACATTCTGAAAAAGAAAAATGGAGCTGGAGGAATCAGGTTCCCTGACTTCAGACTCTGCTACAAAGCTACAGTCATCAAAACCATATGGTACTGGCACAAAGACAGAAATATAGATCAGTGGAACAGGATAGAAAGCCCAGAATTAAACCCACTCACCTACAGTCAACTAATTTATGACAAAGGAGGCAAGAATTTACAATGGATAAAAGACAGCCTATTCATAAGTGGTGCTGGGAAAACTGGACAGCCACATGTGAAAAAATGAAATTAGAACACTTCCTAACACCATACACATATATAAACTCAAAATGGATTAAAGACCTAGATATAAGACCAGATACTATAAAACTCCTAGAGGAAAACATAGGCCAAACACTCTCTGACATAAATGACAGCAACATCTTCTCAGATCCACCTGTTAAGAGTAATGACAATCAAAAGAAAAATAAACAAATGGGACTGAATTAAACTTAAAAATTTCTGCACAGCAAAGGCAACCCTAAACAAAATGAAAAGACAACCCACAGAATGGGAGAAAATATTTGAAAATGAATTGACTGACAAGGGATTAATCTCTAAAATTTACAAACAACCTCCTACGGCTCAATACCAAAAAAACAAACAACCCCATCAAAAAATGAGCAGAAGATCTAAACAGACAATTCTCCAAAGAAGACATACAGATGGCCAAAAAACACATGAAATTATGTTCAACATCACTCGTTATTAGAGAAATGCAAATCAAAACCACTATGCGGTACCACCTTACACCAGCAGAATGGCCAGCATCAAAAAGTCTACAAACAGTAAGTGCTGGAGAGGGTATGGAGAAAAAGAAACTCTATTACACTGTTGGTGGGAATGCAAATTGGTGTGGAAAACAGTATGGAGACTCCTCAGAAAACTAAAAATACCAATTGATCCAGCAATCCCACTGCTGGGCATCTATCCAGAGAAGACCATGACTCGAAAAGACACATATACTCCAATGTTCATTGCAGCACTCCATACTATAGCCAAGTCATGGAGACAGCCTAAATGCCCATCAACAGAGGAGTGGATAGGGAAGATCTGGTACATATACACAATGGAATATTACTCAGCCTTTAAAAGGAACGAAATAACATTTATAGCAACATGGATGGACCTAGAAATTATCATGTGAAATGAAACCAGTCAGATAATAATATCAAATGCTACCACTTACATTTAGAAACTAAAAAAAGGACACAATGAACTTCTGTGCAGAACAGATACTGACTCACAGACTTTGGAAAACTTATGGTTTCCAAATGAGACAAGTTGGGAGGTGGGGGGATGCACTGAGGTTTTGGGATGGAAATGCCTATTAAATTTGGTTGTGATGATTTTTGTACACCTATAATTGTAATAAAACTCATTACATAAATAAATAAATGTCAACTGCTATTATCCTATGATTAGTAATATGACTCTGTTGACACAGTAGTGTTTTATTTTTTATTTTATTTTTTTGTATTTTCAGGGCCGCACCCGTGGCACATGGAGGTTCCCAGGCAAGGGGTCCAATCAGAGTTGTAGCCACCAGCCTACACCAGAGGCACAGTGTCTGCAACCTACACCACAGCTCACGGCAACACCAGATCGTTAACCCACTGAGCAAAGCCAGGGATCGAACCCGCAACCTCATGGCTCCTAGTCATAATCGTTAACTGCTGTGCCACAACGGGAACTCCAACACACCAGTGTTTTAAAGAGAACGCAACTATAAAATATTTTAAAGTTTGTTTGGAAGCACAAAAGCCCCAGAATATCCAAAGCCATCCTGAGAAACAAAAATGGAGCTAGAAGAATCAGGCTCCCTGACTTCAGACTATACTACAAAGCTACAGTCTTCAAAACAATATGGTACTGGCACAAAAACAGAAACATGGATTAGTAGAACAGGACAGAAAGCCCAGAATTAACCTATGCACCTACAGTGAACTAATCCATGACAAAGGAGCCAGGAATATAAAATGGAGAAAAGACAGTCCCTTCAATAAGTGCTGCTGGGAAAACTGGACAGCTACATGTAAAAGAATGAAATTAGAACACTCCCTAACACCATACACAAAAACAAACTAAAAATGGATTCGGAGTTCCCATTGTGGCTTAGTGGTAACGAACTGGACTAGTAACCATGAGGATGCAGGTTGAATCCCTGACCTTGCTCAGTGGTTAAGGATCTGGTATTGCCACGAGCTGTGGTGTAGCTCATAGACGAAGCTCAGATCTCGAGTTGTTCTTTCACAGGCCGGCAGCTACAGCTCTGATTCAACCCCTAGCCTGGGAACATCCTTATGCCCTATGTGCAGTGCTAAAAAAAAAAAAGAATGGATTAAAGACCTAAATATAAGGCCAGATAGTATAATACTATTAGCGGAAAATAGACTGAACACTCCCTGACATAAACCACAGCAATAGCTTCTCAGATCCACCTCCAGAGTAATGACAATAAAAACAGAAATAAACCAATAGGGCCTAGTCAAACTTAAAAGTTTTTTCACAGCAAAGGAAACCCTAAACAAAACAAAAAGAATCCACAGAATGGAAGAAAGTATCTGCAAATGAAGCAACTGATGGGATCTCCAAAATATATAAACACCTCCTGCAGCTCAATACCAAGAAAAACAAACAACCCCATCAAAAAATGAGTACAAAATCCAAACAGACAATTCCCCAAGGAAGACAGAAAGATGGCCAAAAAACACATGAAAAAAATGTTCAACATCACTCCTCATTAGAGAAATGCAAATCAAAACTACCTTACGTGATCCAGAAGAGCCATCATCAAAAAGTCTACAAACAATAAGTGCTGGAGAAGGTGTGAAGAAAAGGGAACCCTATTACACTGTTGGTGGGAATGTAAATTGGCGCAACCACTGTGGAAAACAGTATGGAGAGTCCTCAGAAAACTAAAAATAGAATTACCATTTGCTCCAGCAATCCCACTCCTGGGCATCTATCCAGAGAAAACCATGACTCGAAAAGACACATGTACTCTAGTGTTCATTGCAGTACTCTATACAATAGCCAGGTCATGGAAACAACCTATATGTGCATTGACAGAGGAGTGGATAAAGAAGATATGGTACATACACACAATGGAATATTAGTCAGCACTAAAAGAAGTAACGGCATTTGCAGCAACATGGATGGGCCCAGAAATTATCATACTAAGCGAAGTCAGACAATGAGACACCAACATCAAATCCTATCACTTACATGTGGAATCTAAAAAAAGGACACAATGAACTTTGCAGAACAGATACTGACTCACAGACTTTGAAAAACTTAATAGTCTCCAAGTGAGACAGGTTGGGGAGTGAGGGGTGGGCTGGGGGTTTGGGATGGAAATGCTATAAAAATTTGGTTGTGATGATTGTTATACAACTATAAATGTAATAAAATTAAGTAATTAAAAAAAAAACCCTAAAAACAGAATTTCCACTTGATCCAGCAATCCCTCTCCTGGGCATCTATCCAGAGAAAACCATGATTCAAAAATATACATGTACCCCAATGTTCATTACAGCACTATATATAATAGCCAAGACATGGAAACAACTTAAATATCCCCATCAACAGAGGAATGGATAAAGATGTGGTATATATACACAACGGAATATTATTCAGCCATAAAAAGGAATGAAATAATGGCATTTGCAGCAACATGGATAGACTTAGAAATGATCATGCTAAGTGAAATTAGTCAGACAGTGAGACACACGTCATATGCTCTCACTTATATGTGGAATCTAAAAAAAGGATACAGGGAGTTCCCATTGTGGCGCAGTGGAAACAAATCCGACTAGGAACCACGAGGTTGTGGGTTTGATCCCTGGCTTTGCTCAGCGGGTTAACGATCTGCTGTTGCCGTGAGCTACGGTGTAGGTTGCAGACGCAGCTCAGATCTGTCATTGCTGTGGCGTAAGCAGGCAGCTGTAGCTCGGATTAGACCCCTAGCCTGGGAACCTCCATATGCTGCAAGTGCGGCCCTAAAAAAGAATAAAAATTAAAAAAAGGATACAGTGAACTTCTTTTCCAAACAGAAATTGACTCACAGACTTTGAAAAATGTATGGTTACCAAAGGAGATGGGTTGGAGCAGGAAGAGGGATAGGCCGGGGGTTTGGGATGGAAATGTTATAAAACTAGGTTGTGATGATGGTTGTACGACTATAAATATAATAAATTTAACCAAGTTAAAAAAAAGGGAGAGAGAACACAACGAAGGGAGAAATCAATGAAGCTTTAAAAAGCTGTCAGGAAGGAGTTCCCGTCGTGGCTCAGTGGTTAATGAATCCGACTAGGAACCATAAAGTTGCGGGTTCGATCCCTGGCCTTGCTCAGTGGGTTAAGGATCCGGCGTTGCCGTGAGCTGCGGTGTAAGTTGCAGATGCGGCTCGGATCCCACGTTGCTGTGGCTGTGGCGAAGGCCGGTGGCTACAGCTCCTGTTAGACCCCTAGCCTGGGAATCTCCATGTGCCGCGGGTGCGGCCCTAGATAAGGGAAAAGACAAAAAAAAAAAAAGCTGTCAGGAAGGTGAGGATGGAAATCCAGAAACAGCCTTATGCTAGCATAGAGAACAAGGCAAATGGTTGAAATCTATCTCCTCTGCCATTATAAAATGTGCATATAATGATAGCGTATCACCTTAGAACCCGAGGTTTCAGGGACTCTGAAGTTAGCTCTCAAGAAGAGGCTTATCTGGCATCCAGAACATAAACCATATAAACATTTCAAAGACTTCCTAAAACGAGATACAAAGGTTGCAACTCAGGGTCAGATTGTCCTGAGAGGTGAGTTCCACCACACGAGAATGGCCAGGTTTGAGGTTTTAAGTTCTTCTTTGGAATATTCTGATTAATAAATGCACCAGACAAAACTGAGTTTTAGAGGAATCCTGATACATAGCTAAAGCCTGGCCAACAATTTTCAGTAAAGAATTATATCATGCAAAGCCTCTAATTTGCAAGATGCTCAAGTATTATGGCTCCTGATACTTGAAACTTACATGAAAAGCAAGTAACACAAAACAAAAAAGGGCATTTAAAGATGCCTAAGATTTCCTCCTCACTGGTCTCTTCAACTTACCTGCTGTGTGTTAAGACTGCAAAGTATGACATCTCCATAGGCTGTGGCCACACACACAGACTCGTAATCCAGCAAGTCCTGGATACCAGCGATGCAGCCAGTTCCACCCTCTGGGGGAAGCCTTCAGTCATCAAAGGAATTTCATTTTTCACCCTTCACCAATACAGACAAACAAAGTGAGTCAATCTACTTTCAAGAACAATTCACAACATTTCAAGAAATAAAATACTTTTTAAGGCTTCTTTTATAATATAAAAACTTTCAAAAATGTTTTTTTTCCTAGATTAAAATCTAAAGTTTCATTTGAGAAATAGCACAACTCTACTATCTTTAACACAAAAAACAGTTAAGATGATATTTTTGCCATGCAAACACAAAACAGAAGCCTGGTCTCTTTAAAAATGTTCAATAAAAAGAGAAGCAGAGTTCCCATTGTGGCTCAGCTAGTATCCATGAGGACACAGGTTCAATCCCTGGCCCTGCTCAGTGGGTTAAGGATCTGGCGTTGCTGTGAGCTGTCGTGTAGGTCATAGACAGGCTTGGATCTGGTGTGGCTGTGACTGGCAGCTACAGCTCCAATTAGACCCCGAGCCCTAAAAAAGATAACAACAACAAAAACAAAGAAAGAAAGAAAGAAAGAAAGAAAGAAAGATAAAGAAAGAAAGTTTTAAAACATCAGTTACTCTGCACAGAAGTTGAGAACACAATGAATGAGAAAACCTTTTTTTTTTTTTTTTTTGCTTTTGAGGGCCACACACATGGCATATGGAAGTTCCCAGGCTAGGGATCGAATCCTTGTTACAGCTGCCGGCCTACACCACAGCCACAGCAATGCAGGATCCAAGCCCAGTCTGCAACCTATACCACAGCTCACAGCAACGCCGGATCCTTAACCCACTGAGTGAGACCAGGGATTGAACTTGCAACCTCATTGTTATTAGTAGGATTCATTTCCACTGGGACATGACAGGAACGTCAAGAAAATTTTTTATTTTTGATACGAGGATATCTTTTTAACCTGAGAGATTTATATAATCACTTAAAAGTCTACATATGTATACTACTAGTTGAAATAAACTGAAATAAAATTACTTTAATATTACAGCTATATTGATTTATAAACTAGCTTTATTATTGTTTAAAAAAAACTAAAATTGAGTAATTCTCATGTGGATCAGCAGGTTAAGGACTCAGTGTGTTCTCTGTGAGGATGTGGGTTTTGAACCCTGGCCTGGCTCAGTTGGCTAAGGATCCATCATTGCCATAAGCTGCAGCATAGGTTGCAGACATGGCTAGAATCAGGTGTTTCTGTGGCTATGGCTTAGGCCACAGCTGCAGCTCTGATTGATCCCTGGCCCAGGAACCTCCATATGCTGCAGGTGTCCCTGTAAAAGAAAAAAAAAATCGAAATGAGAGATAGAAATAAAGAAAAACATTTGTTGTTCTCAGGAAGAAATTAAGACACTATGAAATTACAACAGTATACTTCAAAACAGTGACCAACAATTTCGGGAGCTTGAAACCCAGTATAATTACTTCACATAACACCACTTTCCTGGCCTGGTTTTTACCAGGGCAATAGAAAAGGTGAGAAAAGAACGATCAACAGGAAATGTACTTTGGTCTGGCAAAATCAGACATGCTTTAATGCATGACATTATCTACGAGAAAAAAAAAAAGCTAATGTGCCAGATAATTATACCCAGATCCCTTTAAGTTTTATAATTGGACATCTTTAAATTATGTTGGGGTGACAATTACACAAACCATGCCTGCCTTATTGGCACCTTACTCCAAGGTGAATTCTGTCATTTTGCATTTCACACTTAACGACAATGAGCGAATAAACATGAGTTAATTCTAATACTACACAGCAGATAAAATGTTAAATGCAGTTGCTCCCACCCTGGCGCACTGGGTTAAGAATGTAACTACAGCGTCTCGCTTTACTGCAGGAGGTAAGGGTTTGAGCCTGCAGGTGCAGTGGGTTAAAGGAGTCAGTGTTGCCACAGCTGCGGCTCTGGTTGCAGCTAAAACTGGAATTCCATTCCTGGCCCAGCAACTTCCACGCCTGGATGCAGCCATCAAAAAAAAAAAAAAAAAAAAGGTTAAGCGCAGTATGAATGAGAACATATAATGTGGGTTAAGAGCAAGACTGGATCACACACACGAAAGTGAGGAAGAGAACCCAAGGCAGACAGTGATTTTGTGGGCTTTCACGACAGGTAGATCCAAGAACTAGTAATTATTCAAACCTGTATTATACCAGGCAGACCTTCAATTTAGATCTAATTTTATATAAAAAGCCTGGATTCTTTCAAAGCATCACTATTATTATTTTAAAAGTACGCTCTGTGCTCCTCCACCGCAGCTATATTGCTCCAAGCCTCATCTACGCAGCGCTCTGAGGAGCCCCAAACAGCCGTGGGTCCGCCCTGGTGTTGCTCCTGCGCCTCTCTCAACCTACTGCTTCTGAGCTCCGGCGGCGCGCGCTGCCTCTCCGGGCCGCCAGGCCGCGCGACTCCCTCGGGTAGTGGCTTAAGCCGGGGAGAGGTCCATCACGGGAAATGCTAACGCGCGAGCAGGTTAAGCGAGACACAGAGCGCGTACCTCGTGAGCCAAGGCACCAGGCGGAGAAGGCGTGGCCAGCCTTCCTCACCGCCCTGCAAAGTAAGCTGTTAAGCCCCGCCGGCTACCGCCCCCTATCCCTACGTCCCCCTACCAAGCCAATCGTATTTGATCGCCGTTTCGACGTCAGGCAGCAAAGCACAGTAATTGGCCCCAGCGGGAGGAGCGTCAGAGGAGCAATGCGCGTGCGCGCGCGGGAGTATCTTCCCCCACCCCGCCTCTTCCCCGTCACCTTCTACGCCCGGGGAAGACACCTTGCAAGATGCCTAGGAGAGACTGATCTCAGATCCCAGAGGGCGGGATTTGCAGCTCCTGCGCTCGTAGTGGCTACCGAGCCCTAAGCTCCTGTGGCACCCTTGGCTGACGACGCTTGTGGATCGTTACTTCACTCGCTGGTACAGAGCGGGAAAATGGGGGATGAAATCAGTCTCTCCTGTGCCCCACTGGTCTGACATTATAGGGACTACGATGACAGATCATAAGCCACGCGCGCTCTTCCCAGCGCTTCTTACCCGCGTCAGAAGGAACTGCATCTCTCTGTTCCCTTATAGGCCAGGGGAATGGCATTCTCAAACACGTGGAGGCTTGAAAAACAGCAGGGTGCATTTTCTGGGGCTGGCGACTGCAGGTGCGAGCTCTGGTGCGGGAAAGTGATAGTCTAAGGTGATCTTCCCCAGGGAGGCAGGAGCTGATTGCAACTGCCTTAAGTGCCTAAAGGGATTTGAAGGGCTCAATCCTCCAAGAAGAGGCGATACCTAAAATAATTAACTGATCAAGTGGAAACCAAGAGGCATAGGGATAGAGAGAAGAGGGTGGGTGAGAGTAGAGACATTTAGAAAGCAGAATCTAACAGTTTTACTTGCAGAGAAGTTGCAGGTATTACACATTCGTGGGTATCTTGTATTGCTTTGTGTAGGCACCAAATATCTGTGATTGGAGTTTCTTTGGGGGTGTCCCTCTAACCCATGCTTGCCCCCATTCATTCAGGGATGACAACTGTACTCAAGTTTATTTCATTTTTTAGGGACACACCCAGGCCATACGGAAGTTCCCAGGCTAGGGGTCAAGAATCAGAACTGTGGCTGCTGTTATAGGGTGATATCTGAAAGTTGTGACTTTCAGCACTAACATCAGGATTGTCCTGGGCAAACCAGGATGAGTCAGTCACTCTAAATAATCAACACGAGCTACTATATTATATAGTCTTCATTACTAATCACTTTTTTTTTTTAATGGCTGCACAGGTGGTGGCATATGGAATTTCCCGGGCCAGAGACTGAATCCGAGCCGCAGGTGCAAACTAAGCTGCTTTAACCCACTGCCCCTGGTGGCTATCCAACCCTCACCTCCACAGCAGCCTGAACCACTGCAATCAGATTCTTAACCTACTGCACCACAGCGAGAACTCCATTAATCACTTCTTCAATAAGAGAAGTAATAAGGATATTCATTTTAAAGTGAGGATAAAACAAAGCAGAATAAGGAGTTAATCATCACTTTAACACTGAATGATTCCATCTGGGCCAGATTTCTTGAAGTACTTTATAGGAAGCCTTTATATCTTCCTTTTATACATATCTTTTAGGGTCATGGGTCCAGTCTTCATAATTTTGATTCCTTCTGTGAACCAAAGAAAGTACCACACAGTAGTGGTAAATACAAGCTCAACAGCCATCACATTCGTTTCTTCTAGATGTCAGAGGAAAGCTCTGCAAGGAGCACTGTATACTACAGCACTCTAACAGGCAAGCAAATCGGATATTTTAAACTATGGTGTTGAATGGACTAACTATTCATTAAATGATTATATTTCACTGTGTTGAGGAGGTATTTGTTTGTTTGTTTGTTTTGGCCGTGCCTGGGATCAAACCTGCATCACAGCAGTGACAAGCTGAGATCCTTTAACTGCTGAGCAACCAGGGAACTCTGAGGTGGTATTATTTATTATAGGAGCTTGGCTGAAGAATGAATCTTTCAGAGCCGACTCTAAACAAAGTCAATTACCCAAACATCCACATGGAGGACCACCCCCTCAGTCAGCTCCTACCTCCAGTCACCCACCTGCACCTGACCTCTGAACTGCCGATGCCCATGGAGAGGGCGAGGGTAGAGGCGCAGGTGGTATCCTGTGCATGTGGGCACATCCACTTCCTTCTCTTCTACCTCAGTGCTGTCTGGACCCCTCTGGTAGTCTTCCCTTTGCAGGGAAGGAAATTCAGCCTCATTTTCTCCATTTTTATCAACATGTGTTCTCTTCTTCAGTGAAGCTACAATAGTAACCAGAGGGAAATGGGGGGAAAGGACAGGCTGACTCCACAAATGTTGGTTTAGCTTATGCTTGTGCCAGTAGGAATATTGTGTTATAGGAGGAAGAATTATACCTAACAATATAGGATGGATTTTTGTTCCTTGTAGAATATGTGTCACCACATTGTCGGGATCCCATTCAGTTTTTCTTTTCTTTTCTTTTTTTTAAGGGCTGTACCTGTGACATATGGAAGTTCCCAGGCTAGGGGTCGAATTGGAGCTGTAGCTGCTGGCCTATACCACGGCCACAGCAACACCAGATCCAAGCCATGTCTGCAACCTACACCACAGCTCAAAGCATCACCAGATTCTTAACCCACTGAGCAAGACCAGGGATCGAACCCGCATCCTTATGGATACTAGTCAGGTTTGTAACCCACTGAGCTACAATGCGAACTCCAAGTAAGTTAGTTTTTATTTTTCATTTTTTTAATTTTTTGTTTTGTCCACACCTATGGCATGTGGAAGTTCCCGGACCAGGGATCAAACCTGTGCTGTAGTTGTAACCTGCCCCATAGCAGCAACCCTGGCCCCTGAAGTGACAATGCCAGATCCTTAACCTGCTGCACCACAAAGGCACTCCCTAAGTCAGTTACTTTTTAACCACAATTTTGGTGAAACAAATGAGGTAATATTTTTCTTCAAAATAATTTTTTTAAATAGCTGTGTTAGAGGATGGTTGATGGAAGTGAATGAAAACATTCTCCATAAGCCATCTAGTGTGCAGGAGAAAGTAAATGGGACTGGGGCAATATGATCCCATCCACATACCTTTTGTCTGATTTCTTATCATTTGACAGTGTTAAATATTCTGTCTCCCCTCCAGCCATCCACCGAAGGCTACATTGCAGTTGTGTTGCCCAAATATGAAGAAAGTAAAAGCGTAACAGAAGGGTTACTGACACAACAACAATATGAAGAAGTCTTGGCAAATCGCATCAATCCCACAGCAGCTACAGCGTGAGGACTGAGATGCAGTAAAAAGCAACAAGGCCTTCCCTCCTTGCCTGCCAGCCAGTCAGTGCCCTGAGGAAGCAGCAGCTTAGCTGAAGCCTACTTCCCACCCAGCCATCCACAGGGAAGCCTGATCTTGACACCTGACCTCGTTTTCCTTCTTTGTCTCATATAACAAGCCTTGAATCTCTTTTGACTTCAGCCTCCCAGATCTGCCTGCCCAGGTACTCACTGTGTTCTTCTTTTGGCTTTTCTCTTTTTAGCAACTGGCAAGTGAAAGATGTTTTTCCTATTAAAAACCAACAAAGCACTTTGAAGAAAATTTGAAAGACAGCAAAATAAAAATAATTTACCCATCGTCCTGTAACCCATCCTTAGTAAATACTAGTTTGACCTAATTCTGTTTAAATGTATGGCATGGCTAAATGTTTTTGCCCCAATTTTCCATCACTTTAAAAAGCAACACCTAGCCTTTCTTACCCAGTCTGCTTCAGTGTGACACCCCCAAAGACATATACCCCTTTTCCCCAACTCCTTCCCCTTAGGTAGCTGGGAAGCGGCAGGGTGTGGAGTGTGCCTTCCCTACTCCTTGGTGGGTTGGCCTTCATCTCTCCAACAGTGTTGACACTGTAGCTTCGTAGTGAGGGACACAGGAAAAGGCTTTGTAGAGAACAAAGGGCTTTGCTAACATATGGAAGTATTATAAGGCAGTGTTAAGTAATGTGCGCATTTGTGGACACTCAGTCTCTCACTCTAGTTACAGGGTAACCAGCAAAGAAGTTACTGAGCAGTTACTGTAATTCAAAGACACAGATGCCTTTGAACAGAACAAAAGCTTTCACATCATTTAAACTAACAAAAAACCCTATGGATTTATGGTTTTAAATTGTATACTTATTTACATTGAATTTCAAATAAAAAGGACTTTAAAAATTGTTATTTTTCTTTAAGGGCTGTAACTCATAACATATATAAAAACACCTTTGGGGAATTCCCGTCGTGACTCAGTGGTTAACGAATCCGACTAGGAGCCATGACGTTGCGGGTTGGATCCCTGGCCCCCTTCAGTGGGTTAAGGATCCGGTGTTGCCGTGAGCTGTGGTGTAGGTTGCAGATGCGGCTCGGAACCCGCGTTGCTGTGGCTGTGGCGAAGGCCGGCAGCTACAGCTCCTATTAGACCCCTAGCCTGGGAACCTCCATATGCCGTGGGTGCAGCCCTAGATAAGGCAAAAAGACAAAAAAAAAAAAAAAA
>PVHT021183634.1:23645016-23669332 GCA_004024745.2 Catagonus wagneri | reverse complement strand
TGTAAATAAAATTTTTAAATTAATTTTGATTCACAAGAAAACTTCTTTTAAATGCCAGTGTGACTGTACCCTGAGTATACCTGCCAGACATGATATAGGAAGTAACTCTATAAACATCTACTTTGTGCTATGAGCTGCAAGGATAAGTACCCCAGCAAATCCCCACAGCTAGCAGCACAAATGATTCCCAAAGAAATTACAAAACAAGATACTAAAGATAATAAAAGAATTATATATCTGTTTTACATATAATATTGCCCCACATCATTCTCCCATTATTTCCATTACAATTTAAAAGAATATTTTGGTTTCAGGGAATAAAAATCATGTTTGATGATTTTATAAAGGTCATAACCAAGCTAAGCGCATCCCATTTTCTCCCCAAGGTCTACAGTAAATTCAAGTTTCCTTTAATAACATTAGCTAGCTAACTGGTAGTACTGGGGTTCTTTAGGGCCTTAGATTATTGATTATGATGGCTGACCCAGATAATGATCATCAGACAAGCTTATGGAACTACTGCATTTGGCAACTGACATGTCTCCTTAGACGTCAAATGAATTTTCAAGCACTGGGATAGAAGAAAAAAAAAAGCAAAGTTGTTCATATTTTTGTTCTGTTTTTGTTTTTGTCTTTTGAAGGCTGCATGTGTGGCATATGGAGGTTCCCAGGCTAGGGGTCTAATCAGATCTGTAGCCACCAGCCTATACCACAGTCACAGCAACGCGGGATTTGAGCCACGTCTGCAACCTACACCACAGCTCACAGAAACACTGGATCCTTAACCCACTGAGAGGGGCCAGGGATCAAACCCGCATCTTCATGGATATTAATCAGGTTTGTTACTGCTGAGCCACAACGGAAACACCAAAGAAACAAAAAAAGCAAAGTCAACCATACCACATCGTCAGAGCAGAACTTATAAAACAGATGCTTAGTTAAAACCCATTGCACACAAAAGCTTTAAATCCTAAAATTAAAAAGACTAAAGATGTTTGTATTATAACATTGCAAAGACACATCAATAAAATGTATGCTTGTTCAGAATTTATTTAAAACAGCTTAATTCAACTATTCTGTCTTCTGTTTTCAATGCCAGAAAAAGTTCTACTGAGAAGTTCAAAAACTACTTTTTAAACCTATAAAACAGGCTTAGGATTCCAGCTGATGTCCAAGGCAGACAGGCCAGCTACGCTAGAAGGGGAACTAAAACCGTCTCCCAGTGAATTCCTCCAGGATTCCAGGCAGTGAGCCCCAGGACCCTGCTGTCAGGAAGCGGGGGGACATGCATCACACAGACTGCCTGTGCTCTGTGCAACACTTACTAGAGAACACGCGTGGAAGGGTGGAAGGTCACTGACAGAGGGACAGCAGACCCAGTCATACTCAGTGGACAGAGAGATTGAAGGAGAGTCTCCAGGTGTAAGGAAAACCCTGCGTCCCTCAGACCACTGTGTATCTTCTGCTGCACTGAGTGTCCTAGATGATAAGCTCAAAGAAAAAAATAGAGTAAAATGTGCCCAAGATATTCTTTGCATTAAATTGTCATTAAGTCAGTTAGTATATTTGGTTTGACTTTAAAGAACATTATTCGTGGCAATGTCCCCCCACCCTTTTTGGTTTTTGCTTTTTAGGGCCACAACCAAGGCAAATGGAAGTTCCCAGGCTAGGGGTCGAATCAGAGCTACAGCTGCTGGCCTACACCACAGCCACAGCAACTTGGGATCTGAGCCTCGTTGGCAGCCTACACTATAGCTCATGAAAATGCCAGATCCTTAAGCCACTGAGGGACCAGGGATGGAACCTACGTTCTCATGGATACTAGTCAGGTTCATTACCACTGAGGCACAACAGGAACTTCCCAATGTCCCATCTCAAAAATCACAGTGCAATGAGAAATATAGCAACTACCACGGCATTTATTAGTTGTCAGGAAGCTTCACAATCAGTTTCAGAAAATAAAGCATTATTTGTTTGTTTTCTTTAAGAAGCTGTTGATTTTCTGAAATGTAAAGGGTCACTGGCTTCCTAAAAATGTCAGCTTTGCCACATGGTGTTCCAGAGATCTGACCTCAAAAGCTTCCCAGGTTTTACCGTCCAGGAATCTATTTGTAACTGAGACTCATCTGCTGTTTTCCATCTGAAGCTGAAAAGAATTAAGACAATTAGTTTCTGCTTCACATTTAAAATAAAAATTGCAAAATCAAATAGTGACTATTTTCTTTTGCGTTTTCCTTTAAACTAAGCTTTTCATTGTGCATTTAAGAGAGAGATTATCTCACCTTCTTCAGCAGTTTATAGCAAAGTGAGAGAAGTTGGACCAAAATAGCCATCATGGATCTTGTCTTTGTAATACACTTATCAACCTATAGTGACAGAGAGCAAGCAAATCAAATTCTTACAAGGGGCCTTCAAAAGACTTTAGTATTTATTCAGTTTTCAAATGGTAAAACCTGAGGCCCCAGCAATCAGAAGCAGGGACTGCTGCCTGAATCGCCTGCCAAGTTCATGGAACCCCAGGAAGAATGCATGGAAAATCAGTGTGTTCTATTGCAGACTGTTTAGGGGCTCCTCAAAGGGCACCAAATAGTGGCAGTGAACCCCTACTTTGCAGTTCCTTGCATTGCTGTATTCACACTCTAAGACAAACAGTAGAGGGGCTGGTGCCCTAGTCAGTGAGGTGATGATGCTGGGATTTAAGGGTAGCTGTTCAGTGCTATGGAATCAGTCATGTCCAATAGCGAATTTATTCAGTGAACCTCCTGCTCCCTGGGGTCAGTTATAACTGCAGACAATAAACGGTTCTTACCATCAAGGCAGGAAAAATAGAAATAAATTGTTTTTCTGTGGGTATTCACACTTTATTTGAAGGGGTCAGGAAGCTAAGCTAATAAAAAAAAGTGTGAAAGTTTCTCAAGTGCCTTCTTAAAAACCCACCCCTCCCTTTTACCTTTAGAAACACTTGATTCTGCAAAGATGTCTTGGCTATTGTCTGGAGCTGGTGGCATAGAGGAACAAGCTTGTTTATTTCCACGAGAAGCATAAGCTTATCATCATCTTTCAGCTGAAAGGTAAATAAGGAAGTTATAACAACTCCAGTGAAACTCCACCTTTTAAACCTTGAATGCCTTTGTACGTTAGTGATGCTCCCTCAGAGTGGGTGGTTACGACATGACCACCACGCCAGGCGGGGATTCGTCCGTTACCTGTTTGGAGAACACTTGTGCACTTGACGCAAGCTTCAAACCCTCTTCAGCAAAAACCTGGTAGAAAGCAAAACATCACTACTTTAGGTGTATGTCTTCTAAACAGTTGGTAAGAAATGCACTCATGGATAATCTCATATAGAATTTTAAAACTAAAACCTCAACATGAAAGGTCTGTCATGGAACTCCTAAGGATTTTGTTGTACCCAGGAAAACACAAGAGTTAACTGCATCCAGAAGATTTCTGAGCCCTGATGCAGCATCAGTCCCTGTAGAAGTTCCTTTCCACCTGGACACCGCCAGTTACCATGGAGGATCACTCAAGACGTGATATTTAGCCATAAACATTATGCCTGGGCTTTTGGATGAATCTAAGCTCATCTCATAATATCCTCCATTATAAAAGGGTGATGAATCTGGCAACATGGGGTCAAGAGGGTTCGATGAGGTCAAAAGCGTTCCTGCTTCCAGGTCAGCAAGATAGAATTTGTCACCCGTACACATTCTTCAGCCAGCCATTTGAGGGGACCAATCCAGACTGATTCTTCCCTAGTCACCATGCATTTTACAGTTTAGTGAGAACAGGAGGATGGGAAAGAATACGGAAAACTAAGGTTGGACAGGTAAGACAGGAATATTCGGGAAGATTACTTTTAAATGGTCCCCAGAATCTCTTACAGTTAGAGATACTAGGGCAGTAAAAGGATGAAGACTTAGCTTAAGGTGGCAGCAGTTAGAACGAAAAGAACGGGGAGATTTCCCCACCCTCCATGCCACACACCCACAGCAGAAGTTCCCAGGCCAGGGATCCAACCTGCACCAGAGCTGTAACCACAGCCACAACCGTGACAATGCCAGATTCTTAATCCACTGAGCCATGAAGGGACCTCCAAGAACAGGACAAATTCGAGAGTGATTTGTGAAGAAAAATAACAGATCTAATAAATCATACAAATAATATGAAGAAGGAGGCAGTAATTTCAGGATTAACTTTAAGCCTCTTTCCAACAGCCTTGCTATCAGTACATAAGCTGGCCTCAAGGCCAAAGATTCCTTTGCATCCTTCCCTGTCCTTTAAGGGGAAACCAGTGTGTTTTACACCTACCTTCTAACCCAAACGGAATGACTCACTTACCCACACGTTCCCCATCTTTCACATCACCACTTTCCACTACAGACCCCTGGGGGCAAGGCCCATGTCTCAGAGTATCAAGGTTTTAAACCCTCCTTAAAGCCGACGACTCCCAAATCGCTCTCCCATTCTTGACCGATCCTGACACCATTCCGGAACATCCTACTTGAGCAAAACCAAATGCTTGATTTCCACCCTCTAAATCCCTCTGTTCCCTGTCTCGGTAACTGGCACTGCCATTTACCCTGTTGGTCAAGCCAAAAACCTTTTAATTTTTTTTTGTTTCATGGCTGCGCCCGTGGCATGTGGATGTTCCCAAGCCAGACTGAACTCACACCACGGCAGCAACCCAAGCCGCTGCAGTGACAATGCTGGATGGTTAATCCACTGCACCACAAGGGAACGCCCCAAAATCTTTCATTTTATTTTATCTTATTTTGTTATGGCTACACCTGTGCCGTGTGGAAGTTCCTAGGCCAGCAACGGAATGTGAGCACCAGCTGTGGCAATGCAGGATACTTAACCTACTGCATCACAGTGGGAACTCCCCACAAACCTTTTAAAACAGAAGTCCTGGGAGTTCCCCGATGGCCAAGCATGTTAAGGATCCAGTGCTGGCACTGTTGTGGCTCTGGTAGCAGCTGTGGCACAGATTTGATCCCTGGCCTGGGAACTTCTGCATGCCATGGGCATGGCCAAAAAAAGCTAAAAAACAGAAGTCAGGTCTGTGAAATGCCACTGCTCCTCAAAACACTTGAGGCTTTGGAGGTTCTCCAAAATACTTGAAAAAAGGTCAAGGTTCTTCTGATGGCTACAGAGACATAATATGTTATCACCTCCCTTCTGGCTCGCTCCATTCCATCCATGCTTGCCTCCTTGCTGTTCTTCAGACACCTCCAGCCTCCCAAGACACCTCAGGGCCTTGGCACTCGTTCTGCCTGCCTGGAATATTCTACCTCAAGACATCCATCCGGCTGACTCTCAACACTCTACTCAGATGTTACCCCATTAAAGGGGTCTTTTCGACCACCTCTCTGTCACCTCTCTTCTTATCCCCCATGATTTTATCTCTAAGAACTTACATATGGGCATTTTATACGCAATTTTCCACTGTCTATCTGCCCCACTAGAATATCAGCCCATGGGGCAGGAGCTTCCTTTTGCTCTCTTTTCTCCACAGGGCTCTTATCCCCGGGAGTCTGACACCCAGAACAAACTCAATGAATATTTGGTGAATATGTCATGTGGACAACTCAGCAGACATTGGTTTAATGAATAAGCTAACACAGGAAGAAGGGCAGCAGTGGGTCTTTGGCAGTGAAACGCCCCTGATGGTGTGGCGTGGCTCGGAATGGATGTGGATCAGACTGAACAAGGTGAATCCAAAATTTATTCCAACTTTTTTTCTTTAAAGGGAAACAGCTCACTTACACTCAACCTTACAGAAGATTCCAAATGAAATACTTTCTGTAGTTTTTCTGAGTCTGTTGACAATCACTCTCTTCAACTGAAATCTCTTTTGCAGAAAGGCTCAGGTAAAAACATGTGGGAATGCCAAAGGAAGCTCAACACGGGTGATAAAGCGATAGAAATGTCCATTTTCAAATGCAAGAATGCCCTTGGTGCTAGAGAGGCAAACAGACTAACAAGAGAGTCAGGGGAGGTAAGAAAGGAAAGTTGTGACCCACTCTCCACTCTAAGCCTTTAGGTAAGGGAGTAATTAGAGCTGGGCCTCTGTGGAGTTTCGTGAGACACGCAGGGGGGCAGAGGGTGAGTGTTAGTATATCTGTCTCTCCCTGAAAGCCCTAAACCATCAGGAAAATGGAAGAAAACAAGGAACTAACACGTACAGAGAAGCTGTAATGGTGTCAAGCCCATGATAGCTGATTTCTTATGTGTTATCTCATTGAATCATTATCATTCATCCAGTTCAATAATGAAGAGGCCAAAACGCTTTGCTAGCATTTCAGAGATTATAAGGGATACGCATCTCCTGACAGGATACTTTCACCTACTTGTGAAAACCTAAAATTTAAGATTGCAGGTATTGACTATCAAAGCCCATTCTGCTTTATCCCTATATCATTTAAGTTTTTTTCAATAAGGTAACCAAAGAAGCCCCACAAATGCTGCTATAAGCCCTCTACCTTTCTACCGTTCTTTATGTACACGTGTGCTCAGGTAGACACACAAACACGACACAGGAAATCATTTAGAAAACTAGGTATTTACAACTTTTAGCCCAGAATTAAAGCATTAGCATAATATGGCAATAAAACATACCTCGAGGTGATGAATTAAATCCTGGGAAGTTTTCAGTGGCCCCTCTCCCCTGAAATAAAAAGAATCATTAAGGAGGTAAGAAAAAGTTACTGCCTGGAAATTGATTTTATATTAACATTTTGGAGCATTTTGTGTATTAACAGATTCCAACTTTTGAGGAATAATATTGAATAGACTGCTAATATTGTGACTATTTTTTTTTTTTTTTTGTCTTTTGTCTTTTCAGGGTTACACCCACAGCATATGGAGGTTCCCAGGCTAGGGGGTCGAACCGGAGCTACAGCTGCTGGTCTATGCCACAGATACAACAACACAGGATCCGAGCCAAGTCTGAGACCTACACCACAACTCACAGCAGCACCAGATCTTAACCCACTGAGCGAGGCCAGGGATCGATCCCACAACCTCATGATTACTACTCGGATTTGTTTCCACTGCACCACCATGGAAACTCCTATTATGACTATTTTTAAAGCAACTTTAATATTTATTACTTCTTAAAGCATTTTAAAATTTTCAACCAAACATCACGTTCATTTTATAATGTAAAGAAACTTAAAATTGACAATTTCTATGTAAGTTTCATTCTTACTTTTAATCTTTTTCATTGCGCTTCATAAGTTAAAATATATGAGATCTGATAATATGTCTTAACTGAAAGGCGTTTGTTCCATAATGAGTAAAAGATTAGACCCTAAATCAGGAAATTCTCATTTTTTGCTTCTATTTGCAACTCTGGTAAGCATTCAGCCTTTTCTGATGAGGTAGGTATGCCATGCAAGTTTCAATCCTGAGTCTACAAAATAATCATAATAATACTTGTGCTACCACTCTCATTAGAAGACTAGAGAATATCACATTGAAAATACCAAGAAGAATTAAGAACTTTACAAATGAAAAGTAAATTGCAACAAAGAGCAACAGAGTGCACTGAGAAAAGCAGCTGCCTAGGCAGGAATCATATCTGAAATCTAGTAGTTACCAGCTCTGCCCCTAATAGCTATAAAATGTGAACAACATAGTTTTCGTCTCTGAGAAACTACTGTTAGGATCAAATGAAATTATGAAACATGGGAGTTCCCATCGTGGCTCAGTGGTTAACGAATCCAACTAAGAACTATGAGGTTGCAGGTTCAATCCCTGGCATTGCTCAGTGGGTTAAGGATCTAGCGTTGCCGTGAGCTGTGGTGTAGGATGCAGATGCGGCTTGGATCCCGTGTTGCTGTGGCTGTGGCGTAGGCTGGTGGCTACAGCTCCGATTAGACCCCTAGCCTGGGAACCTCCATATGCCGCAAGTGCGGCCATAGAAAAGGCAAAAAGACAAGACAAAAAAAAAAAGAAATTATGAAACAGAAACTATTTTAAAAACTATAAGGCACTGGTAAGTATGAAATATTTTAAAGTTATAATGCACTAGAAAATCTAAAATATTTAAATTATAAAAATATTATATAATTGTATATAAATTATAAAGAAATTATATAAATTTTTTTTTGTCTTTTTGCCTTTTTTTATCTAGAGCTGCACCCGCGGCATATGGAGGTTCCCAGGCTAGGAGTCTAACAGGAGCTGTAGCCGCTGGCCTTCCCCACAGCCACAGCAACGCGGGATCCGAGCCGCGTCTGCAACCTACACCAGAGCTCACGGCAACCCCGGATCCTTAACCCACTGAGCAAGGCCAGGGATAGAACCCGCAACCTCATGCTTCTTAGTCGGATTCGTTAACCACTGAGCCACGAAGGGAACTCCAGAAATTATATAAATTGTTAAAACAATTGTAATGCAGCCTCTCATGCTTCCCACTTATGTCTCTGTGGGATGCATGTCATCACTTACAATCCTTTTTTTTTTTTTTTTTTTGCCTTTTAGAGCTGCATCTTCGGCATATGGAGATTCCCAGGCTAGGGGTTGAGTCAGAGCTACAGCTGCTGGCCTACGCCACAGCCACAGCAATGCAGGATCCGAGCTTCATCTGTGACCTATACCACAGTTCACAGCAACACCGGATCCTCAACCCACTGAGCAAGGCCAGGGATCGAACCCACATCCTCATGGATCCTAGTCTCATTAGTTAACTGCTGAGCCACAAAGGGAACTCCCCCTTATCACTATTCTGACTCAGAAACAAAGAATGCTGACTATCTAATCCTGAAATATTCTGAAATAAGGAGCAAGAAATAAAAGTGGCAGTCACAAACTCAAAAAATATCAATGATGAATCCTTTATTTGGGAAGATTTTACATACCAAACTACAATATAAACTGTTAAGACAACCTTAAACAATAGCCTAAAGCAAAGCTATAAAGCTGCCCAAGAAGGAATTCCCATTGTGGCTCAGTGGGTTAAAACCCCAACAGTCTCAGGGAGGATGCAGGTTTGATCCCTGGCCTAGCTCAGTGGGTTAAGGAGCCAGCATTGCTGCAAGCTTCAGCTTAGGTTACAGAATTGGCTTGGGTCTGGTGTTGCTGTGGCATGCGGTAGCCACAGCAGCAGCTCCAATTTGACCCTAGCCTGGGACCTTCCATAGGTCGCAAATGTGGCCGTAAGAAGAAAAAAGAAATTGCCCAGGAAAACTACAAAACTGGATACTGTGAGGGCAAACAGATGAGTCTCAGAAAGAAGGAATTAGATGAGGCTGATAAACCATAATCTTTTTTTTTGTCTTTTTTGCCTTTTTTTATGCAGAGCCGCACCTGCGGCATATGGAGGTTCCCAGGCTAGGGGTCTAACAGGAGCTGTAGCCACCGGCCTTCGCCACAGGCACAGCAACGCGGGATCCGAGCCGCGTCTGCAACCTACACCACAGTTCATGGCAACGCCGGATCCTTAACCCACTGAGCAAGGCAAGGGATCAAACCCGCAACCTCATGCTTCTTAGTCGGATTCGTTAACCACTGAGCCATGAAGGGAAATCCGATAAACCATAATCTTAAGGGAAAACAGAAAAGAATCGTTCAGGGGAAGAACAGGTATACTGACAGGGTGGGAAGAAAACAAAGCCAGCTTGACATTCTACCACGATTACATTACTTGCCAAAATGGCACAAGGCATTATCCATTAGAGAAAATCAATCTATTTTCTTTTCTGAATCTCAGTGGTTCCTGTCCAATAATCATATTATTATGGGAAGAAGCCCTATTCCACAGGATTTTAGTTATCCCTGCTCCTCATAATGCAGCCTTTTCAGTTTTTTTAGTGACTCTGTGAAAAAAAAAATTGGACATGGTACCACTTTTTCTCTTGTTCTCTTGGTGGTAAAGGTGCCTTTGGGAGATACTTGGTCTTTCAAGTGTTTTAAGAGATACATTCTGCCCCTATGAGCAAGATTTCCTTTTTTTTTTATTCTGTCTTTTTTTAAGCCTAGAAGTTCCCAGGCCAGGGATCAAACCTGAGCCACAGCAGTAACAACACCAAACCTGCTAGGCCACCAGGCAACTCCAAGATTTCTTAATTCTAAGGACTGTTTGTAAAAACCTACTTGTCTGTGCTATAAACCACATTATTCGGTATCAGCATTATCAACGTAAATGTTACTGGCCACCATCTGCCTATTCTTTTTTGCTTATTTTTCATTTTGTTTAGAACTTGGGTGGGAAGGGGGCTATTTATTTTCATTTATTGAGCTCCAAACCCTATGCAGTTGTAGAGATCCCAACTAATTTAACTGAGCTTAAGACTTCAGACCATACGGATTACATTCCAGAATCCTGAAACAACATGCAGTTGTGAACCACTGGCTGGTTATACTTTCAAAATCAAAATGAATAGGAGAGGAGTTCTCTTATGGTGCAGCAGGTTAAGTATCCAGTACCGTCACAACAGCAGCTCAGGTTGTTGCTGTGATGTGGGTTCAATCCCTGGCCCAGGAACTCCATGGCTCTATTCTTTGATCTGTGTCTAACCAGTCACTGTGCAAAAATTTAAAAGGCATGTTTTCTAAACTTTTCGAGATGGCTGGGAGAGACACTGATACATAGGGATGAAATAGCACAATGCAAAATTATTTCAAAATTATGGAAGGAATGGGACACCAACTTGGAAAAGGATCTCTTCTAAATCTAAATCCTAGTTAAATAAATGTCTTCTTGTTGCATTCATTTAACTGTTATAAGAACTACTTATAGTCTTTTTTAGCATACATTTGAAACTGACTTTAACCTGTCAGTGATGTAACATCGCAATTTTTCTTTACACCAGATATCATTAAATTCATATTATTTCATTTTTTTGCTTTGTAGGGCCACGACCTTGGCATATGGAAGTTACCAGGCTAAGGGTCAATCGGAGCTGCAGCTGCCGGCTGGCCTATGCCACAGCCACAGCAATGCCAGATCCTAGCCACATCTGTGACCTATACTACAGCTCAGGGCAATGATGATCCTTAACCAGCTGGGTGGAGCCAGGGATCAAACCCACATCCTCATGGATGCTAGTCGGGTTTGTTAGCGCTGCCACAACAGGAACTCTCTATGGCACTTTTCCTTTACACCAGATATCATTACATTCATTTTATTTTATTTTATTTACTTTATTTTTTTGTCTTTTTGCCTTTTCTAGGGCCGCACTCACAGCATATGGAGGTTTCCAGGCTAGGGGTCTAACAGGAACTGTAGTCGCCAGCCTACGCCACAGCCACAGCAACGCCGGATCCGAGCCGCATCTGCAACCTACACCACAGCTCACGGCAACGCTGGATCCTTAACTCACTGAGCAAGGCCAGGGATGAACCCTCAACCTCATGGTTCCTAGTCGGATTTGTTAACCACTGAGCCACAACGGGAACTCCACATTCATCTTAAAAGATCAAAATGTAACTACACTTACCTGGTAAATAAATACAGAGAATAGGCCATGCGGGACATGTTCCGACCATATCGAACAATCTCATTCTCCTGATCCTCCCACTTCTCAATCTCGCAATTGGCATCAGAGGTGAGCAAGCCCACCTTGAGTCCAAGCTTTGCTATCCTGGCTTGCTCCTACAAAACACACATTTTGGTCATAACAATGAAGTCATTGTAAAAGGAAGACTAGAAGTAAGCCTATTACAAGGAAAAAGGTCTTACCTCAGAGTCAGGCTTGTCTGGCTTTACTGATTTAAGGTTTGTATTATTCTTCTGTGACAATAAAAAGATTGGGGCATTTTAGTGCATGGTGTTAGGAAGTGTTCTAGTTTCATTTTTTTACATGCAGCTGTCCAGTTTTCCCAGCACCACTTATTGAAGAGGCTGTCTTTTGTCCAATGTATATTCTTGGCTCCTTTATCATAGATTAGTTGACTATAGATGCGTGGATTTAATTCTGGGCTTTCTATCCTGTTCCACTGATCTATAGTTCTGTCTTTGTGCCAGTACCATACGGTTTTGATGACTGTAGCTTTGTAGTAGAGTCTGAAGTAAATGGATTAAAGATCTAGATATAAGACTAGATAGTATAAAACTCCTAGAGGAAAACATAGGCCAAACACTCTCTGACATAAATGACAGCAACATCTTCTCAGATCCATGTGTCAGAGTAAGGACAATAAAAAGAGAAATAAACAAATGGGACTTAATTAAACTTCAAAATTTCTGCACAGCTAAGGAAACCCTAAACAAAACAAAAAGAGAACACACAGAATGGGAGAAAATATTTGCAAATGATTCAACTGACAAGGGATTAATCTCCAAAATTTACAAACAGCTCCTACAGCTCAACACCAAAGAAACAAACAATCCCATCCAAATATGGGCAGAGGATCTAGGCAGACAGTTCTCCAAAGAAGACATGCAGATGGCGAATAAACACATGAAAAGATGTTCAACATCGCTCCTCATTAGAGAAATGCAAATCAAAACCACTATGAGGTACCACCTTACACCAGCCAGAATGGCCATCATCAAAAAGTCTACAAACAATAAGTGCTGGAGAGGATGTGGAGAAAAGGATCCCTATTACACTGTTGGTGGGAATGCAAATTGGTGCAGCCACTGTGGAAAACAGTATGGAGATTCCTCAGAAAACTCAAAATAGAATTACCATTTGATCCAGCAATCCCACTCCTGGGCATCTATCCAACAGAAACCATGACTCGAAAAGACACATGTACTCCAGTGTTCATTGCAGCACTCTATGCAATAGCCAGGTCATGGAAACAACATAAATGCCCATCGACAGAAGAGTGGATAGGGAAGATATGGTATATACACACAATGGAATGTTACTCAGCCATTAAAAGGAACGAATTACCAACATTTATAGCAAGATGGACGGACTTAGAAATTATCATGCGAAGTGAAACCAGTCAGACAATTAGACAGCAACACCCAATGCTACCGCTTACATGTGGAAACTAAAAAGACACAATGAACCTTTTTACAGAACAGACAATGACTCACAGACTTTGGAAAACCTTGGTTTTTCAAATAAGACAATCTGGGGGATGGGGGGATGCACTGTGGGTTTGGGATACAAAATCTAGAAAATTGACTTGTGATGATTTATGTACACCTATAATTGAAATAAAATCCATTAAGAAAAAAAAAAAAGATTGGGGCATTTTAAAAAGCAGAACAACTAATTGTGAGGAAATGCATTAGTAACCGAAAGCATAATAAGTACCTGTAATAAAATTTTAATTTAAAAATTTTCAGGCGTTCCCGTAGTGGTTCAGCAGAAATGAATCTGACTAGTAACCACGAGGTTGTAGGTTCGATCCCTGGCCCTGCTCAGTGGGTTAAGGATCCAAAGTTGCCGTGAGCTGTGGTATAAGTCGCAAATGCAATATGGATCCTGAGTGGCTGTGGCTGTGGCATAGATGGGCAGCTGTAGCTCTATTAGATCCCTAGCCAAGGAACTTTCATATGCAGCAGATGTGGCCCTAAAAAGCAAAAAATAAATAAAAAAAAATAAAGCCAAAATATCTAAGCAAAACTGATAATCAGCCCTCTGTATCTGCAGTATCCGTGGTTCCACACCTGTGGATTTAACCAGCTCCACAGTATACTATGTACTACTGAAAAAAATCCACCCATAAGTGGACCAAGTTTAAACCTACGTTGTTCAAGGGTCAAATGTAATTACAAATGCTCTATTAATATGTAAGTTCCTCTTGGAACAAGTAGTTAAAATCTGGAGCTGGGGAAAGCAGATCTGTGTCCTAAGAAAGAAAGACTTCTGCAGTCTTCTCACAGTCCAGTTATTATACCCTCAAATGTCCCTGGCCCCTCTGTTGAATTATTCTTTAAGAAAAGATGTAATAAAATTAACCATTATATGTAGCTTTCAAAATGTTCCTAGTTAGGACTCTGGAATTCAATTCCTATAACCAGTCTACCCTTTGGAGGGCTACATTTCAGCATTCTAGTTGCACTGACATCTAGATTCCTAATCCTATATCCCAGGTTATACAGGAGATTATATTTAGGGTTTAGGACTTAATATTCGAACCAGTATGTTTGATGGCCCCTATTTTTGAAAGAGCAAGTTTATTTTTATGTAGGCTCCTTGGAACTCAGAATATATGTCCCCCAGGGGAGGAGAAAACACTATACGTTAGTTAAGTTACAGGCTGGCCCACAGATGCTTGCTTACTTGTAGAAACCACTACCAATAGCAGTGTTTCCTTGAAAAATATATTCTTAAATTCTCTAGAGATGGCAGCCCCAGTTGGGCATTCCTCTCATTCTGAGATCTGGTGGGGACTCCCCTTTTTGGGGCAGGAGTTCCAGAACAGCTGGGTTAATAGAGGTAAAGGGGCCAGGAGATGTAGAGAGCCATTTGTTTTTCAAAGGAAACATTTATTTAAACCACACACACAGAGTATATCCATACATGTGTACACAAACTGTAAATTATGATAAAACATGTTTGTGTTTGTTTAGCTTAAGAAGATACCTTAGAAAGCTGGGGTACTCCTGCTTGCTTGTGCTAAACCCAAATTCCTGGTACAGACCTGGATGATTTGGCCTAATGGCTTCAGTCAGCATGTACAATATTAAGGAGGTAAATTTATCAGAAAATAAAGACCCTGGGAAGCTACTGCAATTGACAACCAGTTTTATCTACGAGTTATTAGTTTTCAAGGAAAAAAAGGAAGTGTAGTAGATTCCAGAGACGACCAAATTCTTAGAAGACAAAGAAGTAGGATTAAATACTAGAGAAATCTGTTCTTTATATGTATGTCAGGAAGAGGAGAGACAACCAAAAAATAATTTCTAGACTTCAGACATAACAAACCACAAGTCAGCCTTTCTCTCCCATTCTGTAAGGCAAAATGGAGAAATATTGACTCTATCTCTTGTAAAGAATGGCTGTTAATGGCTGAGGAGAGAAAATGTTCTTGTTGCAATGGGGTTTCATGGGGAAGTTTTATAATGAAATCATTAGAGTGATGTTGTAATTAGCTACTTTCAGCATGGATACGGGTGCCTTATATGTGTGCCAGGGGATATAGCTTGAAAACTGAGCACTGTTCACGCCGGATCTCAGGTAGTGAATAAAAATTGGGAAAAAAAAAAAAAGGAAAGCTAGCTTAGAGGTATATGTGTACTCCTCCGCTGTGCTTCCCTTACTATTACCATGACTTATTACTTCTGTCACCATTTTCACTGCAGAACAGAAAAGCCTCAACTTTTTTCTTTTTTCTATCCCATGCTTTGTATTTTCTCATTTAACAGAGCCCTTTTGAAATTTTTTAATGCTGTTTACTATAGAAGAAATGGGAGGAGGTAAAGGATAGAAAATAAATTCAGGGAGTCTATAAAATTACACACACACACACACACACACACACACACACAGGCTGCCTCGTAGGTTTGAAAAGAAACAAGAGATGATCAGTGATCTCTTTGGCTCCTCCTTGTATAGTCGTATCATCTGCATCTTCTTCCTTTGTCTGGTAGTTTTTATTACTTTTATTTTTACTTTTACAAATTATTAAAGTGTTTAATGAAGACTGAAAGGAATTGCCTGAAAAGGTACAGAAACCATCTTAATAATGTAACCAAGTTTGCCATCTAGTGGGCACTATTCTACAATGTAGTCAGATGCATCCATTTCAGCTGTGTAAGCTGAAACATGTCCAGTCTCCAAATATAAATAGCTTGGCATGTTTTCATCAAGGTAGAAAGCATCAAGAAAGTTTTCAGTTTGCATAAAATGGTTCCAACATGACCTTGAGAATTAGAGCCAAGATATAAGGAACAAAAAGACCTCTGACTTCTTATTAACCATAAAATCTGTTGCCTATTCCCTTAACCGCCCAGACCCAACACAAATAACCAGACTATGGGCTCCATCTAGATTGCTACTCAGAATGACAATCCTGAATAGTCAAGATTTAGTATCCCAACTTTGTAATGTCAATCACAGGAGGTTGGGGGGGAGTAACAATAGGCAATGAAAGCATAATTTGAATTCTGAATCAAAACAAAACTCCTCTACTTACCATTGGCTTTGGAAGTGAAAGGTAGCCATACTTCTCTCCTATAAACAACACATATAACTTAAAATACATTTTCCATCATTTAATTTAATTAAAAAATATTATTAAATGAATAGAAACATGAGTACATTAGTTTTGAAAATTTCCTCTATTAAGGACATGTAACTGAGAAACAAAATTATGATTTGGTTGGTGAACATGAAGACTGTCAACAGTTCTATCTCCAACGCATCTGTGTTGGCCAATCTCTATCTCCCTCAGCAGAATGGCAAAGAGGCAAAATATCTCGCTGACAGTTACTTATAAGTGGCTTCATTCACAGTGAATTCCCTTATGCGGCCTGCCTCTAATGAAACCAGATTCTTCTTTCATCACCACCAGTTGTCAGCGTTTGCTTCCTTTTCTGCAAGTACCAGATGAAAACATTCACGGCTAACCTCATAACATATTTTCCCAGTCAGGACAGATGAAAACTCTAGTGTAAAGATAGGAAGATGAAATAAAGCAAACAACTGTCTTTTGGCTGCTAACTAACACATGGCAGGAAGCACAATACTATGGAAAGGAAGAAGATGTGTAAATCCACTTCATCCCTGCACTTTCATTTTTCTAGCTTCTGAACCACATATAAAGTCAGGTTACAATGGAGAATGGACCTTTTTTTTTTTTAAGCTAGTTTGTGGTATCTGGGGTAAGAATTCAAGATATGAGGAGTTCCCATCGTGGCGCAGTGGTTAACGAATCCGACTAGGAACCATGAGGTTGTGGGTTCGATCCCTACCTTGCTCAGTGGGTTAACGATCTGGCGTTGCCGTGAGTTGTGGTGTAGGCTGCAGACACGGCTCGGATCCCACGTTGCTGTGGCTGCGACGTAAGCGGGCAGCTGTAGCTCAGATTCGAACCCTAGCCTGGGAACCTCCACATGCCACGAGTACAGCCCTAAAATGACAAAAGACCAAAAAAAAAAAAATTCAAGATATGATTCGAACAGTAATTGCTTCTTGATTTCAATGAAAGGAAGTATGTTCAGGTATAATATAGTAGGTGGAACTGTGATATTGCTGATGTTCAACCACTTTGAAATACAAAAACAATAATTTCTTTCTTTTTTTTTTTTGTCTGCATCTGAAGCATGTAGGAATTGCCAGGCCAGAGACTGAACCTGCACCACAGCAGTGACCCAAGCCACTGCAGTAGCAACGCCAGATCTTTAACCTGCTGTGCCACAAGGGAATGCCCCAAAACAGTAATTTCATATGGTTCCACTGGTGAAAGAACATTAGAAGTCTTCCTTTCTTAGAGAATGGCTTTTTTTTTTTTTTTTGTCTTTTTGTCTTTCTAGGGCCGTACGCATGGTATACGGAGGTTCCTAGGCTAGGGGTGAAATTGGAGCTGTAGCTGCTGGCCTACACCGCAGCCATAGCAATGCAGGATCCAAGCCACGTCTGCGATCTACACCACAGCTCATGGCATCATTGGATCCTTAACCCACTGAACGAGGGCAGAGATTGAACCCACAACTTCATGGTTACTAGTCAGGTTGGTTAACCACTTAGCCGCGATGGTAACTCCTTCTTTTTTTTAAGAACGAATATTTTTTTAAATTTATTTTATTTTATTTTTTTTGTCTTTTTGTCATTTTAGGGCCACACCAGCGGCAAGTGGAGGTTCCTGGGCTAGGGGTCTAACAGGAGCTGTAGCTGCCGGCCTTCGCCAGAGCCACAGCAACACGGGATCCGAGCCGCATCTGTAATCTACACCACAGCTCACGGCAACACCAGATCCTTAACCCACTGAACAAGGCCAGGGATCGAACCTGCAACCTCATAGTTCCTAGTCGGATTCATTTCCACTGAGCCACAATGGGAACTCCAAGAATGACTATTATAAGAACAGGGTGAATTTGTTCACAACGTATTTAAAGTTTCATAAAGAACTGTGCTGTTGAATATGGAGTCCATCAGCCAATGTGACTATTAAGTAGCTGAAACAGGCCAGCTTGAATTGAAATGTGTTCTTGGTATAAAATATGCATTAGATTTTGACGACTTAATGTAAAGAATAAAATGTAAAATAACTCATTGGTAATTTTTAAATATTGACCATAAACTGAAATAATACTTTGGATACACTGGGTTAAATTAAAAATATTAAAATGAATTTCATCTGTTTCTTTTAAAATTTTCCTTGTGCCTCCTAGAAAGTTCTAACTTCCATATGTGGCTTGCATTATATTTTTATTGGACAGTGCTGATCCGGAGGACAAACTGTCATGATGAGTCAGCTGATAGTGGAGTTCCCGTTGTGGTGCAGTGGAAATGAATCCAACTACAACCCATGAGGTTGTGGGTTCAATCCTTGGCCTCACTCAGTGGGTGAAGGATCTGGCATTGCTATGAGCTGTGGTATAGGTCATAGACATGCCTTGGATCTGGCATTGCTGTGGCTGTGGCTGTGGCCAGCAGCTGGAGCTCCCATTAGACCCCTAGCCTGGGAAACTCCATATGCTGTGGGTGTGGCCCTAAAAAGCAAAAAAAAAAGGAGCCAGCTAATAGTGCTTGCGAAAAGTTTTTATCTTATTTTTTTTTCTCCACAAGGATTTAAATTATATTTATTGTTCAAACACTTTATAAAATGAGAAAAGGGCTACTAGAAAAAACTTGGAGAATTTAGAAATTTCAACAAAACAAAAAAACCTCGAATTTCTAGATACAGAAACTGCTTAATATTTCAAAATAGAAATTCTGCAGTGCAGCCTCCATGTGATGTGTATGTGTTTTTATAAAAACACAGAGGAAAAAAATAGATAGATATACACATAACAAGAACCAAATCATATCTGTAAATAGAAAACCTCATAGCAGTAAATTCTATGTCAGGGAAGAGTTTTATGGTTCAAATCATTCTCTGTCATGTCAGAATTGTAAGGGTATTTATTTATTAACAGTTTTCTGTTCTCAGGATCATGAGAAAACAACACAACTTAAAGAGAAAGAGGTAATCTCCACGCCTTGTCTCAGCCCTAATGTAAAAAGTGTCTGATTTATCTGTAAGAAGATTAACAGACGGCGGTCTTCAAATCGCTGAGAACCTCAAAGTTCACCATCTCTCTAATTCAAAGTCTGACTCCTGCCTATAATATCCCTAAAAAGCGGGCTTAATAAGCTATACAAGAGGGACTCTTAATGACAGCTTGTCCTCCGGATCAGCACTGTCCAACAGAACTACACTTAGGTACAGTTGGCTTAGGTGAGCAATCTTGTATTATCTACTACGGTGATCCTCAAGGCCATGATCCTGAAATATTCACATGTACTAGTCAAGGGAATTAAAAAGAAAAGAAAAAAGGTCAATTGCGTCAACTCTTATTTCTCCAAGATGCAAAAGAATTAGATAAGCCAGAAGGTGAGGGGAAATGAATGCTATGAAAAGAGAGCCTTTACATAATCTGGTTTATTGCCATAAACATTCCCCAACTATTGGAGTTCCCATCGTGGCTCAGTGGTTAATGGACCAGACGGGTATCCATGAGGACACGGATTTGATTCCCTGGCCTCGCTCAGTGGGTTAAGGATCTGGTGTTGCCGTGAGCTGTGGTGTAGGTCATAGATGCAGCTCAGATCCCATGTTGCTGTGGCTGTGGCGTAGGCTGGCAGCTATAGCTCTGATTCATCTCTTAGCCTGGGAACCTCTATGTGCCGAGGGTGCGGCCCTAAGAAGACAAAACACAAAGGACAAAAAAAAAATTCCTCAATTATTAATCATCCAGCAGTTCTAAGCCCTGTGGCCCTCTTATAAGTAGCACTTTGTTTTGCTCTATTTTTGTTCTTTTTGGGGGGAGGAGGGCTGGAGCCATTTCATTTGCAAGTTCCCAGGCCAGGGACTGAACCCATGCCACAGCAGTAACCCCAGCTGTTGCAGCAACAACACTGGACCCTTAACACGCTGGACCACAAAAGAACTCCTGCTCTCTATTCTCATCCTTTGGTTAGACTCAGAACAGTTTCCAAATTGAGGATAATTGTAAAACTGATCATTTTTCAGATAGTTTTCCTCCAAATATTATGCTGGTAAACTTGTTCCTCTCTCCCCAGTTCTAATATAAATCGAGTAATAATTTTTTAAGTTGATAAAAATATCAAAAATGATGGATCTGTATCATTTTATCATTAATTGTCTAGAGGTTTTTTTTCCTAGACATGTCTAATTACTACCATTGATTCTAAGCAGAGCAAAAATATATTGACTCAATTATATTTGGCTGTCATATCAAATTAAAGAGGGAGCATAAGCAAGTAATTTCTATCTCTGATGAAAGCATGTTACAAACATTAGAAGCAATTAGAAAAATATATGTGGTACAGATTTTGATATACAGAATTGCTTTTGAAGCACTGTCTTCACAGGGGTATCATAAGTTAAGTACTCCATAAATCCTTTGTTTAAACGACACACTTGTGCCATTTTTACTTTTGAGTTTACAGCTCCAGATGAATTTGGTCCATAATTAAGTTCAAAAGAACTTCTCATGACAACCCAACTGCTGTCCATTTTCAATGTCCAAAGCTTTTCTGCATCTCTACAAAATAAAGCTAATCCCCCAAGGAGAGGAAAGCCTTATTATTTCACTGAAGATGTGTTAGAGTACTCCTTATTAGAAGTTCTTATAATTAGCTTTTTTGATTCTGCAAAGGGTTTTATATAGCATGGCCAGTCAGAAAACAGTTATGTTCCCAGACCCACTTAAAATGAATCCCGGAGTTCCTGTCGTGGCGCAGCGGAAACAAATCTGACTAGGAATCATAAGGTTGCGGGTTCGAACCCTGGCCTTGTGGGTTAATGATCTGGCGTTGCTGTGAGCTGTGGTGTAGGTCTCAGACGCAGCTTGGATCTGGCATTGCTGTGGCTGTGGTGTAGGCCAGCAGCAACAGCTCCGATTAGACCCCTGGCCTGGGAACCTCCATATGCCGTGGGTGGGGCCCTCAAAAGACAAAAAAAAAGCCAAAAAATAAAAAATAAAATAAAATGAATCCCTCACCACTGAAGGATGGTAGGTTATTAGCTAATCTCAGGGGCAGTACTGGGGTATTTTAGAATTTGGATTAGACCTAACACAGCTGTGATCCTCAAACCCTCCATTACCTCTACGTTAATTAATCTTCAAATCCTACCAATATTTCTTATAAAATTTTTTTTTTTTTGGCTTTTTAGGGCCACACTGGCAGCATATGGAAGCTCCCAGGCTAGGGGTCGAATCAGAGCTGCAGCTGCTCACCTACGCCACAGCCACGGCAACATGGGATCCGAGCCGCATCAGCCACATACAGCACAGCTCACAGCAATGTTGGATCTCCGACCCACTGAGTGAGGCCAGGGACAGAACCTGCATCCTCATGGATTCTAGTAGGATTCATTTCCACTCTGCCACAACAGGAACTCCATAATTTTTTTTTTTTTAAATCAGTCCTCTTATTTTTTCTACTATCATGCGCCAGCATCATCTGTTTAGATGGGTCACTCTCTCGTTTCTGACTCATACATCCCCCAAGTAAGCTCATATTTATCCACAGCATGTTTCTCTTCCTCTTCACCCCATTTCAGTGAGCAGCACCCCATGCATCCAATCTGCCACGTGATAAGAGGGGAGCAGAGCTATGGAACTGAGCCACTGGCACATCCCTATAAACTGAAGTCTAGTCAGACTGACCTCAAGATGGTTCGAATAGAACAAATGAAATTCAGCTTCCTTATATAAGGGATAGAATCTACAAGCTATGAGAGGAAAGCTTCTTTTTGACATTTACTTGTCTAAAATAACCTCAAATTCTAAGTGTTGATATATACTCATCACTAAGGGAATGTGGAGTCTTTTTGATCTGGTCCCTTCTAATACAAAGACCATGGCTTCCCTGGAGGTTTGGGTAAGAAACCTTTTTTTTTGTTTTGTTTTGTTTGTTTTTTGCTTTTAGGGCTGCGCCCGCTGCATATGGAGGCTCCTGGGCTAGGGGTCAAATCTGAGCTGTAGCTGTGAGCCTACACTACAGCCATAGCAATGCCAGATCCAAGCCCTGTCTGCTGCCTACACCACAGTTCACGGCAACACTGGATCCTTAACCCACTTAGTGAGGCCAGGGATCGAACCCACATCCTCATGGATACTAGTCAGATTCCTTTCTGCTGCGCCACAGTGGGAGCTCTGGGAAGGCATAATTGGATGAAGGCAGAAAGGCAGGAAGACAAGTACTGATTTTCTAGTTCTCGAAACAATCCCAGGAGGCCCTATTGTGAAAGCTGAGGGTCTCAGAGTAAGGGGACGATGACCTAGCTCTCAGACTGATTTGAAATATGAGAACACTAAAGGTTCAATTTATTGCTTAGCATGTTCTTTGCTGCTTGTTTGGTTGGCTAACTGATACTCACAAGACTCAAGATATGCAGAGCAAAACTAAGGCGGCTCAAATATAGCAAGGGCTGTAGTAACTGTTAAAGAAGAGCAAAGAAAAATCAGAACCTAAAGAAAGCAGTGGGCAGAAAGTGTACAGAAAGCAGTGGGCAGGTGCCAGGTAACAGGCAGGTTTGTCATAATAACCAGACAGCATAGGAAGAGCAACACTGTGACACAGGACTCAGTCAACAACGGCTAACAAAGTCCAGAGTTGGACTTATTTGTGGAAAAAGCTATTCTTATGAGCTTCCTGATAAGAGTTGGGGTGGGGGTGGGGCAAGAAATCAAGCAACTCTATCTCAATTAACCCCATTCCTCAATTAACCTCAGATCTGAGACAACTCTGCAACCTATACCACAGCTCACGGCAATGCTGGATACTTAATCTACTGATCAAGGCCGGGGATCGAACCTGCATCCTCATGGATACTAGTCGGGTTTGTTACTGCTGAGCCACAAAGGGAACTCTATCACAGAAATCTTTAAATGTAGGAGAATGGTAAGGATTCATTACACTTCACAAAGTACTATATTTACAAAGTCTACCATTCTCTGACTTTTACGCCAATCAGTAATTATCCAAAATGAGTATTTTTTAAAAATATGAAATGTTTAAATGTTCATATTCAGTAGAAATAAATATGTATTTTGATGTTATGACTTTAAATGACATTTTAATTAAAAAAAAGCATGCTTGACATAACAGAAATGATTAGAGAGGAAAAAATATAACACGTAACTATGAATAACTAGACACACAGTGCAATGGGAAATAAACAAAACTCCCAGTTGATATTAAAATAAAAAGTAAAAATTATACCTTCTGCACATTGTATGGTGCTATTCTACATGCTGTAGAAATACCAGTGAACTTACCCACCAAAGGAAATATTCCAAGATTAGGCAGTCATCAAGGAAAGAGATTCCATCCAAGTGGAAGGAAAGCAATTCAAAAATCAAATAACTAAATTCATTTCATTATGAAGTTAGTAGAATTAATCAGAGAATTACTGTGTTACACAAGACCTTTTGTACTAAAACTAAAAAACAATTTATAAGAAATATAAAATGACTTCATTTCAATAAGAAAATTAGAATGTTAATATTAATTAAAGGAAATCTGCTATACTGTTGTACAACAATTTTTACTGCTTTGATACTAAAATGAAGAACAAGTACTATTTTTATAATTTCTTGTGGAAGATTCTTTACTATAAAAATAACCCAACTGGGTTATAACAAGTTATTAATTTTGCATCTGAAGTTTAATATTTAAAAACTAACAGTTATACTAAATACTAATATATTTCAATATGTGGACAGTTTCCCACCTCGTCTTCCTTCAAACACATCATTGATTTCTCTCAGCAGTGTTGACAGGTCACTAATTTGGGATTCCCAGGCTTCACAAAATACATCTAGATTTTCTTTAGCAATTTTACTAGATGGATGCAATGTCAAAGTTTCAGCAGCAGCAATTATCTGAAGAAACACAATAAACACAGGTGTGAGTTTCAAAAAATCTTAGCTCGCAGAATCACACTGGAAACCAAACTGAAGTCTGTATTGTTCAAATAAACTCAATACACAACTACAAAGCAATTTCCAAACATAAGCTCCATGATGGGCAATATGGACATACAGCATAGAACAAAACTTGGACTGTTTCTTATAGTCTTCTCTACAGGTAAACAGTGTGTATTATTATGCACAAGCCTTTATTCAGCGAGCTATTACTTTTAGTCAAGGAAGCTTCTGTTTCAAAAAAGTTACTTTCATAGCATAATTCAAAGAGATGGCAAAGAGTGAACTGCATCCTGCAGT
>PVHT021183634.1:23599026-23644916 GCA_004024745.2 Catagonus wagneri | reverse complement strand
ACAGCAGTAGTAATGGTGGCAGTAGTGGTGGTAGCAGTAACAGCAGTGATGGTAGTAGTGCTGGTATTGGTACTGGCAATAGGAGAGGTAGTAATCATGGTAGTAGTAGTGGGTAGTAGTGATGTTGGTAATGGTAGGAGCAGTAACATATGCACACATCTATGAGCACATGGTACATAGGTCCTTGAGATACTGAGTTAGGTACTTGATATACATTAGTATTAACCCTCCAAAACACTCAAACGAATACTGCCCTTCCCAAATAAGAGTTATTACCATTTTACAGCTAGAGAAACTGAGGCTCAAAGATACCAAGTAACCGATACATGGCTATTCATTCACCTGCTATGTTCAAGGCACTGCACCCATGTTCCACGTGCTGGGAAAACTGTTGTGAATGAAATACATAAATGTTCCTCTCTTCATGGGGCTCACATTATAATGTCGGGAAACAGACAATTAAAAACATGTAAGTAAATCATGAGATATCTTAGAAGATGATAAATGGCACATACAAGAACAGAAGGTGAGGAGGATGGAGGGTGTTAGGTAGTCATAGTATTTTAAGTTAGGTGGTCACTTGAAAAGGGGGCATACAAGTAAAGAACTGAAGGTGAGGGAGCACAGACTGAGGTGGGAACATTTCTGGTATGTTCTAACAACAGCCAGTAAGCCAGTGTGATTGACTGACACACAAAAAAGCAAGGTCACCAGTGGCCATGTGATGCAGAAACATGCACAGTAACGATGGATTTTTATTCTGAGTGGGATAGGAAGTCACTGAAGAGCTTTCAGAAATTGATATATAATGGAAAAGAAAGTGCAAAAGAATACAGAATATATAAAGTATATAAAATACATATACAGAATATATAGATTATATTAAAGACTATATATATTCTTTTTCATATTCTTTTCCATTACATATCAGTTTCTGACAAAGAACATATATGTATATATATACATATATATAAAACTGAATAATTTTGCTGTACACTAACACAACATTGTAAATCAACAATACTTCAATTTAAAAAAAAAAAAAGAACCTGAAAACTGATATGATCAGGGACAGGCTGCCTTCAAGAGCATTAGACTTAGGTGCTCCTCCTGGGTGCGCACCGTCCCACAGGCACAGGCTTGACAAGCTGGTGGCCACTCTATGAATGGAACAAGGTTCCCTGGCTTCAGGGAAGGGTGGCACAAGCCTCGCCAGTGGACCACGAGCTAAATTCAGCATTGTTGCCCTCCCAACCAGGAACCACTGCAGCGTGCGAACTGTTCAACTGTGTCCTGGATATGATCTAACATTGTAAAGGAAATATAAATACAACATTGGTAAGCCGGGGATAGCCAGAAATAATACAAATTATCCTCAAGGTATGCTCTATTTCCTTAAAGTATCCCTTTGTGAGAAAGATGGCCAAGACAAGGGATAAAAGCTGAGGCTATGGCAACAGAAAAAGCTTCTTGGGTCACAGAAATTGACAACGGGCTCAATCTATCCCCATCCTCGGAAAGAAAATATGGCTTTTCCTAATATCTTTGCTGCAATGAAAACTGTAAGTAGAGAATTACAACAAAATAGCAAGTAGAGCCTGAGCACGAGCTGATTGCAAATGGCAGGAGAGCCAAACTTTAGCTCTAGTGAAATACACTTATAGCCAAGGCAAGTCGGAGGACTCCCAAATGGACAAGTAAATGCTGAAGTCTTGGTTTCTCCCAAAAAACAGAGATCCTCTGGTTATAATAAAATGCTCAGCAGATAGTCACTGCTGAAGGTCTCTGTACAGTTCCTACTTCCATGATAAGTCTTGACACTGTTCTTTACAGGACAAGGGAGCACAAGTATCCTTCCAATATCCAATGTGGGTCTGCTAGAGGGCACATATCACCTTCGTCCATAAGTTGCTTTCACTGTTCTCAATATCTACCATCTAACAAAGCAATTAGGAGTTAGGTCCTTTTGGCTGCCATAGTAAATAAAACAAGAACACGTGGTAAAGTGTAGTTTACAGCCCAGACCTAATAAAGAAAAGTCCTCACCCTCATTGTTTCTCTTAGATTAATTTGAGACAGTATTAAACGGGATATTAATTTTTGAAAAACAAAGTAACATTATAGAACATTCAGAAAAAAGTAACTCACAATTCTCCCAAACATGGAGAACTTTCATTTCTGCACATTCCTAGCCATTTTCTTATATATGTACATTTTACACAGTAGCAATTATAGCATATAAACAAATATGACCTTTGCTTTTATCACCTATCATTTTAATGAAACATTTTTGATATTGCTAATTCTAGTTATAATTACTATTTTAAGGTCATATTATTTGCCTAACTTAAGATTGCTATTTTGCTTCCAACTGAATCTCACTGTAAGTCATGTTGTAACAAATATTGTTTCTATCATTATTATTATTATTATTATTATTATTACTATCATTTTACTCCCCTTATGTCCTTAGGAATTATTGTGTTGAAACGTGAGTATTTTCATGGATGGTCACATAATGATAACTTAGTTTTCAAATGTGTTATAACAACTTCCATTGTAAATGGCTTCATTTAAACAGATATAAACTAGGGCATCAGTTAAGCTGGATAGTTTCTAGTTTGGCAGATTACCAGATAATCCAAGGGGATGTTCTGGGGCACTACCAACAAAAATGCCATTAACTTCGTTTCTCCTCATTACTTTGGCTGAGGGTTATGCAAAACTATTTATATCTTCCTTGTGCACAATTTGTTATGACACTCAGATAAAACATACTATGGAAGGGACAACCTGCTGTTGGTCATACCTGTTGGCCAGTCACCTGAAATGTCTCCTCTGCATGTAGACAGGTTATTTCAAGAGGTTCTGTCCCAGATACATGTCTCAACAATCGACAGGTCTACAAGAAAACATTTCTATAGTTCAGCTTTCTCATTCTTCACAACAGAGTACCATTTTATAATTTAAAAAGAAAATAAAACACATTAAAACCTATAAAAATAAATGTGTACACTAAATGGGAAGATTAGTATAACACTGTATTGGTTACCAACAGATTCTCTAGGAATAAAGCAGGAACAAATAATGGCTGACAGATGCCCTATTGCTTCTACTTCCTATCTGATCATGGCAAGGTGGCCAGAGAGTATGAGAGGCAGGAGGAATCCTGAAAGGACCTTGCAGCCCCCACATATTTCATGTATGAAGAAACTTGGTTCAGAGGAGGACTTACCCAAGGTCTCTCAGCTAAACTATGTCAATTACCACAAACCACACGTTCTTTCTGCTGACAAATAACACTGCTCCCCACAATTAACCCATCTTTCACAGGCGACAAAACTGCATTAGGAAAGACTGATGTTGAGTAAAAAGCCTATATCAGGGAAAATTATTGAAAATCTTGAGGCTTAAAACAGATAATTAGAAAAAAGTTTTCACCTTTTAAAAAGATTTGCTGCAGGATTCCTACAATTAATTAGCAAGTTTGCCTATGGTCATATTTCATTTGTAAACAAACCAGCGTCAGATCTGTTTTTAAAAGGAGATGTACCTACAGTGATTTTGAAGAATACTCCCTGGTGGAGGTTCCCTGGTGGCTCAGCAGGTTAAGGATCTGGTATTATCACTGCTGTGGCTCAGGTTCAATCCCTGGCCTGGGCACTTCTGCAAAAAAAAAAAAAAAAAAAAGAAAGAAAGAAAAAGAGAGAGTGCTTCCTAGTAGGTTTCAAGACATAAACAAATAAAGGAGAAGAAGCTGGCTAGTCTAAAGTTTCCCTCTAACCATCAGCCTCAAATTCAGTGAGCAGGGTACATGAGGTAAGACAGAGACAGCTACACGGTTCATATCTGCGCGTTTATATACATGTTGGCTAGGACATACCTCGTATATACAAAGGCAATATATATGTCTTCCTCATAGGTACATGGGTATACATTTCCTTACTAGTTGTCTGACATTCTCAACAAGGCTTAAAATCAATTAATACTTGGAATTACAACAAAAGGGCAGGAAAAGCACCAGTAACACATAACAGATATTTGGGCAGAAGAGGAGAGACTCAGAGAAGGAATGCTGTGTTGACTGTTTTCTCTTTGTCCTTCCACATCCACTACTTCTTCCTTCTCAAATCTGCTTTTGCCCTGGGAGACTGACCTACGAGGTCTACAGCTGTGTTTGGCCAATGTGAAGCCCCGACAACAGACTAGCAGGAATAAGGAGGGGAAGGGCCTTTATGCTCACGTTCTTTCCCTGCAGGTGTCTAGTCCTAAAATTACAACCTCTCGAAGGGGCTCTCTGAAGGACTCTATGTCCTTCCAGTTTACAGAAACCACTTACCCCTCCCGCCTCCCCCCTCCCATTAATTTGTGTGTAGGAGTGGCACCAGCTCTGCTATCACTAACCCCAATTCATGAACTCTCATGGTTCCCCCCACAACCTATCCATACAACTGTAAACAGCTCCTTTAATAAAGTCTGTCTCTGTTTTTTAGGGCTGCACCTGCAGCATGTGGAAGTTCCCAGGCTAGAGGTCAAATTGGAGCTGCAGCTGCCAGTCTACACAACAGCCACAGTAACATCAGATCTACACCTGTGACCTACACCACAGCTCACGGCAATGCCGGATCGTTAGCCCACTGAGTGGGGCCAGGGATCGAACCTGCGTCCTCATGGATACTAGTCAGGCTTGTTATTGCTGAGCCACAACAGGAACTCAACCTCTTTTAAAGTTAACCTCACTTGAATGTGCCATCTCTTTTGTGCCAATATTCAAAAGATTTAAACACAAACAGGGTCATATGACGTACTTCCATTGCTTGACTCCAAGATCTAATCTATCTGACAGAATAAGGAAGAAGATTAAGAATTTCACTTGTGGGTTCTAGCATTTTTTAATATTTTGCTTTAGAGGCCAGATTGTTCTAAGAACAGAACATATAAACACACTATTTTTAAAATTCCAAAGGCCTCATGCTCCTATGAGTTAACTAAAAATTGTATGGGTGATAATACTCCCTGATGATAGTACAGCTTTCATTAAACTACAGTTTTTTTTAACAAGCAACCTATTACTCACCTCAACAAGCCGCTCTTTCTGTTCAGAGAGTTTGCAGGCATATTCGGCCAAACCTTCTAAATTTCCTTCTACTCCAGTAAGTTTTAATGCGTTTAGAACCACATGATCAGCATGGTATTTTAACAGATCTGCTGCCAGTTGAGCTGCTGTACTATGAAGCTGCAGATGTGAAGGGTAATGAAAGACAGACAACAAACAATAAGGTTTTGGGACCAAAAACCTCACGAGTACTTTAAAGAGTAGCAACCTCAAAGCAGTCCCACCTGACCTGCCGAGAGGGAGGTGCCAAGTTCCCTGTAATAACGGTAGCACTGCATGGCTCTGGGAGTGTGCAGCTTCCCCCAGGGTCAGGAGAGATACTGACGTCTTCAAGTCCCCTGGTGTTGGCAGGAATGCTGTTTGCAAAAGATGAGCTGGACACCCTGGCAGAGTAGCCTGGTCCCTTTTGCATCCTATTACCAACCAGCCCTTTCCCACGCAGCTTCTCTCGCACCTAAAAAAAGGCTTCTGCTACTCTTAAAGTTAGTGAGGAACAGAAAGTAGGAAGAGAATGGTATTCTGGGTACTAAGAGGAAAATCAAATGGCAGTTCATGATTGTGAATGAGCTTTTTTTATTTTTTGCCTTTTCTAGGGCCGCACCCGCGGCATATGGAGGTTCCCAGGCTAGGGGTCTAACAGGAGCTGTAGCTGCCAGCCTACGCCACAGCCACAGCAACTCAGGATCCGAGCCGCATCTGCAACCTACACCACAGCTCACAGCAACACAGGATCCTTAACCCACTGAGTGAGGCCAGGGATCGAACCACAACCTCATAGCTCCTAGTTGGATTCTTTAACCACTGAGCCACAATGGGAACTCCAGTGAATGAGCTTTCCAACACACATTTGAAAAGGTATCACTGTGAGAAGTAGTCAACTATGTATTCAACAAATTTTATTAAAGACCTAAGTCACGGCAGGCACTGGACCAAAGGCTCGGCACACATGACAAGTAGGCCACAACTCCCATACAGCTTATCTACAGTGCTTTCTGGAACTTTACTCTCTAACTCTTGGGTCACGGGACAAATGATGGATAAGAGGGTAATGAAAACCTCAGGGTTTTATTTAACTTTAGGCAGAATGGATTTAAGCATAGCTCACTCTCACTGGATATCTTTGGGTACTACTAACTCCAAAATCTTTTCTTCTCTTTGGTGTGCCTTTAAAAAAAAAAAAAAATGTTAGGAGAGGTTATTCTGGGGGTCACCAGAAAGAGTTCACTTCTAATAACACTGTCCTAAGGAAAATGTGATTTTTAATTAAGGCTATTTGAATGAAGTGATTCTTTTTTTCCTGGAAGTAATCCAATGTCAATTCAAGTTACGGGACTTTGTACGAAATTTAACAATAGGGTAGTCCGCATTCACGAAATCAAGTGAGAATAATTACAGTCAGAAACAAAGGCATTAAAAGGCACTTTCCTTTGGAAATTAAACGCACATAAGAACTCAAAAGGTTTTGTTTGATCATCAGGACCCTAGAAAATAGCTAATGCCAGCCCTTTATTTTACAGACTATCAAACAGGTCCCTAGAGAATGAGTGACTTGTCCAAGGTCACGTAAATCTTACAGATGGTTCTGGGGACAACTTATAAACAGCCCCAAGGGAAGAAGGGAAAGTAAACACAAAGTTCCTGTTCTGTGCGAGGTACTGAAAGCAGCTTCATAGACATTATTTCCTTTAATCCTGATTTAAAAAATTCCTCTAGGAGTTCCCGTCGTGGCTCAGTGGTTAACGAATTTGACTAGGAACCATGAGGTTGTGAGTTCGATCCCTGGCCTTGCTCAGTGGGTTAAGGATCCGGTGTTGCTGTGAGCTGTGGTGTAGGTTGCAGACGCGGCTCGGATCCCGCGTTGCTGTGGCTGTGGCGAAGGCCGGCAGCTACAGCTCCTGTTAGACCCCTAGCCTGGGAACCTCCATATGCTGCAGGTGTGGCCCTAGACAAGGCAAAGAGATAAGAAAAAAAAAAATCCTCTAGGCTGATATGATTATACCCATTTCGGAGGTAAGGAAAATGAAGCTTAAGGAAAACCACTTAATCTGTCACCAAAAGATTTTATGTTCTACTGATAGAGTTTTAACATTAGTTTAGTTAAAATTGATTAGGCTGGAAAAAATGAGTAGGCTTTCTTAAAACCATCTAAGGCCATATCTTTCCATGCTTCACAGGAGATTAAAATGAAGGTTTCAACAGAGGTCAATGAAACATCACCATATACTTTGTATATGAAATTCCCCCAAACCAATTTCATTCTCTTGAGCCTTGATTCTCTTAAAAAAGATTAAAGAATAGAGAAATTAGAGATAAAGGAGAAGAAAGGTTTCTGTGAGGGGAATCTGTTTGGTGCTCTGATGGTGCTCACGGCTGAGTCCGACCCCAGGCACAGCCCAAAGCAGAGAGAGCAGTGTGGCCCGGGGGTTACAAAGTGAGGGGTCGGTGCGGGGGAGACACCAGGAGAGCCTCTGAAGAACACACTCAAGTCACGACAGAGAAGTCAGCGTGAAACACCTTCTGAGCACAGTGCATCTCATAAGGACCCCAGTCACTAAGAACTGTCTAGCTCCACACTTCCTCTCTTCTTTCCCTAGGCTACAAAGATCTAGAACAGAAGTCAGATTGTAGGGGATGAAGGTCCTGAAAAAAAGGGAGCCCCCTGCCAAAGTCTTAGCTGGTACAGGAGAGAAGTCCAACAACTGAATCCATCAAAATACTGATTAATATATTGGAATGAATATTCTCCTTTTTATTTTATTTCTTTATTTTATTTATTTATTTATTTATTTATTTATTTATTTATTTATTGTCTTTTCTAGGGCCGCACCCGCAACATATGGAGGTTCCCAGGCTAGGGGTCTAATAGGAGCTGTAGCCGCCGGCCTTCACCACAGCCACAGCAACGAGGGATCCAAGCCACGTCTGCAACCTACACCACAGCTCACGGCAACGCCGGATTCTTAACCCACTGAGCGAGACCAGGGATCAAACCTACACCCTGGATTCATTAACCCCTGAGCCACAATGGGAACTCCAATATTCTCATTTTTAAAATGAGATTTGGTTTTATGACTTAAAGCAGGGATTGACAAACATTTTCTGTAGAGGGCCAGAGAGTAAATATTTCAGGCTTTTCAGGCCATGCAGTCACAATTACCCATCTCAAATAGGCAGGGCGTGTCCGCCAAAACTTTATTTATAAAAACAGGCAGCCTTGTTGTAGTTCTCAAACCCTTGAGTTAAAGTGACTTTCAATTACCAAATAAGTCATTAGCTCATAAAGCTTTTGTCCAGGGAACAGCGAAATCTTCTCAACAAAAAGAGCATTTTAAAAAATCAACTTTATGAAGGTATAATTTATATAAAACAAAATGTACTGAGGATATAGTCTGAAGAGTTTTGACATTTACAGCCAAGTAGCTGTCACCATAATCAATATTTATGACATTGCCATTACTCCAAAAAGTTTTCCCACACCTTTCTATAGCAAATATCCCCCAACTTCCGGCCCCAGAAGCCGCTGATCTGTTTTCTGTCACTATAAATTGCCTGACCTTTTTCTTTTTGGCCACAACCACAGCAGGCGGAAGAAGTTCCTGGACCAGGGATCGAACCTGTGCCACAGCAGTAGCCCAAGCCATCACAGTAACAATGCCAGATCCTTAACCCGCTGCACCACAAGAGAACTCCTCCTTGGGCTTTTTTTTTTTTTTTTTTTTTTGGTCTTTTTGCCTTATTTGGGCTGCACCCGTGGCATATGGAGGTTCCCAGGCTAGGGGTCTAACAGGGATCCGAGCCGCATCTGCAACCTACACCACAGCTCACAGCAACGCCGGATCCTTCACCCAGTGAGCGAGGCCAAGGATCGAACCCACAACCTCATGGTTTCTAGTTGGATTTGTTAACAACTGAGCCACAATGGGAACTCCACCTGCTTGGCCTTTTTAAAGAATTTCCTCTAATAGAATTATATACACACACATTTTTTTGTGTCTGACTTCCTTCCTTTTTTCTTGGCCATGCCTGTGGAATGTTCTCGTGGTCTGGGAACCTCCACATGAAGAACTGGACCACAGGAGAACTCTGATACTGTTCCTTTTTGTTACTGAATAGTATTTAGTATAGTTATATCAAAATTCATTTATTTATCAATTATCCTGTTGATGGAAATTTATTGTTTCCAGTTTGAGGTTGTTATAAACACCTGTGTACAAGCTTTGAGAGTAACAGCCCTGGAGTTCCCTGGTGGTCAAGCAGTTAAGGATTTGACATTGTCACTGGTGTGGCTTGGGTTCAATCCCGGGCTCGGGAACTTCTGCATGCTGCAGGCACGGCAAAAAAAAAAAGTCAAAAAGAGAATGATGGCTTTAATAAAACAGTGGTTTCAAAATAACTAGGTCCTAGGAAAACTTTTTAAATCCTTTTCTAGGTGCAGGAACACACTAATACTAAAGCAGTTTTATACATACCATACAGCATGACAACTTGCAAAGAATTAAAAGAAGCTAGATTTCAAGTTATACTTACTTCTTTCTTAAGTTCATTAAGGCTGTGGCTGATTTTCAGTATCATGAGTTCCAGTTCTTCAGCGATGCTTTTTGTTTTCTTGCTTTGCTAAAAAGTTTTAAAAGTATATGTGAAGAGTTATCTCATCTTTTTTATCTGGCAATTCCAATTCTCCTCAAACTATGAATAATAATAAATTTTTATGGAGCTCCCGTCGTGGCTCAGCAGAAATGAATGTGACCAGCATCCATGAGGACACAGGTTCGACTGCTGGCCTCACTCAGTGGGTTAAGGATCTGGCGTTGCCGTGAGCTGCGGTGTAGGTCACAGACACGGCTCGGATCTGGTGTTGCTGTGGTTATGGTGTAGGCTGGCAGCTACAGCTCCAATTCAGCCCTTAGCCTGGGAATATCCATATGCCTCCAGTACAGCCTTAAAAAGACAAAAGACAAAAAATAAATAAATAATAATAAATGTTCAATATCATTCAGTGAACTATAAGAAAAGTGAATTTTAAAAATTCATCTGGGACTTTCCCTTGTGGTTCAGCAGTAACAAGCCCACCTGGTATCCATGAGGATGTGGGTTCAATTCCTGGCCTCACTCTATGGGTTAAGGATCCAGCGTTGCGTTAAGCTGTGGCATGCAGCTCAGATATGGTTGCTATGGCAGTGGCATAGGCCAGTAGCTATGGCTCCAATTTGACCCCTAGCCTGGGAACTTCCTTATGCAGCAGGTGCGGCCCTAAAAAAAAAAAAGAAATCATCTGTTTATGGTTAGAGTGGGAAAAAAAATTTTAATTAGTTATATTTTCTACTCTAACTGTAAACAGGTAAATTTTTTAAATGTAATTTTCTTTAATAAATTTTCATGCCTAAAACTAATCTGTTTTGTATCTTCTGCCTAGAATGCTCATCTCTTCATTTCACCTAGGTAAAAATTAAAACCCCATTCATCTTCCAAGTCCTTACATAAATGCCTCTTTCTCAGAAAGGCCTTCTGAGATCACACAATCTAGACTGGACGTTCTTTTTACCCACTCTAATCTTTTCTCTAAGGAATCATCCTAGTTTGCAATTATATATTTACTTTTTTTATTTTTTTGTTTAAAATCTATTTTCCTGGTCAGCAGAAATTGACACAACATTGTAAATCAACTATACTTTGTTTTACAATGCAAAATTCTGGCAGGCAAAGACTTTTACCTTATTCATTTTTAGATTTCTGGTGCCTGGCATATAAAAGTTACTAGGTAACAACTGCTAAAAAAAGTGAATGAATAAACAACACATCTGACATGCGGAAGCAGAGATCCAAATGCTCGTGAAATACGTGAAAGGTGCTCTGCAAATTTTTAGTTTATTTTTTTGTCTTTTTAGGGCCACATCCACAGCATATGGAAGTTTCCAGGCTAGGGGCTGAATCAGAGCTGCAGCTGCCGGCCTATATCACAGCTACAGCAATGCCAGATCCAAGCCGCATCTGTGACCTATATCACAGCTTACAGCAACACCGGATCCTTGACCCACTGAGCAAGGCCAGGGATCAAACCTGCATCTTCATGGACATTAGTTGGGTCCGCTACCACTGAGCCACAACAGGAACTCCCAACTAATTGCAAATTTAAATTGTGACAGAACTGGATTCCCAACATTGAGAGTGTTTCCTCACAGAAACTCTTATATTGCATATCGGGCTTAAAATTTAATACTGAAGCAATCTACACTTCAGATTGAATTTATCACACAGGTAATTCAAACTAAGCACAAAATATTGCTTTTATCCCTGATGCTACTCTACTCTAGTTAAGTTTCCCTGTTAATAGGAGTATTTGCAATGTTGTGATGCCAAGAATATATGAGAGACATCTGTGATTGATACTATTCTTCATTCATAAATCAGCTCTTCACAAGGAAGCAGACTGCTGGAGCCTCTCAGGCACAGCCACCCTTCCTCTCTTTACTGCCCAGGCTTTTGTCCACAATTCCCAGGTCGGTTCTATCTACCGTATGCTGTAAACCACGTTAAATACTTTTTTGGACATACCCCAGGTCTAAGAAATAAGTAGTGCCAGAGACATTTCCCGCAGCTGTACCTTACACATCTGTCAACCACCATGAGAGACTGGGCACGCCCTTCCTGTGTGGTCCCACTTGTTAGTCTTTGCCACTTTTGCCCAAATAACTCCTATGTTCGAAGCATACTAGCAGCCTGTTAGAGCTCTTTAAGTGGCTGCCCACTAATCTGAGACCAGGAATCTGTGAGAGGGTGAAAACTCTTTGACCTGCCAGCTGGATCTACCCTTGTCTTCGGTGCATCTAGACCTCAATAAGTTTTCTAAACCACTGTGTCTGAACCAGCTGTCCTCTGAGTGAAGAACTGTGCACATCTGTACGGATCTGGCAGTAAGACCCAGGTCCCCGGAACTTCTAGGCTGGGGGCTACTCCTCTGTTCTTCACTCTGAAGAAGCATTTTGGGGAGGAATTTTCCAGAGGTGAGTTTGGTGAGTTTGGTGGAAGAGTGGGGACAACAGGCTGAACTAGTGATGGTGACAGTGGCACCGAAGCCAGACTGGCCAGGATGAGAAACAACAGGCCTAGAAATGTCAAGTGCCATGAGTGCTGGCGGGAGCCGGAAGGCGTGGGGCAGGATGCTCTGGCCAAGCAGGAGGCAGAAATGGGATGAGGGATGAGCCATCCTTGCCCCATTCTGGATCACATTCACACCCTTGGTGATTACGGTCCCTGCCACAACTCTCAGAACTCTACGGAAAAGCTATTACATAAGATTTACGGGGATGAAATAAAATTCTTACAGCTTGAAGCCACACAGAAATTAACTGCTGCAGTTCCAGCCTCGCCTGAGTTGACAGTTCCAAGATGCGTTCCCTGTGCTCATGGCTGGTGTAGGCACAATCAGTAAAGTCCTCTGTGCGCTCCAAGAGGGCTTCCAAGGTCGCAGAGAGAGTCTCCTTGGACTGGAAATAAAGATTCTCCCGAAGAGTTTCAATATTCATCTGAAACAGGAAAGACATGCATGAGTCAACCTTCCCACCTAACCAGGTCTTCGGTGGGAAGGTAACCACTGACAGTGAGACTGGGTCTATTCATAACCACTCTGCCCTCCAGAGCCCAGGAAGATGCTAGCAATTTCTCTCTCTTTTTTTTTTTAATTCCTTTTTAGGGCCACATTCATGGCATATGGAGGTTCCCAGGCTAGGGGTCCAACCGGAGCTGTAGCCACCGGCCTATGCCACAGCCACATCAACATGGGATTCGAGCTGCATCTGTGACCTACACCACAGCTCACGGCAACGCCAGATCCTTAACCCACTGAGCAAGGCCAGGGATCGAACCCACAACCTCATGATTCCTAGTCAGATTCGTTTCCGTTGCGCCACGACAGGAACTCCTATGCTAGCAATTTCTTTCCCTGCCTGAAAGTACAGGAGAAACACAGCCTCCGGGTGATGACTTTATTGTCCACGAACCCAGGAGGACACATTGCTCAAGAGCCACCTAAGGCCAGGCAGAGCTTCATTTCTATGGTTGTTATTAAATATGCCTATAAGATCAGTAAATACGAAGGTCGAAGGAGCACTATCAGGTAGCAACCAGTAGGAAAAATGAAGCAGCCTCCATGTAAAAGATTTGTTATCTGAGAAAACCCCAAAGCAAAGCCCTAGAAGATGTTATGGTCAATTTTTTTTTTTTTTTTTTTTATCAATTTAAAGCTCTGCCACTCTTACTTTATTTATTTTTTGTCTTTTGTCATTTTAGGGCCACACCCGCAGCATGTGGAGGTTCCCAGGCTAGGGGCCTAAGAAGAGCTACAGCTGCTGGCCTACATCACAGCCACAGCAACGCCAGTTCTGAGCCGTGCCTGTGCCCTACACCATAGCTCAAGGCAATGCCGGATCCTTAACCCACTGAGCAAGGCCAGGGATCGAACCCGCAACCTTGTGGTTCCCAGTTGGATTTGTTTCCGCTGAGCCACGATGGGAACTCCTACAGCCAAATATTAATACATGTTGAGACCAGGGGGAAGAGGGTACAGAGAGTGGGGTATAGAAGGGACTGAAAAAGGCATTGGTGTTTCCTTCATTAATGTAGCAAAACTTCTGTAGTCAGCTAACTGGTCTCCCCTACACTTTGTCGTATGTCCCCAATAATACCTGTCTGACCAAACCGTTCTCTGCCAGGGGGCCTATGCAATCTTCCTAGAGTGGACACCTTCAAATAGTGCCACCTCCCTCTAATTCACTCATCACCTATAAAATCCTGCCCAAGCCTGCACCGCACAGCACAAACCTTTCCAGAGTCTTGTCTCTCCATATCTTTCTAACAGTCTATCTCACCTCCCTGGGTTCCTAAAGCTCCTTTCATTTCAGCTATCCTGTGTTCACAGTTCCCTGCATGTGGGATGAACACATGTTCTCTAGTGCAATCTTCTCGCTCAGCCGTGCTCTCACTTCAACTTGACTCACCCTCTAGCCAACTTGGGCCAAGAGGCAGAAACTGGTGAAGGACATAACTGTGGGCACAATTCTTCTTCTTCCTTTTTTTTTTTATTTTGGTCTTTTTAGGGCCACGCACACAGCATATGGAAATTCCCAGGCTACAGGTTAAATTGGAGCTACAGCTCCTGGCCTACGCCACAGCCATAGCCCCTGGAGATCCGAGCCACATCTGCAACCCACACCACAGCTCATGGCAACTCTGGATCCTTGACCTGCTGAGCGAGGCCAGGGATTGAACCTGCGTCCTCATGGATACTAGTCAGGTTTGTTACCCCTGAGCCAGGATGGGAACTCCAAGGGAACAACTCTTGAGGTGATAAGGAAAGCTTACATTTGTTTCACACTTTAAAGTCTTTTCACAAATACTATTTCAGATGACCCATTTTAACATGACCCATGAAAATACCAGATTTGGAAAGATCAGGAGGCCCCAGGGAAGTAATAGCTTCCCCTTCTCTTCTTGGCTCAAGTAATAACTCTGTCCTCCAGATAGAGTTTTTTTTTTTTTTTTTAAGTGAGGAAAGAACATGGATAAAAGTGAGGTATGGAATTGACAATGAGAGAATTTCAGAATTTAAACAGAATTAGAACATAAAAATCAGTCATGTTAACCACTGACAATTTACGTTATAGGTTTTTTTATTTTTTCTTTAAAAAGAACATACATATGTTTTTATTTTATTCTTTGCCTTTTTTTAGGGCCACACCCACAGCATATGGAGGTTCCCAGACTAGAGATCAAATCGGAGCTGTAGCCGCTGGCCAACACCTCAGATGCAGCAACGTGGGATCTGAGCCACGTCTGTGATCTATACCACAGCTCACAGCAATGCCAGATCCTTAACCCACTGAACGAGGCCAGGGATCAAACCTGCATCCTCATGGATGCTAGTCTGATTCATTTCTGCTAAGGCACAACGGGAACTCCTAAGATTCCTCTCCATAATAAAAACTCTGAGGAGTTCCCTGGTGGCCTATCGGTTAAGGACTCAGCATTGTCACTGCTGTGGCTTGGGTTCAATCCTTGGCCTGGGAACTTCCATATGCTGCAGGGTCAAACAAAACTAAATAAAATAAAACAACATATTACACAAAATTTTGGACACTACAAAAATGAAGCTTCTTTAAAATGGCAAGAGGAAGTTCTAGTTGTGGCTCAGCAGTAATGAACAGGATTAGTATCCATGAGGATGCAGGTTTGATACCTTGCCTCACTCAGTGGATTAAGAATCTGGCATTGGGAGTTCCCTTAGTGGCGCAGAGGAAACGAATCTGACTGGGAACCAAGAGGTTGCAGGTTTGATCCCTGACCTTGCTCAGTGGGTTAAGGATCTGGCTTTCAGGTTTGATCCCTGACCTTGCTCAGTGGGTTAAGGATCTGGCTTTGCTGTGAGCTGTGGTGTAGGTCGCAAACGCAGCGCGGGTTCCACATTGCTGTGGCTCTGGCATAGGTCAGCGGCTACAGCTCCGATTGGACCCCTAGCCTGGGAACCTCCATATGCCGTGGGTGCAGCCCCACAAAGACAAAAAAAAAAAAAAAAAATCTGGCATTGCTGTGAGCTGTGATGTAGACTGCAGATGTGGCTCAGATCCCAAGTTGCTGTGGCTGTGATGTAGGCCAGCAGCTGTAGCTCCAATTCAACCCCTAGCCTGGGAACTTCCATATGCTTCAGTTTCGGCCCTAAGAAGATGAAAAAAGATAAATTAATAAAATCAAATAAAATGGCAGTAAGAACGCAAAATACATTCTCTCTATTCTTACCTTGAATTCTTTAATTCCAGTAAAAATACTGATAGATGAAATGTCAGCCTCTCCGTTTGGTTTGCATTCAGTCACAATTTCAATGACCTTATCCAAGGCCACTTTCATTCGGTCAAATACTCCTTCTTTGTTTTTATGGGCTGATTCACAGCTGGGATGCCGGAGACATGTCTTTGAAACAATCGAAAATATTATGTTAGGATCTGGCCCACATCATAACATACAGAATCTTACAGAGAACATGTCATGCTAATAAAAATGGTTCTTTACCAAAATCTCCTGCGTCCCTGGCTCACCCAGCTGCTTCTCCTCACTACAAGTGGAAGCAGGATGAGTAAAAAGCGATAGCAAGGTTAAGTGAAAAAGGCAGAGTGCAAAACTGTATCTTTATACTTCAGTATGTTTACTTAAAAGTTGTGAAAAAAAATCTCTATCTTCATCATGATTAAAACTTGTAAAATATTGCCTTACACATGCAAGAGCTTAAAGAGAATGAGGAAAACTGAACAAATGTTTTACAACCGTATATGTCTCTGACTTAAAAAAAATGATGTAAAGGAAAAACTATTCCAGGGCCTAGCTATGAGCAGAGACTTCCAAGGAGACTCCAGTGAATTCTGTTCCTGTGGCTTCTCTGATTCTAGCCTAAGTCAATATTCTAAACAGAAGACAATTCCAAACAAACTGCTAATGAGATGGTTACTGGTTCATTTTTTTTTTTTAGAGCCTCACCCACAGTATATGGAGATTCCCAGGCCCGGGGTCAAAGCAGAGCTACAGCTTCCAGCCTGCTCCACAGCCACAGCAATGCAGGATCTGAGCCTATACCACAGCTCATGGCAACACCAGATCCCCAACCCATTGAGCAAGGCCAGGGATCGAACCCGCGTCCTTATGGATACTAGTCAGGTTTGTTTCTGCTGTGCCACAACGGGAAATCCTACCATTTCATTCTTGAAGTGTACCAATTTGCTGGCCAACTACTGTCTGGAATTGCAAGCTCCTGACTGATAAATGTGTTAAAATTAGCATAAGGACTTAGAGGTATGAATTTACAGAGTAAACAAACTAAGGGCTGACTTAATACTCCATTGTTACTTAACAGATTCTAACTTGCCTAGCTTTTTCTAGAGCACATGTGCCGGCTCCCCAAAGAGTCCAGCAAAACCCTCCAGGCAGTGGCCGTGTGTGACAGGCCTCAATTCACAGAACGGAATAAGCCATCTTCTGCTGAGTTGCTCAAAGCTGACTCGTAGATGTTTGGAGCTGGGGAAGGCCATTAATATTCTCATTAAAGGACAGCTGCAATTTGACTATTATAGCCTATGTCCCAATTTGTCACATTGATCTTTTTAAATGTAAAATATATGAAGTGGATGCATTTAATCACGTTTTCTAATCAATTTACCACACAGTGAAACTAAAATTTTCTTACCTTCGAAGCTGTGAGAAGCATCATTGTACACTTTTCAAGAACTGCCCTAGCTGCTGCCATTTTTGCCTTTTTCTTTTCATCTTTCAAATCCTAAAGATAAAATGAAATCACTGAGCAGTCTAGGATCATGTGAACAGTCCAGTTCCTATCTTTCTTTGTTTTTTTGGCATGCCGAAGTTCCCAGGCCAGGGATCGAACCTGTGACCTGAGACACAGCAGTGACAACACCGCGGATCCTTAACCACTAGACCATCAGCGAACACCAACAATTCAATTTCTTGAGAAATCATTTATTCAATAATAATAAAAATACTCAACAATTAAGTAACCTTTTTTTGGCCACGCCCACAAAGTTATTTTTAAAAACAAAGTAAAAAAAAAAAAAACCCACAATAAAATTTTGTAAAATGTCATCACTTCAGTGTAAATACATCAGCACAATAAAGTGGAAAGAAACAGTTGAGCTTGCTAAGGGCAGCAGAGTCAGGAACTGAGACCTAGGGGAAGCTGCCACGTGGCTCACATTCCGGTGGCCTGTACACCTGATATTCTTGTGCCCACATGAACACACTTCACTCCTAACCAGAAGCAACCATCCCATCCTAAGCTTTAATGAAGTGACTTATTACTGAGCATTTATGAACTACTATTTCGTTCAGAATAGACACTTAAAAGTCAACTCTTTCAGGGACCATGTCTGATTAATCCCACCTACAGCATTCCCTAAGGGTTTATTCATCTCAATACGAGTGTTTTTGGTCCTAAACTTAGCCAATGTGCTGCTCTAAAATGTGTTTTTAAGATGGATTTGGCATTGTCACTGCTGTGGCTCAGGTTCAAGCCTTGGCCCAGAAATTTCTCCATGCTCTAGGAACAGACACACACACACAAAAAAAAGTTTCTTGGGTATATAATTTCCCCTAACTAGGATATAAACTCTGAAGTAGGCGTTGTGTTTTGATTTTTTGCTTTCGGTTTCTCTTCACAGAGCCCTTGATATTGAAGGTCCCCAAATATTGCTGATCAAATCTACAACCACATAATCTTACCATATTTTGGTTATACCATCTAAATCAGAAGTCAGCAAAAATTTCTTTTTTTGTCTTTTTTTGCTTTTATCTAGAGCCGCATCCACGGCATATGGACGTTCCCAGGCTGGGGGTCTAACAGGAGCTGTAGCTGCCGCCTTCGCCACAGCAACGCGGGATCCGAGCCGCGTCTGTGACCTGCACCACAGCTCACGGCAATGCTGGATCCTTAACCCACTGAGCAAGGCCAGGGATCGAACCCGCAACCTCACGATTCTTAGTCGGATTTGTTAACTACTGAGCCACGAGGGGAACTCCATAAGTCAGCAAAAATTTTCAGTAAAAGGCCAGATAAATTTTTGAGGCTTTCTGTGCCATTCGGTCTCTGAAACACTACTTAATTCCGTTATGACAGTATACCATAGACAAAACAAATAATAAAGAAATTAATGATTAACAATGCTAATAATAAACAATTAATAAACAAATAATACAATTAACAATACAATTGATAATAAACAATACAAATAAACAAATTAACATGGCTGTGTTCCAATAACTTTACTATGGAAACTCCAATGTGGATTACATAAAATTTTCACCTGTCACTTTAGTCAGTTCTTTCACATTTGTGAGTTGTAAAAAGCCCCTTTCTTACAAATAACAAAGACCTCAAGTTTTGAAAAAGCTTTGCCCTGTATTTGTTTCAACAAATTAGAGTGAATTCAACGTTATCCCTATAATGATACCACTCTCACTCACTGCATCCCAATGCAGCTTTCCCAGGAAACAAAGAAACAAATTATATCTAGCACGTGAGAAGCTGCACAAAATCCAAAAGCTAATTCATGTCACAAGGTCACAAGCCAAAGGACTGTGTCCTCCATATGATTATCATCCATCAGAAGCATCTATCAAAAGTAGGGAGTTCCCATCGTGGCTCAGTGGTTAACGAATGCAACTAGGAACCATGAGGCTGCAGGTTCGATACCTGGCCTCACTCAGTGGGTTTAGGATCCGGCATTGCCGTGAGCTGTGGTGTAGGTTGCAGACGCAGCTCAGATCCCGCATTGCTGTGGCTGTGCCGTAGGCCAGAGGCTACAGCTCCGAATGAGACCCCTAGCCTGGGAACTTCCATATGCCACGAGCGCAGCCCTAGAAAAGGCAAAAAAAATAAAAAGACAAAAAAAGTAAGTATCAAAAGTAAAGGTTGAGGTCACTCTAAAATTTGTACTCATTCCTTGCCTTGAACTTACTAGACCAGATTTCTGGCAAAAAAAAAAAAAAAAATTGTGGGTCTAGTTGACAATGCATTCAGTGTGTATGCCATTCACAACACTTGTAAGCCATATATCATGTATTGTACGGTGATGGCAATGATCAAAAAAGATTGATCAAAAAAGATAGCATTTCAATCTGTTAGACAGCTGGTCCACAGGACAAAACAGAGACCTCATTAAACCCAGATGGTCCAAGAAACACTATGTGAAGCATAAAATCCAGCCTGCCGCCTTTTTTTTTCTGTCTTTTTAGGGCCGAACCTGCAGCACATGGATGTTCCCAAGCTAGGGGTCAAATTGGAGCTGTAGCTGCTGGCCTACACCACAGCCATAGCAACGTGGGATCTGAGTCACGTCTGCGACCTACACCACAGCTCACAGTAACACTGGATTTTTAACCCACTGAACAAGGCCAGGGATTGAAACTTTGTCCTCATGGATGCTAGTCAGATTCGTTTTGGCTGAGCCACGATGGAAACTCCCAGCCTGCCACTTTCCAGGCCAACACCCACCTTCCAACTCCAGCTACAGCCAGCAAAGTTCACACTCAAAACTATGGTCTATAGGCCTAAACCAAAGCATTTTAAGAAGAGGTCAATTACATACTTAACTTGACAAGATGAACCCATGCACAAGTACCCCAACAAGGAAAAATCACTACTGGATTTAACATGCTCTTCCTCCTTCCTAAATTTCAGAACTTACAGTCTGAATTGGGGAACAGATCTACTAAGAACTAACACCATGCTGTAGTTCGAAAACTACTGGCTTTAGAATCAGACATGATTGAGTTCAATCTGCTAGAAGATAACAGACTTGGGAAAGTCTGTTATCTTCTCAAGTTCAGTTTCCTCAAGTGTGAAATAGTAATAACAATACCTACCTTATAGGGATGTTTTGAGAATTAAATGAGATTATGAACATTAAGTAGCTATCATAGAGCCGATGCAAATAACCCCATGCTTGGGGTATTACTATTAATCTAATGTAGAACAACTACGGAAAGATATAATAACAGAATAATATATTAGAAATTACAGAAAGAATAACAGATATATAACAAACAATATATATATGTATGTATGATACTCATTTATTTGCCTGAGCTCTGGTTAGAAGAGTCAAATGGAAAGATCCACAAAAGAGGAAGTACTTGAGTTGGGCTTTGAAGGCAAGTGTGACCCTTCCCTATGTGTGAGGTGGGAACATATTTAACTTATCGGTGTGCAAAAAAAGACATACAGATCTACTTTATCCTGGCTTATCTAGGAAAGGTTTCCAAGACCAAGGTTACAGATTTCATAAGCAAGGAAACCAACCCAAGTGATCACATAGATCATACCTCCATCCAAATGGAAAAGTATGCATGCTATCTGAGTATTTTAAAACGTGGTAAATACATACATTTTGTCTATCTCCAGTGAGATGTGCAAACTCCACCATTTCATTTCCAAACTGGCTGAATATTTGGACAAACTCTTGAAAGCTGTTCACTTTCTCTAGTCTTTCCATAGTTGCAAGAACCTGCAAGACAAGAGAATATTTTATTACCGGGTGTAGATATGAAAGAGATGAGACATCAAGCCTGAGCCAAGAAAGGGGAAAAAGAGAAATTCTAAATTCTATGGGAAAGCTGAGGAGGAGTCTGAGGAGAAGACAGGGAAGGAGGGACTTGGAGAAGCAGAAGCCAATTCAAAGATCAGAGTCAGTTAGAGTCATCTAGGGAGTGTTTTTTGTTTTTTTTTTTAATATGGGAAGACTTGCACTTACTCAAAAATTAAAAGGAAAAAGAATAAAAGAAAGGACTAAATGCACAAGAGAAAAGATAATTTCCACAGCAAAGTCTAGAGAAGGTGTGGGTGGGCAGGGCCACGGGAATGAAATCTTCAGAGAACGAGGAAGGGGATGAGGATAAAACATGACGCATAGAAACTTTAAGGTTCAGGGGACCAGAGAGAAAAGTGGACAGAAGGGCATCTGCAGAGTGAGGCGTGAAAAAGGGGGTTTGGGACTTCGAGTGCAGGAAAACTGTTTGGATCCATAGAAACTGCCTGTGTTTCATAAGTTAACTGCCAAGAAGCTTCGGGCAGCCCGGAGGATAGAGAGAGTGTCTGTAAGAGAGCCAGCGGACAATGGCATGTGCTCTCTTGACATCAGAAGTAAAGTAAATAGATGTGAAACATATTTTCAAATACTTCTCTCTGAAATGACAGTACCGGATTAGTTTTAGTCAGACCAAGATAGGCAAAGAAAACACAGATATCCTGTGTTTACTTATTTTTAATGAGGATATGATGGATGTTTGGCGTGTTAATCTGCCCTGGCAGCTCAGGAAGTCCAGGCGACTGATGCAGATAAGGCAGATTGCCACCATCGAGCACAACCTCCGTCTCCCAAAGACAGGAAGGTTTTTTTTTTTCCTATTCCCCAGCATTGCCTGATCCACCTCTCCAATTTCTTCTTCTCTTTAAACTTTCACTTATCTAAGAAACTCACTGGTATCCATGAAGACGAGGGTTCAATCCCTGGCCCTGCTCGGTGGATTAAGGATCCAGCATTGCCATGAGCTGCAGAATAGGTCGCAGATGAGTAGCTGTGGCTGTGGTGTAGCTTGGCAGCTGCAGCTCTGATTGGACCCTTAGCCAGGGAACTTCCATATGCCATGGTGCAGCATCCCCCCCCCCCAAAAAAAAAAATTACGATTATCAAGTCACTCAATACTGGCCAGGTAATTTTGTCCTCAAACAGTGGGAGGATCCCTTCCCTGGCTGACTGCCTTCCTCCTTGCCTAGGGAATTCTCCAGGGAAAGAAGCGATTTATACACACCCTGGCTTCCTGGATAACAGGGAAGCATGGGTGTTATCTGAGAGACTGGATGAGGTCTAGACTGGAAGAGCTGAAATCTGTTCTCTAAGTTTTGTGCTTATTCAGCCAACTTTAGGGACTTTGCATGTAGAAATTTTATAATGTGGATAACTGTGGTTTCAGGTGACTGAACTTTTTTCTTAAGTTTATAAATTGTTACTTTCTGTCTTGGAAAAAAAATGGGATGGGGGAATTCAATATTTTTATCAGCTAGGTTTCTACTGCGTACACTGTCATGGCGCTCAGCTTTTCCTCCCAAATTAGTACCCATGGAAAGTTCTCACCAATAAGCCTCGACAAGTAGATAATGGTTTTCAGAGAAGACACAGTATGTGCGGTCAAAAGTTAAGCCCAGCACACACACATTTAGGAATTACAGGTATAGATGAAACACTATTTTCAAGCTACAGACAGAATGATAAACAATTAAAATAGACAAGCATTGACAAATTATCTGCAATTCACCTAAAACAAAACGAAACAAAACACTTTTTGAACAACCCTGAAACAAATGAGTAGAAACATCAGAAAAGGAAGTACCTTATTTCTCGATCTTATTATCTGCTTGATGACTACTCGATCTGCCAGCAACAAGACTTTGGTCACTGAAGAAAGAAGTAATCTTGCAGCTTTTATAACTCCTGATTTGTCTGTAAAAATTGTGATCTGGCTGTCAGATTCTGGATGATTCATGCTGCCTACATCTGTAAGTGCTGCAATTGTTTCTCCTAAGAAGAAAGGCAAGGGGAGGAAGTTAAATTAAGAATAAGATACACAGAAGATCCCATCATGGCGCAGCAGAAACGAATCTGACTAGGAACCATGAGGTTGAGGGTTCAATCCCTGGCCTTGCTCAGTGGGTTACAGATCCGGTGTTTCCGTGAGCTGTGGTATAGGTCGCGGATGCGGCTCGAATCTGACTTTGCTGTGACTGTGGTGTAGGCCGGCAGTTGTAGCTCTGATTAGACCCCTAGCCTGGGAACTTCCATATGCCATGGGTATGGCCCTAAAAAGTGAAAAAAAAAAAAAAGAAAAAAAAAGAAAGAAAGAAAGAAAGAAAGAAAGAAAGAATAAGATACACAAATTAAAATCCATACTTTTCTCTGACCTTTAAGGTAATGTACTCAATAGGTAGAAATTCGGCTTTGGAGCCTTACTTCAGGAACCAGAAATAGCTTCTCCTTGATGAACATAAAGATTATCACACAAGACTCTCTAATGGTAAGATAATGGCACATTCCTAAGAACCGTGGAAAACTGTTGCCTTCACTGAGTTTGAAAAATATGACAACTTTTGTTTCCAGTCATATGGCAAACTACAGGATCCCAAAGACTCCTTCTGTATAAGACTAAGTACGAGAAATCCCCGGAGCCAATAACTAAAGAAGAACCTTTATAGCACTGGGAACTATGTCTAATCACAGGTGACAAATCCCTATATGTACATGTAACCGGGTCACCACGCGGTGCAGCTGGAAAATTTGACAGAAATCTGTAAACCAGCTATAATGGAAAAATTAAAAAAAAATACATATGTGTATTATATATATATATATATATATATATATATATATATATATATATATATATATATAAAAGAAGAAGAAGAACCTAACAGCAGAACAGTAAGCAGCTGCCCAGGCTTTGGCCAGGGGTGAGGAGATGGAGGGTGTGTGTGTGTGTGTGTGTATGTACATGCGCACATGCTGGTGGGAGGGTGGTCACCGCCCATCTCTATCTCTATGACCTGAAGGGGGGCCTGGGCTTATATGGATACCAAGGGAGAGAAGACACACAGTTTGGGGCCCCAATGAGAGGTATCCTCAATGAAAATGGGACCTACAAGAACTACCCACCCACTGGCAGAAGGAAACAAGCCAGTTCATCTATTGGTCAGCCTGGGTCCTGGGTGGGAAAACAAAACAAAAGGGTTTCTCCTAAGAACACAAATCACAGGCTGACCCACAAGCTTGCTGTTTGAATTTATACCTTTTCTTTGTTGTTGTTGTTGTTGTTTTGTTTTTTAGGGCTGCACCTGCTGCATTGGAAGTTCCCTGGCTAAGGGCTAAATTGGAGCTACAGCTGCTGGCCCACACCACAGCTCAGGGCAATACCAGATACTTAACTCACTGAGCAAGGCCAGGGATCAAACCTGGTCCTCATGGATACTAGGTGGATTCGTTACTGCTAAGCCACAACAGGAACTCCAGAATTTATACTTCTTATGATGCCCAGCATAAACCATTCCACGACATGAACTCCCAACCCTCTGGAAAAAGTCTCTTCTTCATGTTGCTATCAGAACCTTTTGATTTCTGCAGTAGCAACCTTATCGTCAATAAAACAATTCAAATATTTGTTGTCCAACAAAGAGAAACCAGATCATAATTTTTTCCAAGCCTTACTATTTAAATTAGGAAGATGAAAGAAATAAAACTTTTCTTCATCTTATAATGTTCAAGATCATTTTTAAAGTCCCAAATAAATCTGAGTACATAATGGATTGATTTTCTCACAAAAGCCCTCTTGTCAATACTATTACATATACCCAAGAGGCTAAGGATCTTGCATAAAAGTGATTTTTTCTCTGCACATGAGGCATGCAGAAGGTCTGAGGCCAGGGATGGAATCTGAACCACAGCAGTGACCTATGTCACAGCAATGACAACACCAGATCTTTAACCGCTAGGCCACCAAGGAACTCCAAAAGTATCTGAATTCTAATGAACAGATCACAAGGTACAACATGATAAAGTCAAGATTTAGGAAGATTAGTCAGATATAAGCATATAAAATAGACTGGAAAGAAGAGATTCAGAGCCGGTAATAATCAGGCAGCTATTTCTTTTTCTTTCTTTTTTTTTTAGGGCCACAAGTGTGGCATTTGGAAGTTCCCAGGCTAGGGGTTATACGGGAACTGCAGCTGCTGGCCTATGCCACAGCCACAGCAACACCAGATCCAAGCCACATCTGCAACCTACACAGCAGGTTGGGGCAACACCGGATCCTTAACCCACTGAGCGAGGCCAGGGATCAAACCAGCATCCTCATGGACACTAGTCAGGTTCTTAACCCACTGAGCCACAACGGGAACTCTTCAGGCAGCTATTTTAATTGCAGGTGTGAGGTAAGGCTCTTACTCGGATGATACCATAGGGATATAAAAAAGATGATTTGGGAGGTACTGAGGAAAAAATATAAAATTAGTACTTTAACAGTGATAAGGAAAGGAAAAGTGAAAAAAATGGCTTCAAGTTTATAAACCTAAGTCACTTAAAAAAGTCAGAAGAGCGGAGTTCCCTTTGTGGCTCAGTGGTTAATGAATCCGACTAGGAACCATGAGGTTGCGGGTTCAATCCCTGGCCTTACTCAGTGGGTTAAGGATCTGGCGTTGCTGTGAGCTGTGGTGTAGGTCGCAGACACGGCTCAGATCCCGCGTTGCTGTGGCTGTGGCGAAGGCCGGCGGCTACAGCTCCTGTTAGACCCCTAGCCTGGGAACCTCCATATGCCGCGAGTGCGGCTCTACATAAAAGGCAAAGAGACAAAAAAAAATGTCAGAAGAGCATGAAAAGGAAGATGGTAAATTTCGTTTCAGACAATAGAAATCTGAAGGGACACAGGAAACCCCAAAAGATAATCCACCAGACCCGGCTTGGCTATGTATCATGACAACAGCTAACGCTCTACTAACAGCCCAAGTCTGTGGTAACCAGCCTAAAAGAGTACCATCTTCCTGGTACTCTTCCTGTTTGCCTCCTCCCACATCACACCAGAGCTGGCATGGCAGAAGTGATAACAAGTGATACACTCCAGTTAGGTTGTTAAAGACACTGAGGTAGCCACCTCGGGTGCTCTCCCACTGAAGGAAGCCAGTTAATGTGTTGTATGCAGCCATTACTAAGAGAGTCATACATGGGGAGAAACTGAGGCCTTCAGTCAACCGCCAGCCAAAAAGCCTGCCCATACCCAAGAGAGGGAGCTTGAAAGTAGATGCTGCAGTCCAGTCAAACCTTCAGATAACTGCTGGCCAGGTCAACACCCTAAGTGCAACCTAATGAGAGGCACTGACAGCTGGTAAGCTACCCCCTGATTTCTGACTCCAAGAGGCTGTGTGAGGGAATTAACGTGGTTTTAAGCTGCTAAATTTGGGTTAATATATTACACAGCAATAGGTAACTAAAACAAAGTTCATACAGCAAAATACACAGAGCAAAAAGAGGTTAGAATTCAACTTTAATGCCCAGAGAAAGGGGCAGGAGGAAAAGTGTCATTTTCCAATAGCAAAAAGTATAAAAATGTTTCCTCTGCACCCTTGGAAAATGTTACTTTTTCCTGCAGCTCTCTGTCATCAAAGGTATTACATAGGAGCCTGAGCCATAGTTATTTAACCTTTCCTTTTTCTGACTAAACCCTAGGCATTTAGCCCTAAGTCTGTGGGATGGTAACCTCTGGTTAGCTCCATTCAAGTGCTTCCTTAACATTATTGGGGCGTTCAAGCACAGACTGCTCAGAAATTAGTTCCCTGTAAAAGTCATAAAGCTATCTTACAGCTAGCTTCATGGTGGTCATTTTTTAACTTGTTACATGTGACTAGTTAGTGTGATGTCTTAAAAGTAAAAACTCAAAGTCATTCAAATACAAATATTTATTGAGGGCCCCTAGAAAATAGAAAACTTGACTAGTAGACAAGTAAAAAGTAAAAACATGGTGGGCGGGGGGGGGTAGTATGCAAACTTCCAGTTATAAGTAAGTAAGGGGATATAATGTACAGCCTGACAACCACAGTTAATAATACTTTGCATACTTGAAATTTCTAAAGAGTAAACCTTAAATTCTCACAAGAAACAAATTTTGTAACTATGTGTGAATGTTAACCAGACCTATTGTGGTGATCATTTCACAATATATGTAACTACCAGGAGTTCCCATGCTGGCTCAGTGGTAATGAACCCAACTAGTATCCATGAGGACGAGGGTTTGATCCCTGGCATAGCTCAGTGGGTTAAAGGATCCAGCGATGCCACAAGCTGAGGCGTAGTTCACACTTGTGGCTTGGATTTGGCATTGCTTTGGCTGTGGCGTAGGCTGGTAGCTGCAGCTCCGATTCAGCCCCTAGCCTAGGAACTTCCACATGCCATGGGTGTGCCCCTGAAAAAAAATGAAAACACAACATATATAAATATTAAATCTCACATTGTACACGTGAAACTAATATAATATTGTATGTCAACTATACCTCAAGTTAAAAAAAAAGTAAAAACACAAAGCAAAAATTCAACGTGGTGGGAAAAAACAAGAATAACAAAGATTTATTGATCATTTTCTACATGCCAAATGCATAGACGCATTATATTAAAACACTTCCATAAACACTAACAATACCCCATCTTATTAGATGAGAAAATTGAGGTTTTAAAAAGTTTAATAGTATGCCCAGTATCACATCATTAGCAATTGGAAGAGCTGGGACTAAAAGCCAGGCTGTCTGCGTCCAAAGCCCTACTTCATCACTGGTTCCATCCCTGGCCTTGCTGTGAGCTGTGGTGTAGGTCACAGAGGCGCCGCTGTGCGTTGCTGTGGCTGTGCTGTATGCAGGCCAGCAGCTGGTAGCTCTTTTTTGACCCCTAGCCTGGGAACTTCCATATACCATGGGTTCAGCCATAAAAAGACAAAATAAAGTAAAAAGAACAAAAAGCCCCCCCAAACTACTCTTGATTTAAGGGTTTGCTTAAGAAACCATAATATGAAGAACATCTCTACACTTTCTGTTGAGCTATTCATTGCATTATATAATAATGTCTGTTGTATAAATGCCCACACAATAATTCAGTGCCAGGAAAAAAAAGTCACTCTCCTCTTGACAAGCTGGTTTGTTTCCTTTCCGCAAACAATGAGAATTACATAACCCTTTCTTTCCCACATTTTTGTCTTGCCTTCCAGGAAGTACAAAGATAAATTTCATGTTCAATTATCAGAGTAACAATGTTGGCTGAAGTTTCCAGTATATTTATTTTCATCTCCTATTTTGACGGTTTTGTTAAATATGCATGTTTAATTGTAAGCTATTTAAAAATCTCTCTTAATATGCAGGCAAAATATAAACTGTGAACAGAATAAGGCCATCTCCCTTTCTCCACATAAAATCTATTCTAGATCCCAAAGAATGGCTAGTAACTTAAGAGTCAACTCAGAATCCTCCTTGCCTTTAACCAATAACCAAGTTCTACCATTTAACCACCTTAGTCAATATTTAGTGTATACTTCTTGCTTTTTATATCCCTAAGACACTGACTTGGTTTAGCTTGGTTTTGTTTTGTTTTGTTTTTTTCAAATGATTTTTATTTTTCCCATTATAGCTGGTTTACAGTGTTCTGTCAGTTTTCTACTGTACAGCAAGGTGACACAGTCACATACATATATACATCCTTTTTCTCACATTATCCTGCATCGTGCTCCATCTAGCTTGGTTTATTTGAAAAGCTTCCATATTCATCTCCCTGCCTTTAGTCTCAACTCCCTCTCAGTCAACCCTCATTTATTCATTCCCTCCTCACTAGCAGAAAGATTTCTAACACAAAATTATTGTTTTTCATCTGGCCCGAGATTCCTCAGTCTATCAACTATAGAATAATACCTGAAGTCAATCATATAAACACTAGGACCATGCACTGCCTAGTTGGCCCCTCCATATTACCTGGACTTATCTCACCCACTTGCTTCCCCATGATGACCCTTCAAACACACCTGCTCCTCCCTCAGGGCTGCCCATGTCAATGAATAACCATCAATTACCCAGCTGTCCATACATCAAACCTTGGAGTTATCCATGGCTCTTCTTCCCATCACACCCCACATTCAACAGCAAATCCTACCAGCTCCACCTTGTCAACATAACCAAACACAACCACTTTTCACCACCTCAGATGCTCTCCCTTGGACTAAGTCACTATTATCTATTACTGGAACCATTGCAACAGCCTCCCAAATGGGCTCTGATATCACCCTCAGGCCTCCTAAACAGGAACCACCAGGAGTTCCTTTAAAATACATGGAGTTCCTGCTGTAGTTCAGTGGGTTAATAATCTGACTGCCGAGGCTCAGATCACTGCAGAGGCAGGAGTTCAATCCCTAGCCTGGGACAAGTGGGTTAAAGGATCTGGAGTTGCCACAGCTCTCAGATTCAGTCCCCAGCCTGGGAACTTCCTCAGGTGCACCCATTAAAAAAAAAAAAAAGAAAAGAGTCCTTTAAAAAAACAAATGAGTTTATGTCCCCACCCTCCACAGAACCTTCCACTAGCCCTACTATGACACTTAAAACACAGCCCAGGAGTTCCCTTCGTGGCACCGCAGAAACAAATCTGACTGGGAACCATGAAGTTGCAGGTTCAATCCCTGGCTTTGCTCAGTGGGTTAAAGATCCGGTGTTGCTGTGAGCTGTGGTGTAGGTCGCAGACACGGCTTGGATCCCGCGTTGCTGTGGCTGTGGTGTAGACCCACGGCTATAACTCTGATTGGACCCCTAGCCTGAGAACCTCCATATGCAGCAAGAGTGGCCCTAAAAAAAAAAAAAAACCCACAGTCCAAAGTTTCCATCTTTGCCTGGAAAGCCACACCTGTTCTCCCTCTTCTCCTTGCCAGGACTGTCCTTCCCCCAGGTATTCAGATAGCTGGGGCTCTCATTTCATTGCAGTCTCTGCTCAATGTTACTTCCTTAGAGACATTTCCTATCTCCCTTCAGTGGTTCTCAATGGGGGCTGTTTTGACCCTTCAAAGGACATATGGCAATGTTGAGACACTTTTCATTGTCACAATGGGGAAAGAAGAGCATCTAACAGAGAGAAGTTAGTAATTCTGCTAAACATTCTACAAAGGACAGAGCAGCCTTCAACCCTAACAAAGAGTTATCTGTAAATAATTATCCAGCCCAAAATGTCAACAGCATCAATGAGGAGAAAACTTGCCCTCTCTAAAATGTACCTCCTTTGGTCTCCTAACCTTTCCTCTGCTGTATTATTTTCTTCATGATAACTATCGCTACCGGACATTATGCATGAAGCTATTTATTCATTGGTTTATGGACTCCCTCACTAGAATGCAAGCTCCATGAGGGCAGACTATTGATTTCTATGTGGCTCTCTCCCTCTGGCCTAGAAGAACGCCTGGCAAATGGCTAGCACTCAGTAAATATGTACAGAAAGAATAAGTGGATAAACATACTTCAACAAAGCTGAACTCTTTGTATCCATCAAAATGCCCCAGGTTCTCTCGGACTTTTTAGGCCACCAGCTATAGAGACTTGGGAAGACATTAGGAAATTCGAAGTCACTGCAATTTGTACCCTGTAGAGATAGGAGCATGCTTATTTTTATTCCTGTTTCCTATGTGGTGACAAATAGCCTAATATGGCCCTGATGGCAGAATCCATACTTCACATCTCCTCTATACCTCTCCCATTCAAGGATGATAGCAAGGATGATGAAATTCTACCCTGCCCAGTGAAAGAATTCAACGGTTTAGGACTTGACACAAGAGAAGTCTGATATTCCTGGAAGTTCATCCAAACCTTTAAAACCTAGGCATCTGTAATCACAGGCCTAAAACACAGTATACATTTTTACTCAAAATAAGACAATGATTTGTCATCATATTCCAAGCAATAAAATTGATGCAAATAGGCTTCAACATACCTGCTTGTTTAGCTTCAATACAGGCAATATTTATTTCTTCTTTCAGGTCCCAATTTTCATTGGCTATAGCTTCCCCTACTTTAACAAATCTTCCAACTGCCAAGTTGACAGCTTGTCCTACACGCTGAATTGCTTGCAGAGTTTTATCGGACTTTTTGGTGTTATCCTTATGATTAATAAGCGTGGTGATCTAAAAATAAAAGATAAAAGCAACCTGCTTAAATTTTATCTCAATACCTGTAAAAAAAAAAAAAAGTTACATCTCAAAGGTGAAGAAAATTAAGTCCAGCATACTACACTAGCTTAAGAGTCAAAAATGACAGTTTTAATGTTTCAACCCAGAGACAACCAGCAAATCGCCTGCACCCCCCCTGAGGACCACGTTTCCATTCATAACAACTGCAAGTATACCTGAGGGTAGTTACCTGGGGGCATACAAGGCTACGAGCCCTCCGGATATTTCAGCAAATCTTTTTTTCTTTTTTTTTGTCTTTTTGTGGGCTGCACCTGTGGCATGTGGAGGTTCCCAGGTTAGGGGTCTAATCGGAGCTACAGCTGCCGGCCTACACCACAGCCACAGCAACACGGGATCCGAGCCACGTCTGCAACCTACACCACAGCTCACAGCAACGCCGGATCCTTAACCCCCAGAGAGAGGCTAGGGATCGAACCCGCAACCTCATGGTTCCTAGTAGGATTCATTTCCGCTGCACCATGACGGGAACTCCTCAGCAAATCACTTTTTGCCTTTTGTCATTTTAGGGCCACACCCGCGGCATGTGGAGGTTCCCAGGCTAGGGGTCTAACAGGAGCTGTAGCCGCTGGCCTACGCCGTAGCCACAGCAATGCAGAATCCAAGCTGCGTCTGCGACCCACACCACAGCTCACTGCAATGCCGGATCATTAACCCACTGAACAAGGCCAGGGACCGACCCGCAACCTCATGGTTCCTAGTCGGATTCGTTAACCGCTGCACCACGACGGGAACTCCATCCTCAGCAAATCTTAAAGGCAGGACAGAATAGGAGAGGACGGATTACGACACCCAAAGAATCCACAGAAAAGCAAAGCACTTAGGCCTAGATTCCTCTAGAGCTGCCGTGAGAGTAGACAGCATCTTCCTTACCGTGCCTTCCACTCTGCTGCCCGGCACAGTAAGTTGTACTACATGGTACGTGAACGTATGTGTTTACTGAAACAACTAGATACTTTAGAAGGACCGCCATGATCTATGTTTTATACTTTTCTAAATTTCGTCATAGACTCAAAGAAAATGAAAGACCAAGAGCTTTAACACTTGATTCCAGGCCCTGAAATAAAATATAAAAAGTGACAAGTTAAGCCGAGTGAAACAAATATGAACCTTCACAATGTCCTAGAAAATGAGTACATGAACTATAATGACATATAAAAATATTGAAAGAATGTTACATGAAAAAAAATAAATCCCAAATGGTACATGTCCACTGAGTATAACTTTGAAATGATTTATAAATGTTTATTAACAAAGGCTGGAACAGAGAATTAACAGAAGAGGAAAGGAGTTGCTTCTTTGAGCAACTACTATGTGCCAAGCACTCTATGTGTTGTGGTATTAAAAGAGTCAGGAGACCTGAGTTTGAGCCTTTGCTCTGCCATTACTGCTTAAATGACCTAGGGAAATCTATTTTAATCTCTCTAAATTTCATCTTTAATATGGTTTTTCAAATTTGGAATATTTCCTAGAATCTAGGCCCTGAGGATGCATCACTGAACAAGACTAACACAATCCTGCCCTCATTCTGTTTACAGTCTATCAAAATAACAACTCAGTTGTACAAAATATATTTGTTGCACACCTATCATAAGCCGAATAAAATTTTAGTCAATGATGAAACAGCAAAGAAAGAAAAGGCCAGGGAGTTCCCACTGTGGCTCAGCAGTAAAGAACCCGACTAGTGTCCACGAGGATTTGGGTTCAATCCCGGGCCTCGCTCAGTGGGTTAGGGATCCAGCATTGCCCCAAGCTACGTTGTAGGTCGCAGATGCGGCTCAGATCCCACATTGCTGTGGCATAGGCTGGCAGCTCTGATTCAATCCCTAGCCTGGGAACTCTTATATGCTGCACCTGTGGACCTAAAAATAATAATAAAAATAATAAAAGGCCATACTCTCATGGAGCTTACATTCTAGTGGGGTGTTGGGAGACACAATAATTGTACAAATAAGTTTAAAAAGTTAATATAAATGCTATGCAAAATATTAAAATAGGATATTGTGATAGAAAGTATTTGGGTAGCTACCTGAGATTAGCTGATTTTCTTTCTATGAAGAAGTGCTTATTTAAACTGAGATCTAAATGATATCAGGTAGCCAGGCTGGCAAACATTAGGGGATCAAGCATTCCAGGGAGAAGAAATAATTGTTTGGAAAAAAAATGAAAAAGGAAAGAAGTGAGGGGCATCCTTTAGGAATGAGACTGTTTTGTCAAAGAATGAATTAATGCCAGAAGTGGTTAAAGAACAGCAGTCAAGGCGTTCCTGTTGTGGCTAAGTGGAAGTGAATCCGACTAATATCCATGAGGATGTGGGTTCGATCCCTGGCCTCGCTCAGTGGATGGGGGAATCTGGTATTGCTGTGAGCTGTGGTGTAGGTTGCAGATGCGGCTCAGATCCCGAGGTGCTGTGGCTGAGCTGTAGGCCTGCAGCTGCAGCTCTGATTTGACCCATAACCTGGGAACTTCCATATGCCACAGGTTCCACCCTAAAAAGAAAAATAAAACAGTAGGCAAAAGGACACGTGTACAACCAACAGCCAACAGGTGCAAGACTGTGAACTGGATTAAGAGTTTCTATTTAAGTGTGACAGAGAGCCACCGCAGAATTTTTTTTGTTGTTGTTGTTGTTATTTTAGGGCTGCACCCACGGCATATGGAGGTTCCCAGGCTAGGGGTCTAACAGGAGCTGTAGCTGCTGGCTTTCGCTGCAGCCACAGAAACATGGGATCCGAGCTGCATCTGCAACCTACACCACAGCTCACAGCAATGCCGGATCCTTAACCCACTGAGCAAGGCCAGGGATCGAACCCACAACCTTATGGTTCCTAGTCGGATTTGTTTCTGCTGAGCCACGACGGGAAATCCCCACCATAGAATTTTTAAGCAGGAAAGTGGTATAATCCCTGTAGTGATTTTTAAATGTATGCACAAATTCTTCGATTGTTCTCCCTTCAAGAAGTGGAGTCTCATTTCTCTCTTCCTAAGTGAGATGAAATTTGTGATCCACCTCTAAGGAACAGAACAAAGTGGAAGTACTTCTGGAGTACTCTCAGTAGGTCATAAAACACACTGCAACTTCCATTTTACTCTCTGTCTCTCTCTGGGATCAATCACTGTGGGAGAAAATGAGCTAACATGCTATGGAGAGACCCACATGGTAAAAAACTGAGGCCTCTGGCCAAAAGGTAGTGAAGTACTAAGGCCTCCTCTTAATGAGGATCCACAAAGAATTATTCCCAGGCCTTAGGTCTTAATCAAGAGACTGATAACCTGTGCGTGGGTGGATTTCGGAATATTATGAACCCATGGCTCCTGTTTTCCTCATTTTCAAACAGAAGTATCTGGCAGTCATTCTGTGCCTCCTATTTCCCTGATTTGTTTTAACAAAAATGTCCCTAGTAATTATCCTATTCCTGTCCCATCACTGTAAGCTGAAGGTTTGGGAAGGAGATAACTTAGTTTACAGGTCTTCAGATCAAGGGGAACTACAGTCAAGGAGTTCCCATTGTAGCTCAGCGGGTTAAGAACCGGACTAGTATCCATGAGGATGTGGGTTCGATCCCTGGTCTCGCTTGATGGGTTAGGGATCCCACATTGCCGTGAGCCGCAGTGTAGGTCACGATGTGGCTCGGATCCCGAGTTGCTGTGGCTTTGTTGTAGGCCTGCTGCTGCAGCTCTGATTCAATGCCTAGGCTGGGAACTTCCAAATGCCGCAGCTGTGGCCCTAAAAAGAAAAAAAAAAGAGGAAGTATAGTCAAGAAACTATGTCTAAGAAACTATAAGAACAAGAAACCTGATTTTAATCTAGTTAAATGCCAGTATCTTGGACTGATGTCATAAAGGGATGAGAGGTTGAGGTTGTTTTGTTTTGGTTTTTGGGGGGTGTTACGCGCAGATGGGAAGAATGTAAACATCTGGCCAAAGCAGAATGTGGTGGTCTTAAGATAAACTCCAAAATTCCCTGCTACTCCTCCTTTCAGGAGGTGGAGCCTCATTCCCCTCCTCTAGCGTGTGGCCTGAACTTAGTGAATCACGTCTAACTAATAAAATAAAGCAGGAGCGACAGTATGCTACTTTTGAGGGCAAGTCATAAAGACACTCTGGATTCCATCTTTCTCTTTCTCTGAAATGATTCTAGTGGAAGCCAGTTGCCATGAAGACAACTGACCAGCCAGATGCAGAGGATGCATGACAAGGAGCTAAGGACCCTGACCAGCAGCTAGCAAGGGTCTGAAGCCTCCTGCCAACAGATGTATAAGTGATCTAGAACCTCCCAGGTAAGCCACTCTCAAATTCCTGACACAGATAGCAAGTGTTTGTTGTTTTAAACCATTAAGGTGGGGGTAACCTTTTTTGCGACAGTATGTAACTAATGCACATCAAGTGTATGTATTTAAAAAGAATACTCTCTTCTAGGTAGAGGAGGAGAGCAATAGTTCCTGCAAAAGTAGAAGCAGGGGAGTTCCCATCATTCAGTGGTTAACGAACCTGACTGGCATCCATGAGGACGCAGGTTCGATCCCTGGCCTCACTCGGTGGGTTAAGGATCTGGCGTTGCCGTGAGCTGTGGTATAGGTCACAGACTCGGCTTGGATCCCGAGTTGCTGTGGCTGTGGCTTAGGCCGGCGACTACAGTTCTGATTGGACCCCTAGCCTGGGAACCTCCATATGCCCTGGGTGTGGCCCTAAAAAAATTAAAAAAAAAAAAGTAAAGCAGAAGCAGGAAGACTAATCAGGAAGTTGCTGAAACAGTTCAAGTAAAAGATGCTGTTGGCCTGAAATACGGTGGCAATAGATGGAGAAAAATGGGCGAATTGCAAAATGTCTTAAATAAGAACTGCTTGAAAGGTTAGATCGATATTGTCAAAGATGGCCCCTAAATTTGTGGCATGAGGAAATACTGCACTGGTCTAATACTAACATCTCTAAGTAGCAGGTACAAAAAAAGTGTTTTGCATAAATAATCTAATTTAATCCTCATAATAATCTTCAGATGTAGGCACCAGTTTATCCCCTTTTTACAGAAAAGGGAACTGACATTTAAAAAGATGCTTTTTAAGGTCTCACAGCTATTAAGCGGTGAAGCCAAGATTCACAGTCAGACAATTTGCTAAGGTCACCTCTTTTAACCCCAGCTTTACTGAGATGTAATTTACATATAACACCATGCAAGTTTAAGGTGTACCCTGGGATGATCTGATACACACAGATACTGCAAATGCTTCCACAATATACTGTGTTTGATTACCGCAACACTTCCATCACCTCACACAATTATCTCTCTTTTTTTTTTTTTGGTGGTGGTGGTGAAAACATTTAGATCTATTCTCTCAGTAACTTTTAAGTGCACAATATAGTATTTTTAACTACAGTTACCATGCTGTACATTAGATCCGCAGAACCTATTCATCTTATAACTGAAAATTTGTACTCTTTGACCAATATCCCCACCATCCAGGCCCTGGCAATCACCATTCTACTCTCCGTTTCTATGAGTCCAGCTTTTTTAAGATTACACGTATAAGTGAGGTCATACGGTATTTGCATTCTCCAGCTTATTTCACTTAGCATAATGCCTTCACGGTTGATCCATGCTGTCACAAATGGCAGGAATTCCCTTCTTCTCATGGTTGACTAATTCCATTTTATATTTTTACCACGTCTTCTTTATCCATTCACCCATAGGACATGCAGGTTGTTCCCATATCTTGCTTACTGGGAACAATGCTGCAATAAACATGGGAGTGCAGATACCTCTTCAAGACCCTAATTTCATCTCCTTTGTTGTGGGTTTTTTGTTTTGTTTGCTTGTTTGTTTGTTTGCTATTTTAGGGACACACCCAAGACATATGGAGGTTCCCAGGATAGGTGTTGAATTGAAGCTGTAGCTGCTGGCCTATGCTACAGCCACAGCAATGCCAGATCCAAGCTGCATCTGTGATCCACACCATAGCTCAAGGCAACACCAGCTCCTTAACCCACTGAGTGAGTCCAGGGAACAAACCTGCATCCTCGTGGATACTAGTCAGATTCGTTTTCCGCTGAGCCACAATGGGAACTCCTCCTCTGGATATATACCCAGAAGTGAGGTTGCTGGATGATATGGCAGTTCTACCTTTTAATTTTTTAGGAATCTCTTTTTCATGGGGGTTGAACCAATTTACATTCCCATCAACAGTGCACAAGGGTTTCCTCTTCTCCATATCCTCACCAACACTCATCTTTTTGATGACAGTCAATTTTAGCAGCTGTGAGGTGTTATCTCCTTGTAGTTTAGATAATGAGAATTTCCCTCATGACTGGTGAATCTGAGCATCTTATCAAATGTGCTGGCCATTTCTACATCTTCTTTTGAAAAAGGTCTTTGCAGTCCCTCTGCCCATTTTAAAATCAGATTGTTTTGGGGGAGTTCCCTGGTGGCCTAGTGGTTAAGGATTTGGCATTGTCATTGTCACTGCTGTGGCTCAAATTCAGTCCCTGGCCAGGGAACTTCAGCATGCCACAGGCATGGCCAAATCAAATCAAATCAAAGAACGATAAAATAAAAACTCTTGGCTCTAAGCCTATGGTACAATCAGGCCACCCAAGGTGGCTGACAAAAAAAAAAAAAAGACTTTTTTGCTATTGAGTCAAATAGGTTCCTTATATTTTTGGGATATGAATTTCTTATTACATGGTTTGCGAGTATTTTCTTCCCTCCTACAGGTTGTCTTTTTAGTTGTTTCTTTTGCTGTACAGAAGCTTTCTAATTTGATATAGTCCCATTTGCCCATTTTTGTTTTTGTTACTTGTGCTTTTGGTGTAATATCCAAAATCACTGCCAAGACCAGTGTCAAGATTTTTCCCTATGTTTTCTTCTAGAAGTTTTATGGCTTCAGGTATTACATTTGTCTTTAATCCACTTCAAGTTAACTTTTGTGAATGGTGTGAGGGGTCCAGTTTCATCTTTTACATGTGATTATCCAGTATTCCCAAGTCATTTATTGAAAAAACTATCCTTTACCACTGAGTATGTTTGGCTTTTGGGTCCCTTGTCAAATATTAGCTTACTGTATATGTTTGGGTTTGTTTCTGGGTTTTAGATTCTGTTGCTTGGATTCTGTCTTCGTGCCTGTATCATACTGTTTAATTATTGCAGTCCTGTAGTATCATTTGAAATCAGGAAGTATGGGAGTTCTCGCTGTGGTGTAGCAGAAATGAATCTAATATCCTTGAAGATATGGGTTCAATCCCTGGCCTCGATCAGTGGGTCTGGGATCCAGTGTTGCCTCGAGTTGTGCTGTAGGTCGTAGACGGGGCTCAGATCCTGTGCACTGCCGTGGTGTAGGCCAGTGGCTGCAGCTCTGCCTGCAGCTCCAATCAGACTCCTAGCCTGGGAACTTCCATATGCCGCAAGTGCAGCCCTAAAAAGCAAAAAAAAAAAAAAAAAAAAAAGAAAAGAAAAGCAAAAAAAGAAATCGGGAAGTGTGATGCTTCCAGCTTTGTCCTTCTTTCTCAATACGCCTTGGCTAGCTGCAGTCTTCTGTGCTTCCATATAAGTTTTAGGATTGTTTTTCTATTTCTGTTAAAAATGCCATTGGAATTTTGATAGGAATTGCATTGAACCTATAGATAGCTTTGGGTAATAGGGACATTTTAATACTAATTCTTCTAATCTATGAACATGGGATGTCTTTTCATTTACTTGTGTCTTCTTCAATTTCTCTCATCAAGGTAAAATATTCTTCCATTGAAGAGTTTAAAATGCACAGATTTTTCACCTCCTTGGTTCAATTTATTAAGTAATTTACCGTTTTTTATGCTACTGTAAATAGGATTGTTTCATTTCCCTTTTTTTAATTTTATGATTATTTTTCTATTATAGTTGATTTACATGTTCTGTCGATTTCTACTGTACAGCAGTGACCCAGTAATACATACCTATATATATATTCTTTTTCTCACATTACTCTCCATCATGTTCCATCAAAAGTGACTGGATATAGTTCCTTGTGCTATACAGCAGAATCTCATTGCTTACCCTCTCCAAATGCAATAGTTTGCATCTATTAACCCCAGACTCCCAGTCCATCCCACTCCTTTCCCCTCTCCCTTGGCAACCACAGTCTGTACTTTAAGTCTGTGAGTTTCTTTTCTGTGGAAAGGTTCATTTCTGCCATATATCAGTATATCAGATTCCAGATATAAGGGATATGATATGGTATTTGTCTTTTTCTTTCTGACTTACTTCACTTAGTATGAGAGTCTCCAGTTCCATCTATGCTGCTGCACATAGCATTGTTTTGTTCTTTTTTTATGGCTGAGTAGTATTCCACTGTGTATATATGCCACATCTTCTTAATCCATTTCAGATATTTTGTTTTTAGTGTATAGAAACACAACACTGATTTCTGTATGTCAATTTTTTTTATCCTTCAATTTCGTGAAGTCATTTATTAGTTCTGACAGTTTTTTGGTGGAGTCTTTAGTATTTCCCACATATATGTACACGTCTCTGCAAATGAAGACAATTTTACTTCTTTCTTTCTGAATCTAATGCCTTTTATGCCTTTTTCTTGCCTGATTGCTCTGGTTAAGATTTCTAGTACTATGTTGAACAGGACTGGTAAGAATGGAAACCGTTGTCATGTTCCTGATGGTAGAGAAAAAGCTTTCAGCCTTTCACTGTTGAGAATGATGTTAGCTGTGGGCTTGTAATACATGGCCCTTACTATGTTAAGGTACATTCTTTCTATATTCAACCATGAAAGATTGTTGAATTTTTTCAAATGCTTTTCCTGTACCTATTGTGATTATTATACTTTCACTTTTTACTTCATTTTATTAATGTGGTGCATGACATTTATTGATTTGCACATATTGAACCACCCTTGCATCCCAGGGATAAATCCCACTTGATCATGGTGGTATGATCTATCTAATGTGCTACTGAATTCAGTTTGCTAGTATTTTGTTAAGAAATTTTAGCAGCTATATTCATCAGGGACATAGTTCTATAGTTTTTTTTCATCGTAGCGTCCTTTCCTAGCTTTGGTATCAGGTATTGCTGGCAGAAACCATACTATTAAATACTACACTGTAATGTCTCACGAATTCCAATAAAATAGGTACTAACATCATCCCCATTTCACAAATGAGAAAACATGAAAGCATGGAGAGCAGGGAAACTGGACATCAAGAACAGTAGAAGAATTAAGATATAATCCAGATATTCTAACTCCAGAGCCTAGCCTCTAAACCACTTAGCAAGACTGATTTTTCCGTTGACAAGAGGAGTAAACAAAATGTTGCAAGTATTGTCTTTAATACAGTAACCAGTTAACAATAAGAACTCAAAGGTTTATTTAATCCTCAGGTACTATTAGAGATAAGAAAACTGAGGCATAGTGAAATTACATACTTGGTTCACACAGCTAAGAAGTTGTCTAGTTTAGAATTTAAACCTAGGTTTATCTGACACCAAAGCCCACTCTATACTCTCTCCTTTGGTAGTTTGTCATTAATCTTCCTGGGACTTTTTTTGGGGGCGGGGGGAAGGACACCTTCTTCAAATCTTCAAAATAAAATATTATCTAAATTGTAAACACATCAAAGAGTTGCTATGGTTGAATTTGGGGGATAACTATGGGCCATGAGAAGCAGGGAAACAAATATGTATTCTATGAGCACCATCTTAGTCCTTTTCCACACCTGACAGACACTAGGGCACTCAGTCTCACCTAGAGAACAGGGACCTGACTATTCAAACAACCACCTGGGAAGAGACTCTGGCGAAAAGAAGTTTAAGTTGTGCCAATTAAATCTTCTATTTATATAAAGTTTAACATTTTAAATTATAAAGAAAAGATCACGCAGTTAGGCTAAAATGCCAACTATCATTCAGTTCCGAAACATACATTTTGCTTTCACTATAAGCATCCTTCCCAGTGCAAAATTAGCTGTAGCAATCTTCCTTTTACTTGAAGCAGTCTAGAAACCATTTGATCCAGATACAGATATGCATTTAAAATTGAATTTAGAGCAGCCAGATCAATTTATAAAATTTCTGATTAAAAGATAGGAGTTCCTACTGCGGTGTAGTAGGTTAAGGATCTGGTATTGTCTCTATGGCGGCATGGGTTTGATCCCGGCCCATAGCAGCAGGTTAGGGATCTGGCATTGCAGCAGCTATGGTGTAGGTCACAGCGGTGGCCCAGATTCCACCCCTGGTCTGGGAACTTCCCTATGCCATCGGTGAAAACATAAAAAAGAAAAGGAAAAAAAAGTCTACTTAAGTCCTAAAATTATTTAAAAGGAAAGTCCAAAAAGCTATTCATGTTGATTGTTTTTTAAAAGGGGAGGGGTGGAGTTCCCATCATGGCTGAGTGGTTAAAGAATCCAACTAGGAACCATGAGGTTGCAGGTTCGATCCCTGGCCTTGCTCAGTGGGTTAAGGATCCGGCGTTGCCGTGAACTGTGGTGTAGTTTGCAGACACGGCTCGGATCCCGCGTTGCTGCGGCTGTGGTGAAGGCCGGCAACTACAGCTCCTGTTAGACCCCTAGCCTGGGGAACCTCTATATGCCGCGTGTGCGGCCCTAGATAAGGCAAAAAAAAAGACAAAAAAAAAGGGGGGGGATGATCCGGCTTTGAGTAAAAAAAAAAAAGAAAAACAAGGGAGGGGAGGGGTAATATAGAAAAGTCTAAATAAATTTAATTAACCATAATCCCACTACCCTATTAGCAATTTGGTATAATTCTTTTCAGTCTTGCTTTATATATAGACACATGGCTTAATAAAATAAGGCCAAAATTCAACTTCCTTATCAAGCAAAAATAAGACTAGTTAACATTTAACATTAAGCACAACAATATCAGCCACTACCTGATGTGCTTTGGTACTGATTTTTTTTTCTTGCTTTTTAGGGCCACACCTGTGGCATATGGAAGTTCCCAAGCTAGGGGTCCAATCGGAGCTACAGCTGGTGGCCTACACCACAGCCACAGCAACATGGAACCCAAGCTGCATCTGCAACCTATAGCATAGTTCACAGCAACACTGGATCCTTAACCCACTAAGCGAGGCCAGGGGTTGAACCTGCATCCTCATGGATACTTAGCTGGGTTTGATACTGCTGAGCCAGGATGGGAATTCCCAGTATTGATTCGTTTATTGCTTACATCTCTATGAGGTAGATACTGTTATTACCCTCATTTTACAGATAAAGAACCTGAAATCCGAAGAGGTTAAGAATTTGTACAAGGTCACAAAGTCAGTAAATTGGCTCTCACTCACTATACTGTCTCTTTCCTCCCAGGACTATGATAAGAATTAAGGGAAAGATAGCTGGTAAGGTTGCCTTGTAAATTATAATGTGTGAAATAAAATTTTAGTTTTTGTTATGCAAAAATAGGAAGCACACTAAATCGGGATTCACAACCTGGAGTTGCCCTAACACCGGAGTCTAGAGATTGCCTGAATGAACAGGAAAATAGGGAGGAGAAAGCACCCCTTGGGGAAGAAAGAGGACTTACTACAATGAAGCGCTGGCTGTGGAATAAAAGAGTAAGAACCAGGGCTTACTTGATACCTTCCAACAAAGGGTATCAAGAAGTACCCATCATCAATAAAGCATATCCTAGCAGTGAAGAGCACGAACTCTGGCATCACTCTGCCTGGGTTTAAGTTCTGGCCCTATCTTGTGACTATGTAACAAGTTATTTGAGCTTTCCATTACTCAGCGTTCTCATCTGTAAAAACAGGAACCATAATAGTACCCATCTCTTAAGGTCATTGCAGGGAATAAATTAGTTCATGTAAATAAAGTACTTAGAATAGTGTCTGGTATCTAGTAAACACCACATCATGGTTAGATATTACCCAATTTACACTTCTAGAATCTCTAGATTCTAGATTCCTTTTGTTTGTGATGTTACTTTTTTGTTTTGTTTTAATTTTTATGGCTGTACCTGAAGCATACGGAAGTTCCTGGGCCAGGGATTAAATCCCAGCTGCAGTTGCATCTCCTTTAATCCACTGTGCTGGGCTGGGGATCAGACTTGAGCCTCTGCAGGAACCTGGGCTGCTGCAGTTGGATTCCTAACCCACTGTGCCACAGTGGGAACTACTGTGATGTTATTCTTATTTTCTAGAATGACTGACAGTAATCTCTTGATTGAAATGGATTATCTTAGTTTACTTATTTTATGGGAAGATAAGAAAGCAAGTGAAGACCCAGGGAGAGAAAAAAAAAAAAATGGTAGTAGGCCAGATAAAAGAACAAGCCTTAATTCTCTGGGAACTGAAAAAAGAATCAGCCCTTGACAGAGAAGTTCATCTCTAGGCTTTACTCATTTTAAGTTCCCAAAATTAATAGATATAAAGGTCAGCAAATTAGGAGTTTTTGGGGCTCAGCAGTAATGAATCCGACTAGTATCTAGGAGCACACAGGTTCGACCCTGGCCTCACTCAGTGAGTTAAGGATCCGGCGTTGCTGTGAGCTGTGGTGTAGGTCGCAGACGCAGCTTGGATCCCAAGTTGCTGTAGCTGTGGTGTAGGCCGGCGGCTACAGCTCCAATTCAACCCCTAGCCTGGGAACCTCTATATGCCACTGGAGTGGCCCTAAAAAGACACACACACAAATCAGCTAATCGGCTATAGAAACAATATAGAAGAAAACATACCAGAGTTCCCAATGTGGGGCAACGGGATTGTCAATGCCTTTGACACACTAAATCATGGGGAGGTCTTTAAAAGCAGGGAAAAGGGCACTTTCACTTTATACACCATAAATATTTTTGCAATTAAAAACACATACTCACATACACAACTCAGCAGAGCTCCCCATATGTACTCTATTCTTCTCCAATTTAGTGAGACAAAGATCCTAAAAAACTTCCAGGACGACAAAGAGAGAAATGGGAAGACAGGGGGATTTGAAGGGTCTGTATAACAGTAAGTGAAGTAAATCCATCACAGACAGGAAAAGACTAGTGGGTGGTAGAATAACATTCCAGGCCAGGGTGGAGCTGTATGGCAGATAGCCCTCTTCCCTTCCTTGGATAAAAGCATAGTAAGACTGGGAGTGGGAGTTTTGACAGGAAGAATAAAGTGATTATTAAAGAAGGTGGGAGCTGCTCTGCAGAAATGTGCTTGGGACTTAGCCCGGGGCTTTTTTTTTTTTTAAACCTGTCTGAATTAGAAAATATACAACACATGAGTATATATAACATATACACATACCATTTAAAGAAATGAAAGAAAGACATAAAAAATCTACCACAAGCTTAAGAGAACATTACCGGTATCTCTGACAACCCAGGTGCCCTGTGAGCCCCTCACTTTCTGTATCACCCCCAAACCCCGCTCCTCAGAAGAAGCGACTGTTTTAATGTTTTGCTCATCTCATTATAACTACTACACGTGTTAATCTCTAAATGATACATGGTTTTGTTTTGCCTGTTTGAACCTTTAATTTTTTTTCCTTAATACTATGCTTTTGAAAGTCATCCATATTGATAATTACAGCTGTGGTTCATTCCTTTAACTGCTGCTTAGTAGCTCATTGTATGAACTTATTAGCACCATTTATTTAAACATCCTACTGTTAAAAGACATGGGGGTAGTTTCCAGTTTGGGGCCATTAGAAGTAAAAAGACTATCAACATTCCAACCTATGTCCACGTGTAGGACTTCTCCCAGGAGTATGGTTTTAAGAGTGAAATTCCTGGGCCATAGGTAACACCCACCTTTAGCTTTGACACATTACATCAAACTGTTTTCCAAAATGGTTGTACCACTCACATTTCCATCAGCTCCATGGTCACTTGCTCTCACTGTGGTTTTAACTTGTACTTCATCAATTTCTAATAAAGTTGAACATCTTTTCACATATCTTTTGTTACATCTGTTTCCTCTTCTGCAAAATGACTATTTTACCATTTTTTAATGGATAATCTTATTTTTGATTCATTGGAGTCCTTTATCCTGGATGCTACCAATCATTTATTAGATATTTACTCTGCAATCAGATTCTCCCACTTTATGGCTTCTCCCCGCACTTTTTTGTTTTTCCAAGTCCTAGGAAACTTTATTTTTTTTTCTTAATGGATTGTATTTCAATTTTAGGTGTACATAAATCATCACAAGTCAATTTTTCAGATTTTGTATCCCAAACCCCCAGTGCATCCCCCCATCCCCCAGATTGTCCCACTTGAAAAACCAAGGTTTTCCAAAGTCTGTGAGTATTTGTCTGTTCTACAGAGAGGTTCATTGTGTCTTTTTAGTTTCCACATGTAAGCCGTAGCATTGGGTGTTGCTGTCTAATTGTCTGAGTGGTTTCACTTCGCATGATAATTTCTAGGTCCATCCATGTTGCTATAAATGTTGGTAATTCGTTCCTTTTAACGGCTGAGTAACATTCCATTGGGTGTATGTACCATATCTTCCCTATCCTA
>PVHT021183634.1:23542765-23598926 GCA_004024745.2 Catagonus wagneri | reverse complement strand
TGAGTTTTCTGAGGAATCTCCATACTGTTTTCCACAGTGGTTGCACCAATTTGCATTCCCACCAACAGTGTAATAGGGATCCTTTTTCTCCACACCCTCTCCAGCACTTACTGTTTGTAGACTTTTTGATGATGGCCATTCTGGCTGGTGTAAGGTGGTACCTCATAGTGGTTTTGATTTGCATTTCTCTAATGAGGAGTGATGTTGAACACCTTTTCATGTGTTTATTTGCCATCTGTATGTCTTCTTTGGAGAATTGTCTGCCTAGATTCTCTGCCCATTTTTTGATCTCCCCTCACTTTTGATGAACAAAGATTCTCCATTTTAATGGAGCAATCTTAGCTTAGGGTTTGTTCTTTTGGTGTATTAAGAAATCCTTTCCCACCATGAGGTGAAGATATTGCCCTATTTCTTTTCCTAAAAGTGTTAAGTTTTCACTTTCATATTGATATTTTTGATCCATTTGGTATTGATTTTTATATATGGGGATTAGATACCATGTGTTTGCATTTAGATAACCAATTATCCCTATTTTTTGTTAAAAGGTTCTTCCTTCCCCTACTGATGAACAGTGCCAATTCTATGAATTATCAAGTTTCCATACGTGTGTGGATCCATTTCCGGGTTCTGGATTCTGTGTCGCTAGTCTATTTGCCCTTCTCTGTTCTTGAACACACACTGTCTTAAACCCACACTGCTTAATTACTTGAAAGACTTGAAATCTGGGAGAACAAGTCCAGCACCTTGTTTCTCTTCTGGATATTCTCGGCTCTTTGCTCTTTCATATAAATTTTAGAACTACTTTTATCAAATATTACTAAAAAAAATCCTGTTGAAGTTTTCATTGGAATTCCATTAAATACATACATTGATAGGGAAAATAAACATGTCTATAAATCAAGTCAATCTGGCCAGGAATGTGGTACTTCTCTCCCATTTATTTAGCCGTACTTTAGCTTTCCCTGAAATGTTTCAATTTTCTTCACAAAGTTTGGCATCTCTCTTGCTATGCATGTATATACATGTATTTTTACTGTCATTTTTATCCTGTTATCATTTTTTAGAACTGCTTTTTATGCATGTATTAATGTAGAGAAAGAAATGCAGTTGACTTTAGAGGCCTACCTTCAGTCAACTTAGTAAACCTCCTAATTTTTATAATTTATTTGTAGACTCTTTGGGTTTTGTTTGTTTTTTTTTTATGGGCGCATCCGAGGCACCTGGAAGTTTCCGGGCTACACCACAGCTGCTGCAATGGTGGATCCTTTAAAGCAGTGCACCCAGTGGAGGATTGAACCCATGCGTCTGCAGAGACCAGAGCCACTACAGTTGGATTCTTAACACACTGAGCCACAGCGGGAACTCCTGTGTTTTCTATATAGATAATTACTTTTTGATTTTCCTTTCCTATCTTTACACCTTTCACTTCTTGTCTTGTTGCACTGGTTAAGATCTCTATTATAGTGCTGAATAGAAGCCATGGTAGCAGGCATTCCTCTTCTTGTTTCTAATTTTAAAGGAAATGTTTATTTTATTTTATTTTTGTCTTTTTAGGGCTGCACCTGTAGCATATGGAAGTTACCAGGCTAGGGGCTGAATCTGTGCTGCAGCTGCTGGCCTACTCCACAGCCACAGCAACACCAGATCCCCAATCTACTGAGGGAGGCCAGGGATTGAACCCATGTCCTCATGGATATCAGTCAGTTCGTTACCGCTAAGCCACAATGCGGTCTCAGGAAACGTTTATTTTAAATTTGACTTTTGCTATGATGTTAACTATAACATCATAGTTATAGTCAGTTGGTAAAGAGTACCAACATAGTATCTGTAGGTACTCTCCTCCAGGTTAAAGAAGTTTTCATCTATTACTAGTTTGCTATGTGCCCTTTATCATGATTAGAAGTTGAATTAACTGAATGCTTTTCTGCATCTACTGATAAGAACATACATCTTTTCTAATAAGGGAATGCAGAAAATTGTATACATTTGTCTAATACTGATGCAAACTCGCACTCTTAGAATAAGGCCAGTAACCCAGAACTTTTTACTTGGAGAGTCAGAAGGTTAGATGATGTCAGAATAGAAACCGTCTGCTTAAAACTCACTAAACTGCACAAAGCTGGCCCTGCTTATTCACCTTAAAACCCTGTCTGTATGGTTTCCTTCCTAACTCAGCCATACCTGCTCTGAGCACTTAGAGCCTTTACTATTGAAGATATTCACCTGACACTTGGCATGTGCTATTCTGTACCTGTCCTGTCTCCCAACTAGAATACAGTCCTCAAAGACCAGCACCTAGAAACCAGACAGCAAATGCTTGTTTAAAAAGCTTAACATATTCTCGTGGCTATGACAGTAAAACATGAGTTGATAAAAGGATAGTATAGCATCCTTAGAAAAGGAGACTCCTGGACATGAGTTTTCTAGAGCGCCGCACTTTTAAATCACTAATACTCACTAAAACTTAAAAATCAATCTCAACTGTAGTCCACATTTTCCTGTTTTGTTAGTGTTCTGGTCATGCTTTAGACATTTCTTGATTTTAAGCACAATTTAACTTTTTGTTGTTGTTGGATACAGTTAATCATTAGGAACATCGCTTATAATTGTGCTAAAGATAGAGCTAATATGTGGGATGCAGAACCTCAGCTATGGCCCTGAATGAGTCTTTAACAGGGAAAAGAAAAAAAAAAGTTGGCATTTTCCCCCTTTGGCATTGACCTCTCATTAACTCTGGGCAGCCAGGCAATTCACATGTTTCCTCCTCTGCTTACTCTCTCCACCCTCTTTTACCCCAGAATTGCACAATGCAGAACTGTAGGCCTGATACATTTTTAGCAGTGATACTGTGAAAAGTTGCAATTTCTCCAGATTACAACAACCGTCCAGCGTGTTTTTCCATTGCAGACTCTCTTCTCTGTACCTGCCACTAGCTGACCTCATCACAGTCTCTAATCTCTAGAGAGAACAAATACTGTGTAGCTAAGAGTACAGACTTTGGGACCAGGCTGCCTCGGTTCAAATCCCAGTTTGACATTTATAGGTGAATGCCCCATAACAAGTCATTTAACCTCACTATTTCTCAGTTTCCTCATTGATGTAATGAGAATGAACATATATCTACTTCGTAAGATTATTATGAGAATTAAATGAGTTAATATGTACAAAGTGCTTAATCGTGGTCCAATGAATATATAATACAGATTTTTTTTTAAATGGATAAAACACCACTCTTTAACTCTCTCTTAAAATTACTCCATTATTTCTCATTTTGTGTTGTGGTTGTTTTGCTGCTGGTAGTGGTATTCCTCTGGGGGAGGTAGCAGTGTAGACATGACTGATCCTCAACTCTTTTCCCACTGATTAGGGCTTCTATCAGGGGGTGGGGTGGGGGGGAGTGTCAGCAGTATTCATTTACTGTGGTTTTTAGCCAGGCTAAAAGCAGCACAGGTGAAGAAAATGCAGCTGTTAATTTAATCAGCATGACAGGAATCCAGGGACATGTATCACTGTTGTTTTCAAATATCTGCGGGGCTGGATGGAGAAAAGATGGCACTGAAAATTCTATGGAACAGCTACAGGATCCCCATCACTGAGCATGTTTAAGCAAGGGACTGATGACTAGGTGTCAAGGATGCTGTAAGAAAATTTTTTTAAATTTAGAATCAGATAATCTTTAAGATTCCACCTACTTCTAAAATCTTGGCAATACTAGCATGAGTCATCCAGACGTTACAATCTAGTTGTGAGTCACATCCAAGAAGCTCCTGAAGGCACAGAATTCTTCGCTCCCCACAGTGCTTGGCACATTACAAGAGATCTAGGCGAGGAATTCTAGCCCTGGGGCTGCGTATAACTCGGCTCACAGTAACAAAAACTTCTCTAAAGCTAAGCGCGTCAATTAGCTGATTCCAGCCTTCTGTCGTGACCAATAAATACAATAAAGCATACACCCCAGATGGGATTTGGCAAAAAGATGTGTACCCGGATTAACTATCAGATAGTCCTTCACATCACCCTTCCGAGGCCAGATAAAAGCCAACTGGAGTAAGCAGGCAGGTTAAGGGGAAGGGGCAAGGTGGCCCGGGATGAATAGGCCACGGGCAAGCCGACACACACTCCAGGGAAAGGGACAAAGGCCTAGGGGAGAGGAGAGCACGCTGGACTTGAAGGCCGGCAGGAACGCCCCCGCCAGAGTGGCCGCAGGCCGGGTTTGGTCTGGAGGTGCAAAGGTGCGCGGGCAGCGGGTTAGAGGGGCTTCGAGGAAGGCCCCTGAGCGCCAGCGGAGCGCCCGCGGGGGTCCTCTCTGCCTCTGGGGAGCTCGCCTCGGGGATCCCCGGGACTCCGGAGCCGCAGCTCCCAGCAGGGTCCTGCAAGGAGGCCGGGCGGCGCACCTGCAACAGGTACTCAGGTCTGCACTGAGCTCCCAGTCCCGCAGCCTGCGCTGCTGCTCAGCCCACTCGGCCCTCGCCGCCGGACTTCGGATGGTTCAGACTCCCGCCGCCCCAACCGAGGCCAGTCCTCAAACCCCAGCCAGGCGGCCCGAGGCCGACGCCGGAGTCCCGGTGCGGAATGCGCGACAGCGGCTGCCTCCCGCCGGGCCCCGACCGCCGCACGAGCGACCGCCGCCATCGCGGGCCGCGGCCGGAGGGAGACGAGGGGCCGCGCGGGCGCCACTTTACCTGAGAAACCAGCGGGAGCAGCGTCTGCTCCACGGAGCGGGTTTTGATCTCGAGTCCGGAGTCGAAGGCGAAGCCCGACGGGCAGGAGCCTTGAACCGCCCCGGCGCCGCCAACGCCGGCTGAGCCGAAAGAGGCGGCCATGGCCCTCTGCGCGTCGCGCAGCCCGGACGCCGAGCCGCTGCGGGCCCCGCCGCCCGCCAGCCTGCCCGTCCGCTGCTACGGCTGTGCACCCGCGCCGCCCGGAGCCCCGCCCCCGCAGGCCCCGCCCCCGCAGGCCCCGCCCCCGAGCGGGGCCGCCCATTCCCCGCCTCCACGCGCTCCCGTCTGGGGTCCGCCCTGCAGCCCCACCCCCTAACCCCGGCCCAGTCCTTTTGGTCCCCATTACCAACCTCTTTCTGAGAAGACTCTTCAGTGGGTTCGGCGCAGGTCTCCCCTCTCCCGAACAGAGAAACGAGATGTCTGAGGTTCTCCCACGACCACATGACTTCTTGCAGGGCAAGGTCAGCCATACCCAGTGAAGCTTCCCGTCCTTCTGGTAAGTGACAGGCCCTAACCCCGAATTCCTGATGATTCCTGGGAGCCAAGCTGGGACTGAAGCTAAGTGGTAGATCCGAACCAGAGTCAGGTCTGTAGGGAGGGGCTTTTATCCTAAGACAGGAACTCTACAGGTAACAGTCTTTCTTGGGAAGGCTCCCTTTCCCCCTCCGCCCTGCTTTTTCTAACCCTATCTTTCTCACAATTTGGGCTGAAGATGAAACATTTGACAGTGCAGTTGTTTAAGGAGTATCTGGGTACTTGGCAAGAAAACAGTGTTTCTGGGTATCTTCAGGCTACTACCCAGAATTATTCCTCAAAAGGAGATAAAATAGAACATACAAAAAGCTTCACCTACTACTCAACACTATTAATAATATTATTATTATTTTTTTTTGTCCGTCCTGGTGGCATGTGGAAGTTCCTGGGCCAGGGATCGAGCCCGTGTCACAGCAGCAACCAGCCAGACCCACAGCAGTGACTATGCCAGATACTTCACTCGCTGAGCCACATGGGAACTCAACACTATTACCTTTTTTTTTTTTTTTAAATGGCTACACTCTTTGCATGTGGAAGTTCCTGGGCCACCTATTCATTCAATCAGAGACAGCTTCGACCTACACTGCAGTTACAGTAACCCACTAAGCCAGGCCGGGGATCAAATTTGCACCTTCCCGGTGACCTGAACTGCTGCAGTTGGGATTCCTTACCCACTGTGCCTCGCTGGGAACGCCTAAAACTTCTTTTCAAAATTACATTTCCCCTAGTAGCTAGCACAGAGCAGTTTTTAAAAAGCTGTTCAGTGACTGAAAAGATCGTTAGTGTGTATTTCCGACTAAATTCACACTCAAGGGTAAGGCTGAGAATCAAGGAGCTGTGTGATGGAGATGGTGAGGGCTGGACACCTCTTACCCGACAGGTTCCAGGAGCAAACCCTGGAGGGGTTGTCTGAAGGGCACACCCTGTGAAAAGGTCCTAGGCTTAACCAATAGACTTAGGAGCACAAAGAAATACTTTGTGAACTAGTGTATTTACCAATAAGAAATTATCAGACTGAAAAAGGATCTGAATCCAAGGCTGGCTAGTCCAGCCCTCACGCCTTTGTGAGGATCACTTTCTCCATCCATAATGTCAGACAGATAAGCTGAATACCACACCAGCTCAAGGTGTCAGAAAGCTCTTTCCCAAGCACTGTCAGATGTGCTTCAAAATGCACATCCACTTGGCGTTCAGCTCCATTTGTCAGTGCTGTACAGATTATCTTTGCTGTTGAAGATAACTGTACCTTAGGTTTGTTTTCTTCATTAAAATATGCAGTTCCTTATCTAACTTCATCTTCTTCTCATTCCCCAGCCTCCCACCTCATCACTTTGTCTATCACAAGCCGTGTTCCCCTGTGCACTGAGGGTTCTAGCCTCAGCCATGGACCCCTTCATCTTTTTAAGGTGCCCAGCACCCACTCCACACACATCTTCCCTTGTGTAAGTTGTCCACGTTTTATAAAAACTCAGTGTAGGCAAGATACAGGGCCTAAGAGAGAGGTGGATGCATTTGTGAAATTTTGACATCACTAAAAAGCAAATATCTCAACAGAAATGAGACAGTTTGCCACCAGATTTGCTCAACACTAGCAATTTTATTTCAAAATATAAATATTTTACATTTACAAAGATGTTACATCAAGTTGTTAAAGCAAGTTAAAGCTAAAAACGGCATTTGTGAGAATAAAGATATATTGTTGTATTTGAATAATCTTTTTTACTTTCAAACCATCTCTACTTTGCCTGGGGATGCAGAGATGATATATTGCCAAGAGTTATATAAGCAATAACAATTACATCCAATCTCAATTTCAAAATCAAATGGTATTTGATATACACTCCAATCACCTAGTCAAGTGGCACTGCAGAGGATAAAAGAAGGATTTCCTTTGGGATAATTATAATCAGAGTCACACCTTCTGGGTCACTGCCATAAAAACAGTTTTGTTTGTTTGCGTCTTTTTTTTTTTGGCTTTTTAGGGCAATATCCACAGCATATGGAGGTTCCCAGGCTAGGGGTCGAATCGGAGCTGCAGCCGTAGGCCTACACCACAGCCACAGCAATGGGGGATCCAAGCTGTGTCTGTGACCTACACCACAGCTCGTAGCAACACCAGATCCTTAACCCACTGAGCGAGGTCAGAGGTCGAAGCTGTGTCCTCATGGATACTAGTCGGATCCGTTTCCGCCGCGTCACAACAGGAACTCCAATAAGTTTTTGATAATAAGCCACAATGATGTTTAAGATTTGCTTCCATACCTTTTGCAGTAAAATATAAAGCTAGAATTAAACATGAGGAACCAGGTATGGAGTAAAAGAACTCTGGACTTGGAATCAGAAGTTCTGCAACTGAATTCTGGCTCCATAATTTTGTGATATAAGCTTAAGGGAAAAAATCACATAAAAACCTTTCTGAGCCTCCCGTGCCTCATCTGGTAATACTTGACACTTGCCTGTCTCACAGGGTTGTTACGAAAGCAGTCCGCAAACTTATAAAGTGCCGTACAAAAACATTATTAAAATGTAGTGTCAATACATCACCACTGTATTTGCATACTAACTGATCTTTGAAAATCTTTCAAAACTAAAACACAAATACTGATTTTACACACCACAGGTGGAAAAAAATCTCTATACTTGATGTATAGCTCTGAATGGCAAATATGTTTTATTTCTGGTATCTCACTAAACTCTGAGATATATTAAAGTTTACATGGTAGGTTTACCATTCAGAATTTCCACTGGAGGTGTCTTCTAAAAGAGCTGTAAACTTTTGAGAGCTATGTTTCCCAAAGGACCTGGAGTCTTTTGAGATGCTCTGAGAAAAGGAGGATGGGGCTCAGGTTAAGGTCAAATAAGTTTTGTAAACAGTCTTTGTTCTTTCTTATAAATTCACAATATATAACAGCACATGAAAAACTCTTGAAAGTCGTATAGAAAGGAAACAAACTCAGCATTCCTCAATTTTAACTGACCATGGGGTCCTCTCCCCCCACTTCCAACACATTTTTGTCCTTCTTATAACATTTAATAACATCTCTTGGAACTACTACTGCTATAAGGAACACATTTTCCCAAAACCTACTCAACTATGAGGGAAAGGGAAGAGAAGGCAGAATAATGGACTGGGAGAAAAAAGAACTGTTGTTTCCTTCTCTAGAAAATGACAGGATCATCTAAATACATAAGGCCCATTCTAGCACAGAATTCTTATGACTCCAAGGGGCAGATAGAACATCTTGATTTATAATTCTCTTGATTCCTTTTACGCTAGCAAAAAAAAACCTAACTGGTTTCAGATAGCAAGAATATTTCTTGCAGGCCCTCAATAATTAAATAATTAATGAATATATTTTGATGGCAAAATGTGTAAAGACAAGGAACTAATAAAAGCAAGAAAATACTTGTTCTTAGCTGGAACTAACATTTGGAAGTATGCTGCCAGAGGCTATTTCTACTGCAAAATGCCTACTGTAAAGCTTGCGTTAAGGGTCTTGGAAGACACTCGGAGGAGATTGCAGGGGTTTTGCTAAAAGCTCTGGATAGCTTACCTAAAATTACCATGCTCTAATCTAACTCCACGTGGCCTCAATTCCTGAACATGTCTTGGCCAGTAGTGACACATCCTGTAGCACTAAATACAACCAAGTGGGAACAAGGGGTACTGGGAAGTCCTGATGGGTTGCAAAAGGTTCTTGTTAAGACCAGGGTTAGCCAGAGAACCTCATCTGTGAGCCCTTTAACTGGAATAAACCGCTATTTCCAAAGATTCTGAGTTTGTTTAAATAATACCTCTTGGGTATCAAGAGTTGATCTGTAGCAGTCTCAGAAGTCAAGGGAAAACTCTGCCAGCTAACCACCTCTAATGGAAATGGGTGTAAGGAATCCTTGCAGATTTAAAAATAAATAAAACTGGTATCTAAGGCAGCTTGGCAGAGGTCACTTCCAGAAACAGAGTGTGACAGGAATTTTGGAACTGAAGCTGGACTTACATGGAATTTGTACTGAAAATCCCATGCCTTGTTCTCTCTCAGAAAGGAGAGGAACACAGAGTGTGGGGAGCTTTTTATCCCCTCCTCCCATTCCTCCATTCAGTTTACAACTGAACAGTAAAGGTGACTCTCACACTAATCTGTAATAAAGCTTTAAAATGCAGGGCAGGATTTTTGTGCTCGGTTTTTTGACTTTTCTAGGGCCGCACCCATGACATATGGAGGTTCCGAGGCTAGGGGTCTAATCAGAGCTGTAGCTGCCAAACTATACCACAGAGCAATGCGGGAACCGAGCCACCTATGCAACCTACAGCACAGCTCACGGCAATGCCAGATCCTTACCCCACTGAGCAAAGCCTGAAGCGGCACTGAGGGACTGAACCGGCAACCTCATGGTTTCTAGTCGGATTCGTTAACCACTGAGCCATGACAGGAACTCCCTACTGAAGCTACTTCTGCTTCATCAGTGCACTACCTGTTCCTAAGGAAACTTCCTCTTTCTGGGTTAAATTCTGAGAATCATTTTTGAGATTTGAGCTCGAGACTCCTACCTTTTCATACCATTTGACCTTTATGCCCTGTGAAGATCTGTAAAACCTCCTTACTATATCTGAGGCGGCATGTTTCTCTTGTTTTTGAGGGTTCCAAGAAGACCTCCTTCAGCTGGTCGAACTTTGAGTCCTCAGGATGTTGCTGGAGTACTGGGGCAGTCCAAGTTTCCTGATCCAGACTGGGCAGTACTCTGGGGTACTACTCTGCTCCTGATATTTCAGGGTGATACAACATCACTGCTAATTTTGACAGCTCTCAACTGTTCTCTAGGGACTCAGAGACCACCCACACCTCCCAGTCTAAGAACCTGGTATTCATGCTAATGATTACGACCAGCAACCGCCATGCATTAGCTCAAGTTTATATTTTTGCAAATCACTTTATACAGCTAAAAGCACTTTGGAGGAACATAATTTGATTATGCACACCAATTCACTGCGTGTAATACTTGCCTCTTATAAATATGTGCTAATCAGAGCTGTGAACTTATCAGTATTCCATTAACAAAACAAGCCTGATTTCTTTTACACTTGTAATGCAAAATTTTTTTTTTTTTTTTGCTTTTTAGGGCCACACCTGCGGCAAATGGAGGTTCCCAGGCTAGGGGTCGAATTGGAGCTACAGCTGCCGCCCTATACTACAGGCACAGCAATGCAGGATCTGAGTCATGTCTGTGACCTATATCACAGTTCAGAGAGACACCAGATCCTTAACCAATACTGAGCAAGGCCAGGGATCGAACCTGCAACTTCATGGTTACTAGTCAGATTCATTTCCATTACACAACGGGAACTCCTTAATGCAAAACTTTTAATTTTAGCAGTACACATGATCTGGCTACGATTTAAGGTGAGAAAAGGCCTTCTTATGAGTTATCTCCTATAGCACCCTGTATAGTTGCCTGGCGTGGAACCTAGAGTTTGGCAAACTCGCAACCAGTGTTTTACTGAATGAATGATTGAACAAATGATTAAAGAAAAGAATGAGTTAGTGCAAATTTAACACTTGGTTGACTATCAGATGATAATTGTTGAAGGATTCATAGTAAAAATAAGAGATCTGCATGTAGTCTATAAACAAAGACCTCATGGTAGCCTTTTTTCTAGATGGAGTTTTTCTTAAGTAAATCAGAAAAAATTGAAGGTAATTATCAACTATGCTTCTTAATGGGAAGATGTTTTAGAAAAAATGATTTCTACTTTTAAATGTTTTCAGAAAAGGGAACCTTTGTTACTTAAGAACTCATTCTCCTCCATGCCCCCTTGGGGGCAGAGAAAGAACCTGACGATTGTTTTATACAGTGGAAAGGGCACAAAGCTAAGAGCTGGGTTCTAGTCCCAGCTCTGTCATTAATCGTAGGACAAGTCTTTGCAATAGAACAGTAGACCTATTCTACTTCATAGCACAGGAAAAACTGTTAAGGTATTAAAAGGAACACTATAGCAGAGCTGGCAGACTATGGAGTCAGAAAGATCTGAGGTCACATTGTACTAAATTTTAGGACTTTGGGTTGGGTCACTTTTTTGAACCTTAGCTTCCCCATCTGTGTAAAAGTGCTGTAAAATAATATAAAGCTGTTATGAAAGTTGACCTTAAGTGGTTGTGAAATAACATGTGCAAAGACTTTGCAAAATGTAGAGCACTATGCTGGTTACTGTGATATCTGAGATATTTAAAAAGTCACAATTTAATTCAACAAGCATTCATCTAGAGTTTATGTGCAAGGCACTGTGCTAAGTGATGGGAAAATACTACACAGATATAAAATTCTACTGCTAATAAATAACTAATTGGTCGAATTCCAAATAGTCAAACAGGGATACATCTAACAAATCAGAGCACTGCTGCACCTGAGATTTTTTTTTACTTGAAACATTTGGAAAGAAAAAAAAAATCACAACAGGAGTTTTATCATATTGTTACCATTACTAGCAGCTTAAGTATTTAGTTTCAATGTGGTCAAACAAGTTTTAGAAATTTGGCAATAGCGTAATAGGGGACAGAGGGAGACGAAAGGCGAGGAAGCGCGTCAGTCTTTCTGTGTCTCCTATGGCTGCAAGCTACAGCTAACTAAACTTCAAATAAGCCACCTGCCTTTTCACTAAAGATTTCCTCTTTCTTCAAGAGAAAACCAAATGTTGTAGGAGAAGGGTAGAAGACTCATTTTTCCAGCTCAAGCGACTACATACTCAAAAGACAAAGCATCTTCACTGAAAAGTGACTGTCAGTAGAAAACTTTAAAAACAGATTTCTTAAAACAGGAGAAAATGACACTATGCACTTTGACAGCAGGTAGTTTAGGACTCTTAAGAAAACTTTATAAATACATATTATAATATAGATATCCAAAGTGGGAAAATTTCAAGCCATGGTACCAGTGTATAAACTGAAACTTTTCAATCCATCTTAGCAACAGTTAAGTGAATAAACCACATCTCTGAGCTCTAAAGCTGTGCTTGAAAACGCAAAGCAGTCCACAGCAAGTTCTCTCTTGTCTGGGCACTCTGTATGAAGGCCAGGAGGCTTTGCTTCTTTTCCTGGGCTCTGTCTGCTAGGCACAGCCGAAAGGACAGGAGGCCACAGCTGAGCTGACCTCAGTCAAGGTTGAATTTCCTAGAGAAATCACTGCAGTTGTAAACCAAGTCAGTCTATTGAAGGTTTCAGATCTTCAGAAATGTCACGGAAAGTCCTTTAAGAAGAAAAGATAGAATGATTAGTTCTGCTTTTGGGGGGAAAAAAAGGAAAATAAAACCATAGGCATACTTCAAAAAGAAAGAAAGGAAAGAAAAAGATGGAAAGGAAGAAAGAAAGGAGGAAAAGAAAAATAGCATTTAACCAATAAGTCACTGCCAAGGAATATCTTATTTTTATAATTTGAGATCCCTGATGAGATTATATAGTTACTGTTTTTTTTCTTAGTATTTTCACTGAATATTGTTTCAAAGTCTGATAGTTGTCTATCAACCTTTAGTAACAACAACTCCAGGTTTTTGGAGGGTTCATTGTCTCCCATCCCAAAGACTATTTCTCCCAGACTTTCCTGAAACTGATCACCATGTGACTAAGATCTGGCCAATGAGATGTAAGCAGAAGAGTTGAGAGACTTCTGGGCAGTGTCCTTAAAAGAGAAGGGAGACCTTCAATCTTTCCCCCTTCTTGCTGACTGGAAAAGAGACACACGGATGTTGAAGAGAAAAACCCTAAGAGACCAAAGGTTAAATGCTAACTAGATAAAGTTTTATTGCAAAATAGTAAAACTGACCCATCAGTGTCCAAACTCTGAGGGATGTGGTTCAGGGCGAGAGAAATGGGGCAGGTCTTTTCATCAAATGACCTTGTACTTGCACATCTCTGAGCCACATCAAGCAAACCAAGTGACTGTAGCTAACTGGCGGGTAATACCTGAGTTAGACGGAGTTGATCTGCCGCATCTATGTGGTGCCCACCGTAGGACTAGTAGTAGCTGGTTTGCCTTTGCTACATAATTTATACGCCCAAGCTAGGATGATGTCACCCTGCCAGGTTGTTGGCAGCCAGATGGCCAGGTCAGAGTTTATCAATGAACATGAGCTCAAGCACCCATCTTGGAGGAAAAGACCTTGAACCAAGGCTGACAGAACATCAAGATGAGGGGACGCTTGGCATGGGATGTTTGTGGAACAGACATACTTCTTTCAAGTCATGAGAGAAATAAACATCTAGCTCATTTAATTCACTGCTATTTTGTGTTCTACTAGTGGTGGTTTTTTGAGTTTGTTTTCTGGTTACAATACAGGCAAATCTATCTTTAATGATACAGATACGAAACAAATTTATTACCAACTTTTTAGATAGAGGTTGAATTGCTCCTTTACAACCATATGACCATTTAGGAGGGTTAGATAGGTGGGGCAGAGGTAAATTAAAGACTACCCCTTTAGGAGTTCCCATGTGGCTCAGCAGTAATGAACCCGACTAGTATCCATGAGGACACAGGTTTGATCCCTGGTCTCACCTAGTAGGTTAACGATCCGGCGCTGCAGTGAGCTGCAGCATAGATGGCGGACGTGGTTCAGATCCCAGGTTGCTGTGGTATAGGTCCGCAGCTGCAACTCCGATTTGACCCCTAGCCTGGGAACTTCCACATGCTGTGGGTGTGGCCCTAAAAGGACAAAAGGGTGAAGAAGAAGAAGATGGTGAAGAAGAAGAAGAAAAAAAAGACTAGCCCAGGAGTTCCCATTGTGCCTCAGCAGAAACAATCCTACTAGTATCCATCAGGATGCTAGTTCCCTCCCTGGCCTTGCTCAGTGGGTTAAGGATACAGTGTTGCCATGAGCTGTGGAACTGTGGTCTAGGTTGTAGATGTGGTTTGGATCCCCTGTTGCCCTGGCTTGATGTAGGCTGGCAACTACAGCTCTGACTTGACCCCTAGCTTAGGAACGTCCATATGCCATAAATGCAGCCCTAAAAAGCCAAAAAAAAAAAAAAAGGTAGCTCTTGAGCAAAATGTAGAAAGTCTTTTAATGTCGAGAGAGGCACAGGCAAAATGTTACAGAAAGATTATATTCAAGGATGCTCAGTTAGCTCAAGACTCTTTCCCTGGATGGTGCCCTAAGCCTCTTATGTCTCTGAAGCACAGCTCTGCATCCACAGGAACAGCTCTGAGGAAGCGACAAGCTTCCTGGCTATGGTTCCTGTCGCCTTGAAAGGGTGACATGGCTGAACCTACCATGTTGAAACTATCCCATTCAAAAAATTGGAATGAATTTCTTTAAATATTTTCATACGCTAAGACAAATTTCCCCAAACTAAGATTTATACACATAGAGGTTTTATACATATTACTACCCATCTATCTCTATATCTATCAAATCAGCGTTTCTTAACAGGACTGTTGACCGTTTTGTGCATGACAAGATAGATGTTTGCAGCACCCCTGCCTCTGCCCACTTGCTGTGATGATGAACACGTCTCTGGACGTTGCCCAAAGTTCCCTGAGGGGATCAAATTCACACTCTCCTCCTAGAACCACTGCTCTAGGTGTCTATCTACCCATTTATCTATATATCTATTTTTCATCGTCTCACCTAAACTTGTGTTTTTACATTTGTGTACAGGGAAAGCTGGTGACAAGTTGCCTTAGACAATACGAATTTCAGGTAACACTCAATTCTGGGAAGCCCTGGAAATTCTTTAAAGCCAATAACCAAAACCTGGTCAATATTACAAAGCATTTTCCAATCCCCAAAAGGTTTGTAAATTCATCCTTTTATAACTCTTCAAGTTTCTAAGATATCTGCAAGTCTGAATCTCTAAGTCTTCAATTCCCCTAAATTATGAATGAAAATTTCTGCTTCAGGGCAAAGATGCATGAAATAAGATTAAGACTGTGGTTGGTTTGGTGACTGCTTTCTGTTGACAAGTAAGCTTAGCTGTAACCTTGAAATTCATACCTGCTATTCAATTCTGTCTCCAGGCCAAGAAAGCCTCCAGAAGGACTCAGGAGAAAGAAAACAAAGTGAAGCAAGCTAAGAAAACAGGTACTAAGCATCTTCCATCCCAACACTGTATCTTCTTTAGATGATTAGAGTGGTGATGGTGGGGGTATGTGTGTGTAAAACCCTAGAGAAGTAAACACTGATCTTAAATGAATCTCTGTCTCCTGGAAAACAAACTCCATAACCCAGAGACAGAGAAATAATTTCTTTCTAGCCTCATCAAAAGGCACCGCACTAATCCACAGGGCTCATAAAAGTGTAACTCTCTAGATTAGGAAGAAACAAAGGAATAAACATTGCACTGATAGTATTTATAAAAATGGTAAATGTCCCACCTAAACTATCTAAATACAGTATTACTTCCCAATCCATAAGGATTATTATGCTCCTTAGAACCACAGTGGCAGAATTTCTTAAGAACAAGCAATACATTATGAGACCACATGTAGCCAGAGGGACAGAGGGCTAGTGTTAACATTTTATAGTTCCTTTAACAGCAACAGGGGTTGTGTGGTGTGATTTCTCATTTATAATCCTTTACTCCTTGAAAACATTTTTGGGATCTGCTTCCCGTAAAGTTTCAATGATATTTTAAAAAGTCCATTTATGTGAACGTTTAAATCTTTTCTAATTTAAGGACTCAAGAGTCGTTGACTCCCAGCCTTTGAGAGAAGAAGGGTAAATTGTGGATATTTAAAAATGAAAAGCCTGAACTGACTAATTTACTTTAGTTGGCTTAGCATAGCTGAGTGTGTATTTCCCAAACCTTCACCAGCACACCTTGTGACTGAGCCTAGGTCATCATTATTATGTGCATCCTTTCCCTTCTAAAAATTTGAAATAAAGTTCTATGGCTGGAGTTTACTATGGCCCCTCCTCTTTTGCCAGCCTTACAGTTATACTGCAAAAATCTTTTAATTTGATCTGCACTTGGTTTCAATAATCTATTAATTCATCAGATTTTCATTAAACATTTTCTGTGTGCCAAACACCATGCCAGAGAATGGTAACACAGCTGTAAACAAGTTAGACATAGTTCCTACCTTCGGAAAGTTTACTAATTAGTGGAAAGACAATTAAACATACATTTATATAATATGTATTATGTTTCAGTAGGAGAAGTACAAGATTGTTACGGGGACACAAAGCAGGACACCTTACCTAGTCTAGAGAGTTGCAATAATGCTTCTTTGAAGAATACTTTAAAGGCTGTGATACTGGACTTGGTTAGAAAGGGGGTAGTATTCTTTACAGACAGCAAAACTTGTAAAAGATTTCACTGACTTCACTAAACTAAGACAAGTTCAATATGGCTAGAAAATAAAATGTAAGACAGGCAACAGAGAGAGATGAGTCTGCAGAAGTAGACAGAAGACATGAAAAGCCTAATGGGCCACTCAAAGTTTCAACTGTATCTTGAAGGCCCTGGGAAGCCACTGTAGGAATTTTAAGCGGCAGAGGGACTTAAAAACCAGAGAGGTTTAACTATCAAGAACAGGTGGGAAGGAAGTAAGACTGGAGGCAGGGACCAGTGAAGAAGCTGTTGAAGAAATCCTGGCATTGGGTCAACAGCACTGGGAATACAGAGGAATAAACAGATTCAGGAAATTTTTTTAAGTGACAGTGTCAAAGGAGAGGCAACAGTCAACAGAGTGGGGACAGAGTACAGCTCCCTTCCCAACTCCAGTTCTCTTCTCCCCTCATTATGCCGAACTGGAGTGATGGGGAGAACATCCCAACTGAAATCCTTCGGGTTAATATAAAGGTCTGGAGGAGTGGTGACTTCTTTTTTTCCTTTTTGGAGAAAATCTTCCTATCTTATTCTGCAAAGACAAAGAAAAAATAACTTCCTGCTCTATAGAGCACAATGTGTTAAACCTTAGCTTAATTCACACAGATCTTCCTTGATTTATGATGGCATAATACCCCAATAAACCCAACGTAAGTTGAAAATAACCTAAGTCAGAAAAGCATTCAATACACTTAAACTTCAAAACATCATGGCTTAGCCTAGCCCCCCTTAAACATACTCAGAACACTTATAGAGCCTACAGCTGGGCAAAATCATCTCTACAAAGCCTGTTTTATAACAAAGTATTGAAGAGCTCATGTAACTTACTGACTACTGTACTTAAAGTGAAAAACAGAGTTGTCTGGGTTCAGCTGTTTCCCCCTGTGGTCACGTGGCTGACTGGGAGCTGCAGCTGCTGCTGCCCAGCCTCACAAGGGTATTGGACCACATGCTGCTAACTCAGGAAAAGGTCAAAATTCAGGTACAGTTTCTACTGAATATGCATCGCCTTCATACCATCATAAAGTTAAAAAATCATAACTCTACCCTAGAAAAAGATTAATTCTTAAAGGGCCACATTCTTGCTCTCCCCTCCAGTCGTGCATCAAGGAGTGACAGAGGGCAATGGAAAACTTGCATATGGAGAATGGCATTCCCAGAGGAGTTCCTGGGATGTGCTGCTACTTCCTCTTTGCAGGTTTCTCAGAGCTTTCATGTTCAGAGACTGCCACTCAGCTGAATGGAGCTGGTTGATCTGGGGACGTGACAAAAAGCCAGTGTGGCTACAGCTCAGACAGCGAGGGGAAAACGTTTCAGGATTTGTGAGGCAGACACGGGTAGATCGTGCAGGCCTTGCGAGAATTTCCCAGTCTTGGTAAAATACCATCATGATCAGATAAGCCCACTTGGAAAAGAACACGTCCTCTGCAGTGTGGGGCAGGGACTGGAGGACAGCAGGAGTGGATGCTGCCGGACTGGCTGGGAGACTGAGGTTCCCGCAGCAGTCCAGGGTCCAGGGAGGGTGGCAGTGCAGGAAGAGAGGCAAGGACAGATCTGCGGTGTGAATGGCAGGGCTTGGTAAAGCTGGTGACTCGGGATGGGAAGACATAAGGATGACCACACACTGGCACAGGTAAGTGGACGGTAACGTCTACTGAGGTAGGAAAAAGGGAATGTTTTTTCCTGGAGCTGGGGGCGGGGATGGCCGCTTAGAGAACAAAGACCTTTAGTCAGCTGAAACACACCAGCTCATCTGTTTATTACTATGTGACTACAGGCAAGCTAACCCCTCTAAGCCTTGATTTCCTCACCTATAAAACATGGAAAACAATGGTTTCTAACCTCGTATAAAAACAGTGGACTGATTAAGTAAAATAAGATAACACAGGTAAAGTTTTATCCCAGAGCTTGGCACACTAAATCCAAATGAATGTCAGCAGTGGTTGTTTATTACTATTTAAGAGGTCACTCAGACTTTCCACTAGAAATTGATGTATATGAGCAGATATTACCTTTAGGCCCTCTCAAAACCCCATCAGAATACCAGTAAAAGTATTTTTTTAAGGTATAAACCTACCTGAAAAAAACAGGAGAAAAAAAAGAGAACATAAGAGGGTAAGAGCAACAAACCATGAGAAGGCAGAAAGCAGATGGGTAACTGCCAGGGTAACCTAAGAAGCTGACTCCTAAGCCAGCAGTTATTCAGCAAAATTGCTCTTAAGGCTTAGGAACTGGTGACATCAAGTAACTGTGCAAGTGGGGTTGAAGGTGTGACTAAATACCGCAGGGCTGCTTTGAAGTGTGGTTAAGACGCAGGAGTAAGACAGAAGCTCCCACATCCTCTCCAACACCTCCACCTAGCAAAGCAAATGCTCCTTATCATTGGCAGAAAAATTGAGTTTTTTTCCTCCCTAGAGAAGGTAAAACAAAAAGTCTCCAGACCAGGAGATGAAAGGCAGAGATGAGGGCAGAGGTATATACTGACAATGGGCGATGGCGTATATTTGCATCATGAATGCTGTCCAGTCCCCTTCCCAGTCTTGGCCCCTAGAATGATGGCAGCCAAGCCATCAACCTCTAGGCAGGAGATTAAAGGATCTTTCTCAGGGATTTAGCAGCCCCACAGGGAAACCAAAAAGCACTGACATGAAGACAATGGTCCTGAGAGATTATATTATGATTACATACATAATTATCAATCCACAGATCCTGAGTGTGTCTCTCTCTTTTTTTTTCTTTTTCTTTTGGCTGCTCCATGGCCAGGGATCAGATCTGAGCCTCAGTTGTGACCTACGCTCTAGCCGTGGCAACACTGGATCCTTAACCCACTGTGCTGGGCCGGGGGATCAAACCTGCATTCCACTGTTCCCAAGATGCTGCTGATCCCATTGTACCACAGCGAGAACTCCCTCAGTGTCTCACTCTTAACATAAGCCAAGGGTTAAAAATATCTAATATTTAATATTGTGATTATGTTGTGTTAACATGGTGAAGGTGGAAGGATACTGCAGATGTCATTAAGGTCCCCAAGCAACTGACTGTAATAAAAAGGAGAGCTCGTTTGATGGGCCAGGTCTAATCAGGCGAGCCCTTTATTAAAAGGTCTTAGGAGTTCCCGTTGTGGTGCAGCAGAAACGAATCTGACTAGGAACCATGAGGTTGCGGGTCCCTGGCCTCGCTCAGTGGGCTAAGGGTCTGGCATTGCCATAAGCTGTGGTGTAGGTCACAGACGCGGCTCGGATCTGGCATTGCTGTGGCTCTGGCTGTGGCCGGCAGCTATAGCTCCGATTAGACCCCTAGCCTGGGAACCTCCATATGCCCCAGGTGTGGCCCTATAAAGACAAAGACAAAAAAAAAAAAAGGGGGTCTTAGTGGTCTGAGACCGAAGTCAAAAAAATAGTCTTCTGGAGAGTTGCCGTCATGGCTCGGTGGAAATGAATCAGACTAGCATCCAAGAGGATGAAGGTGTGATCCTTGGCCTCACTCAGTGGGTTGCGCAGACAAGGTTAGGATCCCACACTGCTGTGGCTGTGGCACAGGCCAGCGGCTACAGCTCCAATTCGACCCCTAGCCTGGGAACCCCCATGTGCCACGTGTGCAGCCCTAAAAAGACTAAAAAAAAAAAAGTCTTCTGGTGGCCTTGAAGAAGCAAACATCATATTACAAACTACCTATAAAAAGGGGCAGCCTACTGGAGCTACAAGCCTCAGTCTGGCAACAAGAGGGAAGCTTGGAAGAGGACTCCAATCCACAGATGAAACCCAAGCCTGAGCTGAAAACTTGACTGCAGCCTTGAAAGACCCTAAGCAGAAAACCCAGCTGAATTGTGCCTATACTCCTAACCCAAGATCTTTAACATAGTAAATGTATGTTGTTTTAAGCCACTAAGTTACTGGCAACTTGTTATGTATAGAAAACTAATACAGACCTACATGCTAAAAAAAGTAAAATTTTTAAGGTAAATTTTATTTACACAAATAATACCTCAATAAACCAGACCCAACCAGCCCCCCAAATGTAATAGCAGAAACGGAAACCTCTATGGAGGTTCCTGGCTTCTCAGGAACTTAGCACCTGCCTTTAAGAAACAAAGGCAAAGGAGTTCCCATCGTGGCTCAGTGGTTAATGAATCTGACTAGGAACCATGAGGTTGCGGGCTCGATCCCTGGCCTTGCTCAGTGGGTTAAGGATCCAGCGTTGCCATGAGCTGTGGTGTAGACTGCAGACGCGGCTCGGATCCCGCGTTGCTGTGGCTGTGGCGAAGGCCAGTAGCTACAGCTCCTGTTAGACCCCTAGCCTGGGAACCTCCACATGCCGTGGGTGTGGCCCTAGATAAGGCAAAAAGACAAAAAAAAAGAAAGAAAGAAAGAAAGAAACAAAGGCAGAAAAGGGTATCATGATATAACTACCCCCCAAATAGTGAAGCCTTTGTTAAAACCTCTAAGTACCTCTCTTTTTATTCTCCTTCAGGAAATTGAGTTTTTCCTGCCATCAAATAAGGGCCTAAAATTAGCTAAAATGGCCCTTTAATCAACCAGCTCTAACTCAGAAACTTTCCTTGATTTGTGTTAAAGGACTATGTCTTTCTTGACAAAATATAATGCTTAAAATGAAGTAGAGTGTTTTAAAAGAATTTAAATATAGTTTCATTAAATATATTTTCAGAATCGACTTGTTAATGACTCCTTAATTACGATGGAATATGCAAAAAAAATTTTTTTTCCAACTGAGAATATAGCAATGTAGTATATATAGTCTCTGGAAAGTTAAAACCGTGGGTTCTGAGACTTATTTTTTCATTAAAAGTCTTTCTTACTTTTCGGTTGTTAAAATGTAATTCCTTGCACAGCCACAGAGAAACACTGTTTGGCAAGTTATCTGCTAAAGGTAAACCAGATGCATTTCCAGCCATTCCACTTTTGGTACATCCTCACCTGAAGTAGGTAATCGTGTTCTCCAAAAGACGTGTACCAGAGTTCACAGCAGCCTGATTTGTAATAGTCCTAAACTGGACACTACCCAAACGTCCACCAGTACTACAATGGATGAATAAATTGTGGTATATTTGCACACTGGAATACTACAGTCTATAAATAAATATGCACAAATTCAATAGTATATAAATAAACCTACAGAAAAACTGAAAGAGTAGTACAATTAACAGCCATATGTCCTTCACCTAGATTCACCAACTGTCACTTTCTCCGTCTCAGTTTGACATCTTATCCCTAAAGGATATCCTATAAAATAAACATATCATTATCACCTAAGAAATTTAACATCAATACAATATTATTTCATATATGGTCCATAATCAATTTGTCTAATTGCTCCAGAATTTTTTTTTTTTTTTAGGGCTGCACCCACAACATATGGTGGTTCAGTGCTGAATCGGAGCTACAGCTGCCGGCCTACACCACAGCCACAGCAACTTGGGATCTGAGCTGTGTCTGTGACCTACACCACAGCTCACGGCAACACCAGATCCTTAACCCAGTGAGCAAGGCCAGGTATCAAACCCTCTTCCTCATGGTTACTAATCAGATTCGTTTCCGCTGAGTCACGACAGGAACTCCCCAGAAATGTTCTTTATAGACTCTTCCCATCCCCAATCCAGGATCCTATCATGGACTCATGTGCTGCATTTGGTTGTCTTATTTCCTGGGTCTCCTTCAATCTAGGATACCGTGTCCTGCAACAGTCTTTTATTGATGTTTGGTTTTCTATGACATTAACAATTCTGGCCCATTAAGTTTTTAAATGTTTCTGGTGTATGAAACCCAAAAGTCTGCATACAAATGATTTCTGTTTACTTAGTGTCTTCTACAAAACTTTAGCAGAACAGGGGAACTGAAACACTCTGTATCCTGATAACTGTACACAGATGAAAATTATGGAGACAGGTTAGTTCAGTTTCATACGCAGTTTCTGATCGTTCTGCTGTAACTCACCGCTGAGTCTGAGCAGGCCATGGGGTCTGGTTCGGCATGGGCACTGAATTCGTGGGACTCAGCAGCATGGCACTATAGATATTGGAAGCGACCACAAGTATGCAGAGAAGTATGGGCCCAATGATTGCTCCTTCCAGGCCCAGGTAGTATGCTCCGCCAGCCACTGCCAAGCCTGTCAAGTACGGATGGCCACCTCTGGAAAGAAGAGCACACAGATCACTCATGGCTTTTAACAAACATAAACCGTGGAGTAATCAGAAACACACTGATGTTCATTCTCTAATACACTTGCCTTTTGACGGCACTGTCAGCTCTTTACAGATTACCTCGATGTGGATAACTGAATATTAACTGTAATAATACCAAGATGTAAGAATTTTCTTGCCTACATGTGTGACATTTGCCATTTTATAGGCCCAGCAACCGAAGGAGTGAAGTCAGCAATATTAACAGGTACTCTGCACCATTACAGGACTGTCTGAGGTGGGTTAATGGTAGTTTAGGACTGGTTGTATAAGTTACCTGGTAGGTTTACCTCCATCTAGAATAATTAAGTGGGCACAATTAAGCATGTAATTCAACTAATTATGTTTTTAAATAAAGATGACAACAATACAATGGCCATCCCCATTATTCATAAGCTAGACTTCTAATGACCTCCTAAAATACAGATTTTTTTTCTTTTGGACGCAGCCACAGAATATGGAAGTTCCTAGGCCAGAGTCTGAACCTGCACCGCAGCAGTGACCAAAGCTGCTGTAGTGACAACACTGGATCCCTAGCCCGGTATGCCACAAGAGAACTCCCTAAAATACAGATTTTAACACAGGTAGTGATAAAAGGTCTCATGAGGAAAGTATTTATTAAAAAACCCAAGATTTTTATTTCACAGGAGAATCATAATTGCCCTCCAGCTTATCACAGTATCACTTACATAGGTGAAATGAAACAAGACACAGGCATACCTCAAAGATACTGCAGGTTCAGTTCCAGACCACCACAATAAAGCCAAATATCACACTAAAGTGTGTCACCCAAAATTTCTGATTTCTCAGTGTATATAAATTTATGTTTGGGAGCTCCCACTGTGGTGCAACAGGATCGGCAGTGTCTTGGGAGCACTGGGACAAGGGTTCGATTCCCAGCCAGGTACAGTGGGTTAAGGATCCAGCGTTACTGCAGCTTTGGCTTAGTGGCTGTGGCTCAGTTCTGAATCCTGGCCAGAGAGCTTCAAAAAAAAAAAAAAAATTATGTTTACACTATACTGTTAGTCTTTTAAGTGTGCAAAAGCATTATGTCAAAAAAAATGTATATACCTTAATTCTCTTTTTTTCTTTTCTTTCTAGGGCCACACCCACGGCATATGGAAATTCCCAGGCTAGGGGCCAAACTGCAGCTGCAGCTGCTGGCCTACAGCACAGCCACAGCAACACAGGATCCAAGTTGCATCTGCAACCTATGCCACAGCTTCTAGCAACGCCAAATCCTTAACCAATGCCTGATTCAGCAACCTCCGGATCCTTGGAGCGAGGCCAAGGAGTGACCCCGCATTCTCATGGATACTAGTTGGGCTCTTAACCTGCTGAGCCACAAAGGAAATATATGTGTGTGTGTGTATGTGTGTATATATATATATACACACACATACACACCTTAATTCAAAAATACTTTATTGGTAAAAAATGCAAACCATCATGCGAGCCTTCATCAAGTCAAAAATCTTTTTTGCTGGTGCAGGGTCTTGTCTTATTTAGCTCAATTCTTAAGAGCCCAAAGATTTTAGAACAGTAAATGAGCACTGGCTTCATTTTAAAGTTACTAGCTGCATCAGCCCCTAGAATTTGAATCAACCTGTCCTTTCAAGATTTGAAGCCAGGTATTCAAAGCCCTAGATGGCACCTTTTTCCTTTCCTAAACAAAAAGGTTTATTTTGTTTACACTGAAAATCTATTTAATATGGCCACTTTGACTATTTATCTTAGCTAGATCTTCCGGATAACCTGCTTCACCTTGCACTTTTATGTTCTTGAGATGACTTCTTTTCCTTAAACCTTATGAACCAAACTCTTGCTAGCTTTGAACTTTTCTTCGGCAGTTTCCTCACCTCTCTCAGCCTTCACAGGATTGAAAAGAGTTAGGGCCTTGCTCCAGATTAGGCTTTGGCTTAAGGGAATGCTGTGGTTGCTTTGATCTTCCATCCAGACCACCAAAACCTTCTCCTTATCAGCAAAAAGGCTATTTTGCCTTCTTATCATTGGTGTGTTCGCTGGTATATAGTACTTTTCACTTCCTTCAAGAACTTTCCTTTGCATTCACAACTTGGCTAACTGTTTGGCTTGACAGGCCTAGCTTTAAGCCTACCTCAGATTTCAACATGCTTTCTTCGTTAAGCTTAATCATTTCTACCTTTCGATTTAAGATGAGAGATGTGGGACTCTTCCTTTTATTTCAACACTTAGATGCCACTCCAGGGTTATTAATTGGCCTTATTTCAATACTGTTGTGTCTCAGGGAATAGGGAGACCCAAGGAGAGGAAGACAGAGAGAGAAAGAAGGCTGGTTGGTGGAGCAGTCAGAACACACGCAACATTTATCAATTATATTTGCTATCTTGTATGGGTGTAAGCACCCCAAAATAATTATAATAGTAATATCAAAGATCACTGATCATAGACCACTATAACAAATATAATAATAAAAAAGTTTGAACTGTTGTGAGAATTACCAAAATGTGACAGAGACACAAACTGAGCAAATGCTGTTGGAAAAATGGCATCAAGAGACTTGCTCAACACAGGGCTGCCACAAACCTTCAATTTGTTTAAAAAATAATAACAATAAAATAAAAAACCAAAGCGAAATGCAGTATCTGCAAAGCACTGTACAATGAAGTGAGGGAGAAAGGCCCTGTAGATTAGAGTAGCACAGCATGTGGTAATGGTAACATGTCACTACTGACATAAGAGGGAATCAGAAATTCCTTATTTGTTTCTATTTTTAAACACAGATGATGAGAAAAATTTCGTAAAGAGCAAGTAACTAAATACCTTGGAAGGATATCCTGACTATATCACAATTCAGTAACACTTAAGACGAGCCAGTCTTCAGGAAACCAAAACACTACATTCGTAATTTACTTGTCTTCCTCCTTCCAAAAAAGGGTTTAGGGCAGTATTCCAAGTTAGGTTGTATAAGTAAGCATTTTTCCTAAACAATATCTTTAAGGAAAAAATTTATCAAAATTGCTTAAAGCTTAAAAAAAAAGGTAGGGGAGTTTTTAAATAAAAGCTTAATTTATTAAAAAATAAAATAAAGCCATTTATGTAAAATCTTTCATTTCCTAATGATGTTGGTTAAATAAGCTGTAATTTTAATATTAAGATAAAACTATATGTAAGTCTTAAATTCTGGCTAAAAATCTTGATATAAAAGTCACAGCAAAGTTTAAAGAAATGAAAGCACTTAGCTATCATATAGCTGCTATTTACTGTTTAAACTTCAATTGTTAAATGATAGTTAGGCACACTCTGAAGTTTTCTTTTTATCAAGTTTTAGTCATACAAGGTCCCCTACGGTTTGCTTACATGGTTCTTTTTGCTCTAGAACTCTGGAGCTTTTGAGTAGTTCGATATCATTTATTTTCTACTTTAACTTACTAGAGAGAAAACAAGGTGCCATAACTTCAAATTAACTGAAGGGTCCTTTTCATGTTAAATTTAGACCCTGTCTACCTTTATTGTGATGAGTTCTACTTAAAGAAAGTTTCACATATTAACTACTATGATCGTTCCAGTAGGCCATATTCTGAATTTGAATAGCTGAATAAAAGTCAATATTTGGTCACATCCTAGGTTCTAATAAGCAACATTAATCTGGATACGTAAGTAAATAAAAATCAGCTTGATTTATTGAACGCAATTTCTAAAAAACCCATCAAAACCTACCAAAACAGACAGATATTTATTATACTATATGGTTCAAGTTTGGCTTCTCCTTTAAATTTAACCTGTATTCATCACAGACTTCCCTGGTGGCCTACAGCTCAACCTGGACCCATCACAGAACTATTACTATGACATCTTAAGTAAGAAAGCACTGCTTGCTGGATATGAACTTGATGAGATTTCATCTTCCAAGGAAATCCTCAGACATACAACTTAATGTCTTTTTTCAAAAGCAAAGGCGTTCTGAAAATAACTACCACCTTGTTACTATACGTATAGTAATACTTTTTTCCTAGGTTAAATAGCACTAAATTTAAGGATTCTTTAAACTTTTGTTTTAACCCATGGTCTCATATATTGTAAATAATACTCATGACAAAATAGCTCACCTTGCAAACAATATAATTATATTAAGTTAAACTCTGATTAAATCTGTGGGATCACAAAGATCACTTCACTGAAAAATCTTACCACCTGTCCTTTTCCCCCATGCCCAAAAGGAAAAAAAAAAGAAAAACTTTTTAAAAAAGACCAGAAATTCCTAGATATGATTCAACCACCAACTTCAGAAGTTCCGTGGAATACTTACCCTGATATATCAGAATAGATGGCAGTATCTACAAAGTATGTTGGCAAGAGATGAAAAATCAACAGTAAGATGGCTTTGCACCCTAAGCCTTGAGTAAGCCACAGGTCTAAAACTGCAGGTACTGCTGCCCAGTACGTGCCCAGAAATGGCACTGCTCCAAGGATTGCTGCTAAAGCTAATAAAGGATTAAAAGAAGAAAAGGATCTTAACATCATCATCAAAGCAATAACATAAGAGCAGAATCTAAGCATTAGCTCCTACTACTTAAAATTTTCCACCAAAACAAGTTAAACAAGTACAAACTCAAAGATTAGGGGAATGACACGCCCAGTTTAACTGAATGTGCTAGTTGAACGAGGTGAAAGATCTTAAAACTGAATAATGAAAAAATCTTTCTAAAGTGTGTCTACTTCATAATCTGTTCTTTCTTTCTTTTTTCTCTTTTTATGGCCACACCTGTGGCATATGGAAGTTCCCGGTCCAGGAGTCAAATCGGACCTGCAGCTGCCAGCCACAGCAGCACCAGATCAAAGCGGCATCTGAGACCCATGCAGCAGCCTGCAGCAACATGGGATACCCAACCCACTGAGTGAGGCCAGGGGTCGAACACATATCCTCACGGATACTATGTTGGGTTCTTAGCCTGCTGAGCCACAATAGGAACTCCACGTTCTTAAGCAACAAAATTTCAGTGTCCTGCAGTTATTCTGAATCAGTGGTTAGTTACTACATATACAGTTGGCCCTCTGTATCCTCGGATGTGGAATCTGCAGATACAAAGGACCAAAGGACTTAAGCATCACAGAGTTTGGTATCCTTAGGGGGTTCTGGAACCATTCTCTTAGGGAACCAAAGGATGACTACAGAGTCCTGAAATATAACTATAGCCTTTCTAATTGGTCAAAAATTTTTACTGAGTCTAGTTCCCTCTGCAGTGCAGTGGGTTAAGGAGCTAGTGTTACTGTAGTTGTAGCACAGGTTGCAGCTGCAGCTCAGATTCAATCCCTGGCCCAGGAACTTCGTGTGGCCAGTTAAAAAAAAAAAAAAAATTGTACGGAGTCCAAAGTCAAATCAGAAATTTGATTTCTAAGTTTCAGATAAGAACACCCATTTTTTACTTTGTTTCTTTATAATAAAAATGAAATGTAATTACAAAAACAAAAATAACCCTGCTAGTTGAAGGATCTTACTTCACACTCACCCCTTTCCAGAACAGTATGTTTAATTTACAAATACTTATGCAGTGCTTCCTATGTGCTGGGTATTGTTTTAGCTACTGGGATACAGCCATAAACAAACATTACCAATCATATTTCTGATCCTAATCTGGACTAGATTAGATCACAAAATTCAGTATTTTAAATTTGAGAAAGATGACAATCTATTAAAATGGCTTAATATTCCTTAAAACGAGGTCAGTGAAAGTTATGATACAGTTGTTACCTGATGGAATAAAGACAATATTGATGCCAAATATAGTATGAGTCAGCCAGGTGTACAATCCATAGAAGCCAGCCATTTTGAGGGAAGCATCAAACACCCCTCTAGAATGTCCAAAGATAAAAGGGAAAGAACAAAAATACAGCATCATATTGTTATTCAGAAAAAAAAAAAATCAGTATTTCTAGGCTCTGGTGATTTTATTCCAAATCTAATAATAGCTTCAGTTTTCCAATGGCCTAAGAATGTTGTTTTCATTTTATAAACATAAAACTCTTGCACTGAAACCTTGAAACAGATTTGCTAAACTGTTCTTTAAATTTCTCTGATGAAAGATCATTGAAATAAACACCTTCGAATACCCTATTTACTTAAATAACTCATCAATTCTTCATTTCTGAAGTAGACTGTTCACCACCAAAATAAAGAGAAAAAAAAGTAAGTATGAATATCATATTTCTCAGGATGTAATTAAATTCTGAGACATCCAGGCTGTGGCCAGCCCTCCCCTTTGGGAAAAGCAAGTGAGGGATAATATAACGATCTTTCTCTCCCCCCCTTTTTTTTTGCTTTTTAGGGTCACACCTGCAGCATATGGAGGTTCCCAGGCCAGGGGTCTAACCGAAGCTACACCTGCTGGCCTATACCACAGTTCATGGCAACGCCAGATCCTTAAACCACTGAGCGAGGCCAGGGATCGAACCCGAAACCTCACGGTTCCTAGTCAGATTCGTTTCCACTGTGCCACGTCGGGAATTCCTAAGAGTCTTTCTTCTCTTGTTCACAAAATGTTCCCACATCTCTTCAATCAGGCAACTAAAACTACAAAGTAACTTCTACAAATACTATCAAAGCATGCAGGTCACTGACAGAGAATTTACAAAAAAAAAAAAAAGCAAAAACAAAAACTTATAAACTCCAAAATAAAATCAGAGAGGAAAATACACGAGGGGTAAAAACAGACACGCATATTCAGTGATTAACAGGAATGAAGCACATGAAAACCTCAGGCGCTTCATTTTTGCATTTCAGTTGGAAGATAAAGGTAGTACTGTCTAAAGAAGAGAAATAAGGAACGACTCGGAGAAAACACAAAGGCAGCAAACCCTAAGTTATCCTAAGGTATCACAAAATTACAAAAACCAGGAATCTGCAGGGTGCATAGGAGACACATTCACATAGTCGGGAGGGAAGGAAAAGCTGTCTGTAACTGAAAAAGCAGAAACCCCGCAGCAAAGGTGACACTGTACACACAAAAGGACCAAACTTTTCCAAAACATCCCAAAGACAGGTACTATGAGAGCAAAGATGCACCTAGTGATTCAGCCATTTCACTGGGTTCTGAGACATGGATCTGGTGACAAAGTGGCTCCCCAAACTGTGAAACCTTGCCATACTGACCAGAAGCTTTCAGTCAAGAATGTCTTAAAGATGCCATATGACCTCTGACAATAACAACACAAACTAAAGAGGTATCAAAAAGACTAGACAGAAGGCAGACAGCACACAGGAAATATAAAAGATCTGAACAGTAACTGATTAGAAGACATGAAAGAAAAAGAGGACATGAGAGATTCGGGTTTTAACTCTGAGAGAGAAAGAATGGCAGTGTCTCAAAGTCACTGAGAACCCGAGTGGGAGAAGACATGGAAGAAAAGGGAGTATGTTTAGTTTGGACAATGTTATGTCAAAAAAGGCTGATGAAAATACCCTGGAGGTAGCTGGAAATAAGAGATAAGGCTTAATAGAGAACTTGAGACAAGAGATTTGAGATGCACCAGAAAAGACTAATCATAGGAAGAAAGGGTAAGATATCCCATGCGGCAAGCCTAGAAAAAAAAAAAAGGGCCAGTGAGCTGTATTCGCATGAGGGACCTAAGGACAAAGATACAGCAGCCAAAGAGATAATGAAATCATTTTTCTACTAGGTATCAAGGGAGAAGATTAAGGGAGAATCACCAGAGATCAAGGGAGAAGGAAGCTTTTGAGAATGAGGTAATAACAATATCAAATATCATGAAGAGATTAATGAGAACAAAGTCTAAAAAAAAAAAGGTACAGAATCGGACTAGAATGGGGAGCGAGACTGGTGAGAAAAGATATACATGTGACACTTTGATGTACCTTATGGTATTAAAAAGTTTGTAAGTCAAAAACAAGTTAACATCAAAGTGCAATGGAACTACCACAACTGAATCACCCTCTAGGTGGCAAGTAAGCAAAGCTCACTTAAAAAAGGACCACTTGTAGGAAAACCATCTCCCTTTCTTCTACCGCTGCAAATACAGACTGCTGGTAATACTCTCAGGAAGGCAACTTTTAAGTAGTTTTGTACATTCTAAATGCACAGTCTATTGTTTGCAGTAACTACACATTTTCATGTACCCAAATGAGGGAAGACAAGACAATATATTCCCCTCACACTTATTACCTACAATCTGGCACACAGCTTTACAAAAAAACAGGGAAAAAATATTTTAATTTATTAAGAACTTTTTAACTACTCAAATTCCTAGCCATTTTTTTCTCCTTTTTTTCAGTATCAGTTTCACTCAATTGTAACTTACAAACGATAAATAAAACTCATTAACTTTAAGTGCATATAAGTCAGTAAATTTTGACAAACGTATACAGTTGCATAACTACTACTAGAATCAAAATATAGAACATTTTCATCCTGCCAAAAAGTTTCCTCATGTCCTTTTATAGTGAATCCCTCCCGGAACCTGGTCTCTGATAGTCATTAGACATGCTTTCCATTACTACATGGCCTTTTTCAGAAATTCTTACTAATGGAATTGTACACTACGTACCTTTCTTAAAAAACTATGGTAAAATATACATAAAATGAAACTCATCATGTAACTTTTTTTTTTTTTTTTGCTTTTTTAGGGCCGCACCCATGGCATATGGAAGTTCCCAGGCTAGGAGTCGAATAGGAGCTACAGCTGCCAGCCTATGCCAGTCACAGCAATGCCAATCTGAGCCACGTCTGCAACCTACACCACAACTCATGGCAATGTCGGATCCTTAACCCACTGAGCAAGACCAGGGATCAAACCCACACCCTCATGGATCCTAGTCGGGGTCCTTAACCTCTGAGCTACAAAGGAAACCCACCATTTAACCATTTTTAAGTGTACAGTTCAATAGTCAAGTACAACCCCACTGTCATTATGGAGCTTTTTGTTTAGTTTCTTTCACACAGTGTAAGGTTTTTGAAGTTCATCGTTGCTGAGTAGTATACGATTATACAGATACATCAATTTGTTTATCCATTCACCAGCTGATGGGCATTTGGGCTATTTCCAGTTTGGAGCTTTTGTGCATAATACTACTGTGAACATTTAAATACAAGTTTTGGACATATACTTTGCAGTAAATGCTTCGGAGTGAAGATACTGGGTCATATGGTGTCTTTTCAACTTTTTAAAAAACATTAGCTATTGTTTTTCTTTCTCCATTCAGAGACCCATCTATAGTCCATGGGCACCCAGTCAGAAGTCACTGCCTACTGCATCACACACCACATCTCCTCAAGGTCCAAGGCTTAACTTCATACTTAACGGCATTATTCGGGTGAATACTGACAGAAAGAGCAATTCAGTTCACGGCAAACTAAATGACAACACATCTGAAGCCACTAGCAACTAACCTGGTATACACTAGGTGCTCAACAAACAGTAGCTTTTACTGGAACTATGTTATCAGATTTCCTGAGATCAGTATACTTGACCAGCACTCAGAGGAGCTTGAAAATGACAAAGACTCTAGAAGTTTGTGCCTCAAGAGCTTAGTGTATCAGAGTTGAGAAGGTAAGGTCAACAGAAACTGCCACTTGCTAAGGACCCAGATGGCAGTCTGAAAAATGGCCTCACAATAATGTCTGCATCTTAATGCTGTGAATATGTTAACTTATATGGCAAAAGGGACTTTGCAGATGTGATTAAGTTAATGCTGAGATGGGGAGATTATCCTGGACTACTTACATTGGGAGGCCCAATGTAATCACAAAAGTCCTTATAAGAGGGAGGCGGTGCTAATATTAGATAATGGTGATGGTTAAACAAATTGAATATACTAAAAACCACTGAACTGTACACTTTATGGTGAATTTTATGCATGTGAATTGTATCTCAAAAAAAAAAACTTAGAAAAAGAGAAAGGCAGGAGAGTCTGAGTAAGGGAAGGAGATATGAGGATAGAAATAGAGTTCAGAGAGACTGGAAGATACAATGCTGGTGGCACTGAAGACAGAGGAAGGGACCATGAGCAGGCAGCCTCTAGAAGGTGGAGAAGACAAGGAAACATACTCTCCCCTAAAGCCTCCAGAAAAAATGCAGTCCTACTGTATTTTGATTTTAGGATTTCTGGCCGGCAGAGCTGTAAAATAAAAAGTCCGTTTTGTTTAAGCCTCTACGTTCACAGTAATTTGTTATGCAGCAATAGCAAACTTATACAACCCACCATCTGCCAAACACTGTGTTACTTGCTTTGCAGATGTTATTTCACTGATTTCCTTTTGGGTCCCCTCATCTGTGCAGAAAAGAAACTCCTGGTCAGAATTCAGGTTAAATCTGTTAAACTCTAAGTGCAGTATGTTTTTTTGAAAAAGAAGAAAAAAAAAGATCAAAATGAAGGTGGTATGAATCTGAGCTATTCACAGTTAAAAGGCAAGAAAACCCTTCTGGAAACTGTTGCAGCTATCTATGCTTTCTGATATACTAATTCCTAATCCAGGGACTCAACTCACCCAAGGCCAAGATGTTGGGTAGGTATTATTTCTGGTGTCCAGATTTCTGTTACGTATTACTAAGACATTCTCATGCAGGTCATTCAGGTACTTAATGGCCTTCAAAGTCAAGAGACCACCCAGCAGAAGCTTGGGCTGTATTACAGCCACATCCGGTCCTGGACAGGGCCTTGATTCGATAATTGTTATCCCAGCTGACCACTTCCAAAAGGACAGTGGAGCTCAGTATATTCACTGAGACAGACTGGGGGTCTTATACTATTAGAGTGAAGGGCTCTGGAAAACAGAGGTAGAACATGAGGACAGTGGCAGTGTGGGGTGAGAAATGAGACAAGTCACGTATGTGCTCACAGCGTGTATGTGTAGAAACTCCGGGTCCCACTCTGGCCTTCAACGAGCTGGGTGTCTGGACTGGGAGTTAGTTCACCAGAGTGACCTGGTACAGAGATCCAACAATTCTGAGGGCTGTTCTTGCCTCCTCACCTGGAATAACTCAAGCCCTCATTATTTTGACTTTTTCTGTTTAAACTGAAGCACACTTCCAGTTTTACAGATTTACTTGATATCTCACCAGAGGTCTCTTTTCTGGATGAATGAGGTGTTCTAACTGAGAACCAATGAAATAATATATGCAAATCATGTAATTTGGTGTTAGCACACAGTGATCACTCAGCAAATGTTAGGGTAGAGGATGGACTGAAAGAAGGAAGGAGACTGGAGGCTAACGGCCCAACAGTCAGGAGACATGGAAATTAGAGGAGTAGCAGTGAGGCAGGAAACAAGAATATGCAGTAAATGAAGGAAAAATGTTAAGGAAGGAGAAACAAAAGTATACGGATTCAGTAGAAATAATTTGGGAGTCACAAAACCTGAAGTAGTCTGGCTCTGTCACTAGCAGCTTTGGAATTCCAGTCTGTCACTAATTGATGACCTGATCTTGAACACCATGAAATGTTTCTCAGTCTCACCTTCCTCAGTTGTAAAATAATGATAATGGCATTCACGTCATAGTGTTATTATGAAGATTAATAATGCAGTTAGGGAGTTCCTCTGTGGCTCAGCAGGTTAAGGACCTGGTGGTGTTACTGCTGCAGCATGGGCTGTTGCTGTGGTAAGGGTCTGATCCCTGGCCCCAAAACTTCCACATGCCACAGGAGCAGCCAAAAAGAAAAATAATAATAACAATAATGCAATTAAAGTGCTAGGCTTGGAGTTCCTGTTGCGGTTCAGTGGTAATGAACTAACTAGTATCCATGAGGACATGGGTTTGATGCCTGGCCTCACACAGTGTGTTAAATATCTGGCATTACTGTGAGCTGTGGTACAGGTTGCAGATGAAGCTTGTATCCCACGTTGCTGTGGTGTGGTGCAGGCCAGAAGCTGCAGCTCCCATTCGACCCCTAGCCTGGGACATTCCATATGCTGTGGGTGGGGCCCTAAAAATAAAATAAAACAAAATAAATAAAATAAAATAATAAAATAAAATGCTAGGCTCAGTGCCTGCTGCACAATAAGCACTCAGTTAGGTTGGTGCTATTATATAATTATGTCATTACCAATTAATATTGTAGTAAGGCTGAAAATAATGCACACAATAAGTTTCTCTTTCCTCCCTCCAGTTTTGGGGAGAACAATTTGCTTTGTGCTAAAGTAGTACAGGGTATGGCAATGTTAAGAGTGCAAGTCACATGCCACAAAGTTTTGTATTATTTTAAACTGAAGGTACTGATCAAGCTGTATCAGCAATAAAATCCCAAAATTTGACTATATAGTCACTTACCTCTCAGGTAATTCGAGATTGCTAGGAATAAGTTACTCTTGCAATGAAATAAAACTCTTTCTGGCACATAACTAACATGGAGAACAGATCAGTTACCAGAAATCAAATTTAATTAGTACAAGAATATTCTTTATCATCAAACCAATGAAAGATCATTCTCATTTCATTCATTCATTGATATCAGCCCACTGATGAACATTTTTTGGACATTTAGATTTAGTGAGCATTATTATTATTCATGTCTTGCAATCAAAGAAAGACATTATGATACACTTCATCAAATCCCTTGCAAAAATCACAAAAGCTCTGACCTGAACCATTTTCTAAGGGTGGATGTGCATGACTTGTGCTGGGTGCCACCAAAAACTACCCTTCCCTTTATAACTGACCCCAGCCATATGATCAAGCACCTACTGTAGAAACAGAGAACTTGTATCAAGGTCACCATCTAGCATGCAACATATATAGTCTTCCTCCACTCTCCACTTAATCCTCTCTTCTCAGTGGAAGACTATTTGCCTGTGCTGCCTTCTAGGACCTCTCTTTCCAGTGACTCTTTAGAGATGATTGACAGGTTCTCTAACTCCATCTCCAGGCCTTGCAGCACTCAGCAATGGAAGAGAATCAAATTCCGGAGACTCAGAAGGAACTTCTCTCCTCCCCTCTCTCAGTAGCTCCGTCAGTCTGGCTCTCCATGGATGAGACCAACCCAGCCCCTGGGTTGGCGGCTTCCCCATTCTAACAGGTCCTCACGGAGAGACCTTCCACCGCCAGAATCCCACAGACGTTCCCCTGCCCTGTGTCACATGTAGACCACGACAGGCTGGCCTTCCCTCTATTGGAAGGCAGGGCACAGTGCATCCCATCCGGTTAGGTCTCGCCTAAGCATAAATACCTCTCTGTGAAAAAAGTTCCAAGTTCATACACAATCATCTTTTTGTCTAACTTTTTCCCTAAAAAACACTTGCATAATACCATAGGGCACTTAAAGGTGTGAGTGGCCATGCCTCGTTTACACAACTATGTATCTAACTCCTTGTACCAGAGGCTTGAACTGAGTGCAAATGACTCATTAGGATTTTAACTGTTAACCAGCTCTCTGTCTTTATAAACTCTAAGATGAAACTTTTTTTGTTTCCTAATTTTTTACTTTAGCCATTAAGTCTCTCTCATTTCTGACCCAAAAAAAAGCGTTCATGTTACTTTTTTTATTTTATTTTTTGGTCTTTTATTTTAGGGCCACATTCATGGCATATGGAGGTTCCCAGGATAGGGGTTGAATCCGAGCTGTAGGCGATGGCCTACGCAACAGCCACAGCAATGCCATGCTACTCATGTTACTTTTCTAAACTGGGTGAGAGAACCAGCAAGACCACTCAGGATTTAATAAGATGACCGGCTTCTAATGGAGTGAGATTTGAAGCAAGGAGGCAGGTAGGGAGAATGAAAAAACCAGTCAAGAAGCTCTGTGTGGGAATTCCCATCATGGTTCAGTGGTAACAAATCCGACTAGCATCCATGAAGACACAGGATCCATCCCTGGCCTCGCTCAGAGGGTTAAGGATCTGGCATTGCTGTGAGCTGTGGTGTAGGTCACAGATGCGGCTTGGCACGAGTTGCTGTGACTGTGACATAGGCCAGCAGCTACAGCTCCAATTCGATCCCTAGCCTGAGAACTTCCATATGCCACACATATACCACACATGCAGCCCTGAAAAGACAAAAAAAAAAAAACAAAACCCAAAAAAGAAAAGAAAGAAACTCTGTTCCCTCAGGTATGCAGGGCCCTAGACTACACACAAGTAGGAAACACAATCTAAGGAAAGAGCAAAGAAAGAAATGCAGAGTAAAAAGCCTACAATCAAATTCTGCCTACTCCCAACATTTCCTTACACCGGTTCCGCCCACTTTTCTTTCCCAAGGTCGGACAGGAAAATATTAGACTATCATCCCCTAGGGAACAACATGATTATCTACTGACACAGAACAGCAGCAGTCCACCCTCCGTGCCACACACTGTACTTCAAGTAGAAGGTGAGCCAGGGGAGAGGGCAGCCATCTCCATAGACACACTATATAAAATAAAAGCGCAAAAAGGATCCGCCAGCTCCCTTTATTACTACTACCTAACCTCTCTCAGGAAGCTACAGCTCCCTCCCTTTCCTGATTCACCAGCCACCCCAGAGACCCAGCTCCACAGTAAAATATGCAGAAACGTGGTGAGGGTTCCAGAAGGGAATGGTCACCACGTCACGCAGACCTAGCACACTGCTGAGGGACTCAGGAGGAGCTGCTTCCATGGAAGCTTGCCGTCCCCATTGGAAATAACAGTGAGTCACACACACAAGCATATATGGCAGTGGCATCACATCAAATCATGTCGAGTCCTCAGCAGTAGTAAATATTAATTATTTTTATATAATTAATAATGAATTTCTGTCTTTGAGAATGCCTGTGTTCATGGATACGTACTCTAGTGCTAACTAAAAAAATCAATAAGAGGTTGTTTCAATTACATAGGCAATAGCAAACATGTATATCTCAACACTAGTTCTATTATAAGCCTATTAAAATGAACTTAACAATTTTTATTTTATTTTTGCTTTTTAGGGCCACACCCGTGGCATATGGAGGTTCCCAAGCTAGCGGTTGAATCAGAGCTGTGGCCGCCAGCCTACACCACAGTCACAGAACGCAGGATCCCAGCCGTGTCTACGACCTACACCACAGCTCACGGCAACGCCGGATCCTTAACCCACTGAGCAAGGCCAGGGATCGAACCCGCAACTTCATGGTTCCTAGTCAGATTCATTAACCACTGTGCCATGACGGGAACTCCGAATTTAACAATTTTTAAAGCACCACAACAAGAAACTAAATACAAAGCAAAGTTTTTAAAGGTCATTTCCCTTGAAAACCTGAGGCAAGGGTTTAGTTTATTAGACCAATCTTTAATCAAGTAGGTGAAAAAGGTATTATATTTACTGACTTAGTTATTATTGAAGAACTCTAATTTAATTTTCCCAAATATGCTTAAGAGATTATGCCTCTCTATTCCAGTGCTGAGAAAGATCTCTTCAAATAAATGAAAACATATTTTCTTATAGCTTTAAACTCTTTCTTATGCATTTTAACTTAAACAAAACTTTTATATCCTTAAATCCATAAGAATTTCTTTCCAATGAATAATTTGCTCAGAATAAAAACTGGTCATACTGATTCACTAAATGATCAATGCTGATTTTTCTTTTTAACTCAAACACTTTTAATTCTGCAAAAACTGGGGGGGGGTAGAGATGGGAAGCATGTTCATTTTCCAAATGAAAATCTCAGGGTACACACATTCTCCCATTTAATTTACCAGTAGGATTCCCAACCTCCAGCCCTGAAAAGCTGTAATCCCACAAGCAAGAGCCATACCCGTGTGCATGCACTCATGTGAAAATATCACACACACTAAATTGCACTGAGGCCGTGACAACATGCAACTTAGTAATGTGCAATATCTCCACCAGAGCAAGCAGAATGGAGCATCAGGGAAGAAGGGCGTGATGCAAACATTCAGAACACAACATGCTCTAAGGGGAGGAAAATGGTTTGGGAGTAAGGGATGCATGCCGCTAACTCAAAAAATCATGAAATGAAAACCCAACCACAAACGTATGCAATTTAGAATACTTATTCAGAGTGGAGAAAAATAACTAAGGTTCAGGAGTCAATGAGACAGCCACATATTTCAGAAGGCAAAGCTTGAAAAACAAAGACACTTTTCTTTTCTTTTTTTATGGTCGCTCCCACGGCATATGAAAGTTCCTGGGCCAGGGAATGAATCCAAACTGCAGCAACTGCAACGCCAGATCCCTTAACCCGCTGCACTGGGCCAAGGATTGAACCTGCACCTCCACTTCAACCTGAACCACGGCAGTTGGAGTCTTAACCCATTGTGCCACAGCAGGAACTCCCAAAGACACTTTCACTGTCTGGACATGCAGTTAACTCTCAATTTCAATTCTGCTTTTAACTTATTAATGGATCGTATAAAATGAATTTAATAATTTCCACTTATCTGCAACACTGATAACTAAGACTGAGGCCTACAAAACTTGCTATCACTGATAATTTATAGACTAACCTACACTCTCGGGACATTATAACTGCATATTCATAATCATTTGTATAGCATTTTTCCTCTTAAAACCTTTTTCCTTGAAGAAACATATTCCATCTTGAATGCAATCCCTAAGAATGAAAACCTTTACAGGAGTTTGTAAAACCAGAACTTGCTATTTATCTTATGTATATGAGAAAGTACTTCAGAGGCATCTATCTAAACAAACTGTATATTTTAAGTCTTGAATTTGACCCAGCAAGAAAATAAAAAGCACTCAGACTGCAAAAATCATCCTGAATTACAATTTATAATTTATATAACTTGATACAATGGTAGTTAGAAAAATGGCCCAGCCTATAACAAGCTACCTTGTCTGTACCATATTTTTCAGATTCACAAAAATCTATCAACTTTGAAAACAATTAGGATTACATTTCTGGTACTGAGGGTTGTTAAATTTTGTTCTGTATTAAAAATAAGATAATAAAATGAACCATTTTTGTATGAGTAGATTTTGGAGCCAAGACAGGGGCTACTGTTACAGCACATAACTACTATGTACAATCCCAAGAAGATAAGGCAATTGTAACCTGTAAAAAGATATAGATTTCCTCACGTCTCTGTAGGTGATTGCTTTCTCTCTAACCTCAAATTCCCTCCTAAACCAAAGACCTAAATTTGTAGCTGCCAGCCTCATCTGTCCATTTGAAAAGTCTTAACAGAACCACAAATTTAATTCATCATCTTCTGCTACAACCAGCTCCTCCTGTTAGAAGGCATCACGATATACCAGAAGGACGTGTGCTCTCAATCAGCTGGACCGAGGTACCAATCATAGCTCAGCATACCAACTCTAAGCAACCATGACAATAAAGAATAATTTTTTTTTTTTAAGGCTGCACCGAGGCATATGGAGGTTCCCAGACTAGGGGTCTAATCGGAGCCACAGCTGCCAGCCTACACCACAGCAAGAGCAACGCCAGATCCAAGCCACATCTGCGACCTACCTCACAGCTCACGGCAACGCCAGATGCTTAACCCCCTGAGCAAGGCCAGGGATCGAACCCACAACCTCATGGTTCTTAATTGGATTCGTTTCCACTGTACTACGACAGGAACTCCTTGAGAATAACGTTTAAAGCAAAGGAGGTGGCATCTTCGGTATGAAAAAAAGATGACTTGATGACGGACATTGAGAGAATGGTTGGCAGTGCTAATAAAGGCTACCTCAGGAAAATGAAGTATCTTTCTTAAAGTTCTTTATGGGTAAGGCAGATATTTTTCTGGAAAATTTGGCTTAAGTCACACCAATTAGAGGGTTATGGCAGCCTCTGATATGGCTGATTCAATAGCTTTAGCCTTTTGGGAAGACAGAAGTTATTTTTCCTTGGTGGTAAAGCATATGCATAAACATTTCTGAGTCAGACAGATGTCACTTAGATAAACCATCTACTGCTAGATTAATAAAGATGATAACCAAAGATCAAATAGGCTTGAAGAGGATGCTAAAGCAAGCAAGTACCTTTCCTGAGGATAACTTCACTCTAAAAGCTGTTAATTAGATAATAAACTCCCAAACTTGAAATCTTTACATGAATGGTCCCATGTGGATATCTTAGAAACAGTGGCTAAGAGCTTTTTAATTCTACTAGCTGTCCAATAAAGGCTAGTAGGGAAACGTAGAAAAGCCAGCAAAGGTTCCAGGGAAATATATTTTAGATGCAAGCATGCTATTTGAATGTAACCCAAGGTGTTACGAAGATCCAAGTGGTATCCTCACCAGTTGTTACATGAACACGATGAAAAAATAAGGCAAAATCAGTCGGAAATTATCAAGTCAAATCAAGATTTCTGTGAAAGACTAGCTCCAAACAATTACCATTTTGGCTTCCCTGCAGCATATGCAGTTCCCAGGCCGGGGATCAAATCCGAGCTAGAGTTTTGACCTAAGCCACAGTTGCAGCAATACCAGATCCTTAACCCACTGAGCGAGGCCAGGGACTGAACCCGCATCCTCATGGATCCTAGTTGGGTTTGCTAACCGCTGAGCCAAGATGGGAACTCACGAATTTTCTTAAAAGTATGGGAAAGAGAAATGCCAGCCAAAGATTCACTCTTCAAGAGAAGCTTTAGACTACCTAACAACTTATTAGAAAAAGGAGCTGTAATGGATAACGTGAGGATTTCATTTGAGTAGCTATTCATAAGAAATAAAAATGTAGTAGTCTTACTTATGAGTTAAGAGCAATGAGGGACAAAGGTTGGGAAGGGAGCTGAGACAGAGCTTCAAAAGGCCTCTCCCTACCTAAAATGATGAAGAGAAAAAAGAGGGCCAGTGAGCTGAAAAGATCCTATATAAGAATAAAAGTTGAAGAATCATCTCATTCAGAAATCAAGCCTGTAATACATGGATCCCAAAAGAAACGCTGGAAATTTCTGGTCAAAACCTGCAATGCACACAGACCCTGTGACTTGGAAGTTAACCACAGATTTTGCATTTCTGGTATCCAAACTATCCCCTGCAGAGGGCACAGCACAGCTGCAGAGGGAGAGGAAAAGAAACAGGAAGGCCACCTACTCTCTTCCCTGGGCAGTGCCGGAATGCCTGAGAATGCAAGGAGGGTTCTTAGAGAAGGTGAGGTGTATGTGTCGTTGACGAGGAGCTTCCCCTGAGCAAAGCACACGATCAGGAGCTGCAGCAAGAGCCTGGGGATGGAAAGCTGATGGGGACAGGCCATCAGACCTTTGTACATCACGGACTTGGCAGTAGGATACTGAAACTCTTTTGAATTTTTTCTTATCCACATTTGCACTGCTCACATTGCCCTCTCAAAGAAAATAAATTTTTTTTTGAAAATACCAGTGTCTGTCACTAATTTAGCACTGAATGTCACTAGGAAGGCTCAAGACAGAAAAATGGACTTCCCGTGGGGAGCAGTTTCTGAAGGAAGTTAGAACAGCATAAATCTATCTTATCCCTACCTGATAGCTTCTTCCACAGACTGGCCAATAATATTAGAAGAAGGACCTGGCTGAGATAGTGGTGTCAGGCTTATCACCCACTTCACTGGCTTGTAGTACTCATCGCTGGAACTTAATAGATAAAATAGTGTGGTCAGGAAAATTATCTGCAAAACAAAGGACAGTATCTCCTAAAAAAACACATTTGGAAACTATAGGAACGAAACACAAGTGCCACCAAGAATAAGCTTTACTGCGGAAGGGAGTGGGACCTGTGCTCATCCGTGTGTACATACCAGAGACAGGACAAAGTTGAGGAGAGCAGTCCCGCTGTAGAACAGGATGGTCAGGAGCGTGGTGACAGTGGTAAAGAGCAGGCTCACATTCCGGCTCATCACGATCCACAGAGACTCCAAGATCTGACGAGGAGGGAAAGCTGAACATCAGAACTAATCCTCAGGAAAGAAGATTCTACAGCTATCTAGCGTGCTCTTACTGTGGTAGCTTAGTATCATAAACTGAAATGACAAAAACTGAGTATTATTTTATTGTTTATTTTTTTTATTTTTATTTTTTGCTTTTTAGGACCACAACTGCAGCCTATGGAAGTTCCCAGGCTACAGCTGCCGGCCTACACCACAGCCACAGCCATGCCAGATCCAACCTGCGTCTGCGAGCTACACCACAGTTCATGGCAAGCCAGATCCCTAAACCACTGAGGGAGGCCAGGGATCGAACCCACAACCTCGTGGTTCCTAGTCGGATTCGTTTCCTCTGTGCCATGACGGGAACTCCAAAAACTGAGTGTTATTTTAAATGAAAAAATCATTTGAAAATATTTGAAAGCTGATTAGTTACAAAAATAATTAAGAAAATTAAGGTGAATCTACTACAGAAAGCATTAAGTGGCCATTGAAAACTTCTCTATTATAACTTAGGAAAGTATGACATAATGCTATGTTTAAAAAAAACTGGACACAGGAGTTCACACTGTGGTGCAGTGGGTTAAGGATCTGGCACTGCCACAACTGTGGCGTAGGTCACAACTGCAGCTCAGATTTCATCCCCGGCCCAGGCACTTCCATATGCCACAGGTGTGGCCAAAAAAAGAAAACAAAACAAAAAAACAGGACACAAAAATGTTATATATAGTATGATTATAACTATGTGAAAATGGCATGCATAGAAAACATACCTACAGAAGAATATGTCAGGATGCAACCTGTGGTTGTATTTAGCTTGTAGAATCACAAGCGCAGGCCACTTGTGAGTCTAGCATTTGTCTTATTAGTTGCCTCTCCCCACCTGCCACCTCCAACTTAGAATCATCCACAAATATAAAAGCATCACTTCAATAACTTCGCTAAAATTACAGTAAAAGAAATGAACTGATGGGGTCAGAGCTCTACAGGTGAAAACCTTCCTCAGATAGAAGCTGATCCATGGGAGTTCCCGTTGTGGCCCAGCAGATTATGAATTCGACTGGTATCTATGAGGACGCAGGTGGTGTAGGCCGGCAGCTGCAGCTCGGATTCAACTCCTAGCCTGGGAACTTCCCTAAAAAGAAAAAAAAAAAAAAAGACCTTATATCAAGACCTTTGAGTTCACCTGATCTATCACTTGCAAGGTCACTAGAGCCAGATATTACTATATGTTAAATATTACTAAAAGAAGATGTATAATATATATTGCACACGGACATGTTTTCATTTCTTATCTCTTCATGAACTTTAATTCCCACATAATAATGTATGTTCCATTCCTACCCAAAGGGGTTATCCTTCCTCTTAATGAAAAACACGGAAGCAAGATTAGAAAAACATCTTCCATTATAGTTTTCAAAATGCTCCCATAAACCTCACAGCAATGGAAGGAGGGAAATAATGCAGATGATATTTTTATTTTATGCGTAGACAAAACGAAGCTGACAGATTTTTAAAAACTTGACCACAGGCATGAAGTTAGTAGAATTAGAGCTGGGACTAGTAGTCCTAACATCTGACTTTATTCTGGTGCCCTTTCCAAAAGCCCTGGTTTTTGTCATATGTTCAAGTTATGCCATCTGTTCTATGAAAGGCCTATCCATTCCTCTCCTACCTCCAATGTACCACTTATAAAGACATATTTTGTTGTCCTCGGCATTTCTTGCAAACCTCAGCTCAGCCTTCACAAGAGGACTTTGGCAGGCTGGTTTCATTTACAGTAACTCCTTACATAAAATCTTCATGATGCCTACAAAAATATGCATGATTAACTGTTTGACCTTGTGGGAATAAAGAAGGAATGAATAATGCCACTGATTCTAAGGAACAAGTCAACAATGCCCATACTTGTGATTTTTGACAAGCGTTATTTTCAGGAATTCAATTATTTTGGAATTTTTATCAAAAAAATTTTTAAATAGTTTCTGGGTCATACTGATAGGAAATACTCTGTGGTAACTCTTAAGAAATTAACTGAATACATTAACAGTAAACTGGTAATTACCAAAAACAATCAACTTTTCCATGCACTCAAAGGGATTAGGAAGAAAGATTTCAGAAAGTGAGACAGAGATGTTGAGGATTGTTAAAAGAGGAAAAATTAAAAATTCAATCAAGAGCTAAGACAGTTTCTTGGGAGTTCCCATCGTGGCGCAGTGGTTAACGAATCCGACTAGGAACCATGAGGTTGCGGGTTCGATCCCTGCCCTTGCTCAGTGGGTTAACGATCCGGCGTTGCCGTGAGCTGTGGTGTAGGTTGCAGAGGCGGCTCGGATCCTGCGTTGCTGTGGCTGTGGTGTAGGCCAGTGGCTAACAGCTCCGATTAGACCCCTAGCCTGGGAACCTCCATATGCCGCAGGGTGCGGCCCTAAAATGACAAAAAGCAAAAAAAAAAAAAAAAAAAAAAGAGCTAAGACAGTTTCTTAAATTTTTTTCTGATAAGTGGTGATATTGAAGAATGTGATTTTTTTATACTATAAAACAAAAATGTGTCAATAGTTAGCATGTATACAGAAATTAGTGAACCAATATTCCAAATGACCAGTGCATATTGTAAAAGCACATAAGGTTTGTAAAAGTGCCATTCCTAGCCAAGACAGATCAATGTCTTAATATAAAGAGAGTAGAAAAAGTTCACTGATTTGGTTTCAAATTCCATAGTACAACTAACCATTAAGAAATACCATTTGTTGAGTTCTGATGTAATATGGTGCAAGAACAGTCATAATGATCTGAGAAGGTTATTAAAAGACTTCCCTCTTTTCTATCTATGTAGCTGTGTGAGACTTGATTTTCCTCATATTCAAAAAGAGGATATTCCAACAGACTGAATGAAGAAACAAATATGACAACCCAGATATTAAACAGGTTTACAAAGATGTAAAGAAAGCCATTCTTCTCACTAAATCATTTCTTTGTTTTAGAAAAGGGTTATTTTTCAGACACAAAAAGCATGCTCTTTAGGTTAATATGTAAAATTATTTTTAGTGAATTGATATTTAAATATTTTTAAAGTTCTCACTTTTAACTGCTTATACAATAAATACAAATATAACTAGTTAGCAAAAGCTCTTTGGAGTCCTCAGGCAAAAAAGTCTGAGAGACACTGGACTAGAGAAAACAGAAGGAAGGGATTATCAAAAACAAAATTCTGGAGTTCCCACTGTGGTGCGATGGGTTAATGATCCAGCTGGTCTCTGTGGAGGTGCTGTTTCCATCCACAGCCCAGTGCAGTGAGTTAAGGATTTGGTCTTGCTGCAGCTGTGGCGTAGGTCGAACCTCTGACTCATAATTCAATCCCTGGCCCAGGAACTTCCATATGCCGTGAGTACGGCTGGGGAAAAGCAAAACGAAACATAAAATTCTTAGAATTGAAGGACATGAATTTCTAGATTTAATTTCAGACTGTTGTAGCTATTTGGTGATTGGGAGGAAGGGAAAATGTGAGTGCGGGGATGGGCGTAGAGAACAAATGAGTTGTTAAAAAAAAAAAAAACCCAAGGGAGCTGTAAGGAAATGCTGAGGCTTTGTATCTTCATCCTCCACAGTAGGGAGCCAAAAGATAATACCTAAAATTGCAAAACCAAAAAAGAGCAGCATAAATAGTATTTTAGAAATTTAGAGGTAAAAACACAGAAAACTAAAAGAACTGAGAGCTCTTTCTGGGGAATGAGACTGAAGTGGGGAAGTGAAGAGTAGGGGCATTGCTTTTTTTAAATTAAAAACCTTAAAGCATTTTTTACTTCAGCTATGGTCATCTATTATTTGGATAAAAATTAAACTTTAAAAATATCTAACTTTAGAAACCTCCACTTTTATTACCACGATGAGTCCCAAGCTTGTTCACAAAAGAAGTCTCCTTACTGCTGTGAAAGGCCAAAGGCCGAGATACCTCCCAAAGTACTCTATGAAATGAAGAACCACACTGGAAACCTGACAACATGAAAGCTGTTGCTCGCTGCCTTCGATTCTTTGGATAACAAGACAGAGGTGCATGAAGGAGGGACAGGTGGGATGATAATACACTAAGGCTTTAACCATCCAGTCATATTTCCAACTGCCAAAGGGCTGTGCCCACTGGAAAAGCGGCTCCCTCCCTCCCTGGTCTACTGGGAACATTCTGGTCAGCCTAGGAGACGAGGATACCATCGTAGGATCTGCGAGTCATAGCATCGCAGGTGCTTCCTGAGTCAGCATCTCTTACTTACTCTTCAACCACAGAGGCGGTATCAGGGGGCTACACCTGAGGCCGATGGCTTTTGGACATCTTTCTAGTGCACTTAGAATTCTCAAAACTATAAATGTCATGGCGTTAAAAACAGAGTAACAAAAGGCCTTTAAGCGTGTGAAGAAAACTGGGAATTAGAGTTTCTGTTTTTGTTTCTAAGTCCGGTTTAACTATAAATACTATTTCTTACCGATAGAAATGTCTCAATGTTCTCGTGGACAAAGGAAGCGATATCCTGCCAGTCCAGAATGTCTCCCAGCCAGCTGTTCTGACGACTTATATGCATCTTGTGACCTTTGTGCCTCCCAGAATGCGTTACATTCTATGGAATAGAAGAGTTCAGACATGAAATTTCTATCTTAACTTAAAGAATAGAAGGAATAAATATCTTGTTTTAGGTCCATTTGAGCACTTTATTAAGTCACAAAGGTGAAAAACTTTGCATTATTTAAGAAATCAAATAGGAACTCTACCAAAAGATCTAAACTATACGTCTATTTACTGTCTAGCTACTGTGTCTCAGCCTAGCTTAAGTGAGTACATTTATAAACACACTTTACTGTCAGTATATTCAACTGAACACAAACACAGCATTTAATTTCATCCGCTTCCCCCCTTTTAGCCCCTCTAACCTTTCTGGTCTCCCATTTTTGCTTTTTTCCTCCTTTCCTCATCTCCCTTACTAATCTTCCATACAAGCTAAAGAGAGCAAGTGGAAGATAAGAATATAAAAAAGTACACCTAAAACCAATACAATGTTATATGTCAAACAGGGAAAAATAGAATATGAAAAAGAAGCAAGGGTGGGGGGAAATCTAACTTGTCTATCTGGAAGATAATTACATTGGAGAAATGCAGGAATAACAGATTCGAAAGAGCAATGAATAAACAAAGTGACTGGTAAGATTAAAATTTAGCAACAGAAGGAGATTCTTAACATATTTAGATGTGTTACCATTCTCACACTTTTTCCAACAGCATGGTGATGCCCATCTTCATTACGCAATGAAGACACTAAGCTCTAGTAAAAGAGGTAAAGAAAACAATACACTTACCCACAAACCTATGCTTTTAAAATACTGACCTCCCGGAGTTCCCGTTGTGGCACAGTGGTTAACGAATCTGACTAGGAACCATGAGGTTGCGGGTTCAATCCCTGGCCTTTCTCAGTGGGTTGATGATCCAGCATTGCCGTGAGCTGTGGTGTAGGTCACAGACGCGGCTCGGATCTGGTATTGCTGTGGCTGTGGCGTAGGCCAGCAGCTGTAGCTCTGACTGGACCCCTAGCCTGGGAACCTCCATATGCTGCAGGTGTGGCCCTAAAAAAAAAAGGAAAATACTGACCTCCCTAGACCATAAATGAAACTCAAAGTGGGTGAAGGAGAGTAAAAGCTGTTGTTTGTAACAGAAGCCCCAGAGTAAGCAGAAGAAATAGATAACAACCTTTCTAATCTTCTGGCTCCTCAGCAGATATCCACTCAGATTCCCCATTAGTTTTACCTCCCAGTTTTTTCAAACCCACAAAAACAACTACTGTTCCTTCAAATCCTCCTGGGGCAAGAGCGCAGAGTGCCAAATGGGCTGCAACAAATTCAAATTTAAAATCGAGCCTGTTCAACTCTACTCCAATAAAATCTTAAAAAAATAATAAAAGAAAAATTTTCATTAATAAACATGTAAAAGAAAAATTGATCTCTCCTCCTCTCTACCCCAAGTTAAGAGATTTATTTATGTTCACCCTCTGTTTAGATCAACCCTGGGAAAAACCAACCACCAACCCACTCTATCTCCTTCCCCGCTGAACAGGAATTTTCCAATAGCACAGCTTCCAAGTGCCCACAGGTCCCCCTAAACCACCGTATAGAATGGCCTGGCACAACTAGCTTCTTTCTCTCTCTCTCTCTCTTTCTTCCTTCTTTTCTCTTTTCCTCTTTCGTCCTCTCTCTTCCTTCCTTTTCTTTCTTTTGCTTCTCTCTCTCCCTTCCTTTCTTTCTTTTTTTTTTCTTAATGGATTTTATTTCAATTATAGGTGTACATAAATCATCACAAGTCAATTTTACAGATTTTGTATCCCAAACCCACAGTGCACCTCCCAGACTGTCTTTTTTGAAAAATCAAGGTTTTCCAAAGTCTGTGAGTCATTGTCTGTTCTGCAAAGACCTTTCTTTCTTTCTTCTTTCTTCTTCTTTCTTTCTTTCTTTGCTTTTTTTAGGGCCCCACCCACAGCATATGGAAGTTCCCAGGCTAGGGGCTGAATCGGAGCTGAAGCTGTCAGCCTACATCACAGCCACAGAGGTTCTGAGCCATGTCTATGACCTACACCACAGCTCACAGTAATACTGGATCCTTAACCCACTGAGCAAGGACAGGGATCGAAACTGCATCCTCAAGGATACTAGTCAGATTCGTTTCCACTGCACCACAACAGGAACTCCCAAAACTAGATACTTTCAAATCATCTTTTTTTTTTTTTTTTTGGCGTTTTGTCTTTTTAGGGCTGCACCTGCGGCATATGGAGGTTCCCAAGCTAGGGGAACCACAGCTTATGGCAACTCCGGATCCTTAACCCACTGAGAGAGATCAGGATTGAGCCACAACCTCATGGCTCCTAGTCGGATTCATTTCCACTGTGCCACGACGGGAATTCCCAAAACCATCATTTTTTGTATTGAATGAAAAATGATCCTATTTTTCATTAAATTCTGAAGCAAGAATACATCAGCACAAGTAGCATTAAAAGCTGATTTAAGATAAAGATCTCTAGGGAGTTCCCGTCCTGGCTCAGCAGTTAATGAACCCAACTAGCACCTATAAGGATGCGGGTTCAATCCCTGGCCTTGCTCAGTGGGTTAAGGATCCAGCGTTGCCATGAGCTGTGGTGGAGGTTGCAGACGCGGTTCGGATCTGGCGTTACTGTGGCTGTGGTATAGGCTGGCAGCTACAGCTCCGATTGGACCCCTAGCCTGGGAACCTCCATATGCCGCGGGTGTGGCCTTAAAAAAAAAAGACAAAAATAAAATAAAATAAAGATTTCTCGGAGTTCCCATCATGCCTCAGTGGTTAACGAATCCAACTAGAAACCATGAGGTTGCAGGTTCGACCCCTGGCCATGCTCAGTGGGTTAAGGATCCAGCATTGCTGTGAGCTGTCGTGTAGGTTGCAGACACGGCTCGGATCCCGCGTTGCTGTTGCTGTGGCTGTGGCGTAGGCCGGTGGCTACAGCTCCAATTAGACCCCTAGCCTGGGAACCTCCATATGCCGCGAGTGCGGCCCTAGAAAAGGCAAAAAGACAAAAAAAAAAAAAAAGGATCTCTAAACTTCTGGATCTATTTTCACTTACTCAAAGAGAAAAGCCCTCAAAGTCTAGAACAGTGCTATCCAAAACAGTAGCCGCTACCCATATATGGCTCCTGAGTAGCTAAAATGTACTCAATCCAAAAACAGATGTGCTGTTAGAGCGAAAGACAAACCAGATTTCTAAGTGTTGGTATGGGAAAAAAATATATGTATGTATTTATTTTATATATTATATTTATATGTATTTATATATACTATATATATTTTATTTTAAAATATTTTATATATTTCATTAAAGTTTTCTCATCCATTACTGGGTATACTGGGTTAAGTAAAATGCATTATTAAAATTAATTTCACCTATTTTAGTTTTGTTTTTGTTTTTGCCTTTTCAGGGCTGTGACATATGGAAGTTCCTAGGTTAGGGATCGAACTGGAGCTGTAGCTGCTGGCCTGCACCACAGTCACAGCAATGCCAGATCCAAGCCACGTCTTTGACCTACACCACAGCTCAAGGCAACGCTGGATCCCTGACTCACTGAGTGAGGTCAGGGAGCAAACCCACATCCTCATGGATGCAAGTTGGATTAGTTTCCGCTGAGCCACAATGGGAACTCCCGTTTCAGTTTTGTTTAATGTGGCCACTAGAAAAAGTAACATTACATATGTGGCTTGCATTAATTATACTTCTACTGCACGGATCTGTTCTAGAGGATGAGATGCTATTGGTGATAATGAACAGAAGATAAAGTAATGATAAACCAGAAAGACTGGCAGGTTCTGCCATGGAGATTAAATCGTCAAGTCAAGCTGACTTTTAGTGAACAAAGTTTTCAATAAATGAAATCCCAGTATTAATACAATCCTACCTTGTCGATGAGTCTATAAAATAAAAGGACTTCATTAGTTTACAGATAACATCCTTAGCTAAAATAATAACTTACCTTTACAAACCAAGAATGATACAGTCTGTCCCAAAGTTCTAGTACTTGCTTTTCAATTACAGCAGTATTGTTCACCTTATCTCCGAGAATTTTATGAAGCTGGAGGAAATTTAGATATAATTTGGGTTAATATTTCAAGCAACAGTCCATTAAAATTAACACCTACTGGTCTTTACATTTGTTCCAAATCAAACTAAAATGTTCCAGAATATTTAATTGCTTCCAGCCACACTGTGTTCTTTCCTTAAACCCTATTCCTCAATATTTCCAGTAAATTTCCTCTCTCTCGTCTTTTTGCTTTTTTCTTCCCTCTATTCTTAGAGAGAATTTCTAAGAGAAATATAGTATTATATAAGATTCATAATATAAATAGAACCAAATATAAGAGAATATTCTGAGAGCTCCTTTAAATTTGAGAATGAAGTCATTCTGTTCTTATTTGCCCAGAGAAAAATCTTTTCCAAGTGACACATTGCTAAGTTTCATGTCACATTTGCCACTATTATTAAGAATTACCATAGAACTTTAAGTAAAAATTTAGAACTTTAGCTGTGAACACAAATCTGAGTCTGCTGAGAGATGTCAGGCTCAGAGCTGTGACCAATCAGACTGGCTTCAGAGTTTGTGGAAATCAAGAACACCAAAGACACAATAATTGGAGAAAGCTGTTAATTAAAGTATCTTATCCTACATTTTATGTGTTATTAAAACCATATGGTAATATTAAAGACACTTTTAAAAAGACAAAACACTGATTTGTAGCCCCATTTCCTTAGTACAACTTTTGCCATTTTCCCATTTCCTCTGTAACGTTCTGCTTGCTTACACAGATATAGTTTCAAATTCTAGGAGCTTCTGTTGTGGCTCAGTGGTTAACGAATCCGCCTAGGAACCATGAGGTTGTGGGTTCGATTCCTGGCCTCGCTCAGTGGGTTAAGGATCTGGCATTGCCGTGAGCTGTGGTGCAGGTTGCAGACAAGGCTCGGATCCCACATTGTTGTGGCGACGGTCAGCGGCTACAGCTCCGTTTAAACCCCTAGCCTGGGAATCTCCATATGCCGCGGGTGTGGCCTTGAAAAGACAAAAAATTAAAACAATAAAATAATAAAATAAAATTCTATATTTTCTTTTGCATCTTAAGTATTTCATCTTTAGCCTTCAACACTAACCTTCATCTTTATTTTAATGGGTTCATATTAAAATTTTGATATTATTATTTAATGATTACCCAATTACATAGAACAGAGATGATTCCCAATTTTTAATGTCACAAGTAACCCTACAATAAATATCCTTGCACAATTTTTTCTTATTACTAATAGTAAGGTACATACAGGAATCAAAAGAAATGAACATTTTAATAGCTCTTGTTATGCACAGGGAATCTGTCTTCTATAAGGATTGCACCAATTAATACTTTCCAATATTGTATGAATAGGCCAATTTTCCCAAAACCTTGTGAACTGATAAATTTTCAGATAAAATAGATGTGAAACGGTAATGATATAGTTTTCTTCTTTAATGATGCAAGTAATCATTTTCCATGTTGGTCTTCATTGTATATTTTCTTTTTGTGTTGCCTATACGTACCTTTTGTCCACGTGATGCTGGCCTTAGAGTTGCTTGAACCAGTTTTTAAACATATTTGATACAAATATATCTGTTCAATGTTTTTCTTTATTTATTCATAAACCAAAGAAATTAGTGAATATTAAAGCCATTTATCTTTGCAAAGCATATAACTTACAAATGGCTCTCCCCTACATACTGTGATCTTTATATCAACCCCAAAGTTAGAAAGTTTTACCACCTTTGTTCTTTCAAGATGAGAAAAGAGATTTAAAAAGAACCTATAGCAGGTTTTAATCCTAATCCTATGAATCAAGATTAAAAGTTCACTAATATTCTTTCAACCATAGCGTATATAACCTATGAACAAAGACCACCTAACAGAGCTAATTACCCATAATAATTAAAAAACCACAATTACCCCTACTCTAATTTCCCCTACTTTCTTTAAGCTTGTCTTTCATATATCACGAGTGAGATTCCCACAGTCATCCTATTACCAGTGCTGTCATTCTCCTATCAGCTTCTAAGATCTTTGACCAGAGAGGACTAAAATGGTTACAGACAGTCTCCAGTCTCAGTTCCCCACACAGTGGCCTACTTCAAATTGACATCTCCTTTAGCAGTCTCACTTCCAGCACAGCAATGAATAATTAAAATGCCATAACTATTAACGGAAAGTTTAGCATAGTTTTACAACATGCTATAAAACACTCTTTTCAAATTAGCAGTTAAATCTATCATAACAGAAAACTACAGACCCCAAAGACTATGCTGCAACATTACAATACATTATCAAAAGTTGCAAGGAAGACTGGATCGGACAAGGTCTAAAGGACAAGTCATTGCTGTTAAGAGAATCACTAAAGCACTTGTACTATTGGTCGTACAAGATGCTCTTTGTATATGAAAGACAATAAAGCAGTGAAAGCAGTCAGAATGCCATCTGAGAACTGTGTAACTAAAGGCAAATAGCCTCATCTACAGAAATGGGCATGGTAAGTCAGAGGGCAATTCTATATCCCCCTCTTGCTTGAAATCTTGGCAGCATCTGACACAGCCAACCAAGTGTTTCTTGAAACATCTTCTCCGGGCCTCTGACACACCACATGCTACAGAGGGTAATGCTCCTGCCTCACAAGCTGTGCCTCCTCAGTCTTCTTTGCTGGCTCACTTCTCTGACCTTCAGAAGCTTAAGTGCTGCAGGAATCTATCTTTGGTCCCCTTCTAGTTCTACTCTCTCCTTGGGCCATGTGATGGCTGAACCGTGTCCCCCTTCCCCAAATTCCTCCTAACCCCTAATACCTCAGAATGTGACTATTTGAAGACAAGGTCTTTAAAGAAGTCACCAAGTTAAAATGAGGTCATTAGGGTAAGGCCCTAATTCAATACTTCTGTGTCCTTATAAAAAGAGATTAGGACACAGACACACACATAGGGAAGATCATGTAAAGACATAGGCCATCTAGGAGCTGTGAGTTTGTTTCTAAGTAAGTTCTGATTCTACAAATAAGTGATATCATATGATTTTTTTTGTCTTACTTCACTTAGCATAATAATCTCTAGGTCCATCCATGTTGCTAAAAATGGCATTATTTCATTCTTTTTTATGACTGAATAATATCCCACTGATAAATGTACCACATCTCCTTTATTCATTCCTCTGATGGACATTTAGGTTCAATGGTTGCTTTTATTTTTTTAACTTAATAAATTTTATTATATTTATAGTTGTACAATGATCATCACAACCCAATTTTACAGCATTTCCGTCCCAAACCCCCAGCCCTTTCCTCATCCCACAATCTGTCTCCTTTGGTAGCCATAAATTTTTCAAAGTCTGTGAGTCAGTTTCTATTCTGCAAAGAAGTTCACTGTACCCTTTTTTTAATTCCACATATAATTGACAGCATATGATGTGTTTCTCACTGTCTAACTTCACTTAGCATGATCATTTCTAGGTCCAAGCACGTTGCTGCAAATGCCATTATTTCATTCCTTTTTATGGCTGAATAATATTCCACTGTGTACACTCCTGTGTCGATGGACATTTTGGTTGCTTCCCTGTCTTGGCTATTGTATATAGTGCTGCAATGAATACTGCAATGAATACTGGGGTGCATGTATCTTTTCACAGTTTTCACGGTTTTCTCTGGATAGATGCCCAGGAGTGGAATTGCTAGATCAAGTGGCAATTGCTATTTTCTGTTTTTTGAGGACTCTCTATACTGTTTTTCATAGTGGTTATACCAATTCACATTCCCACCAACAGTGTAAGAAGGTTCCCTTTTCTCCACACCCTCTCCAGCATTTATTGTTTGTAGACTTTTTGATGATGGCCATTCTGGCTAGTATAAGATGGTACCTCCCAGTAGTTTTGATTTGCATTTCTCTAATAATTAGTGATGGTGAACATCTTTTCATGTATTTTTTGGCTAGCTGTCTTCTTTGGAGAACTGTCTGTTTAGATCTTCTGCTCATTTTTTGATGAGGTTGTTTGTTTTTTTGGTATTGAGCTGCAAGGAGGTGTTTACATATATTTTGGAGATTAATCCCTTGTCAGTTGCTTCATCTGCAAATCAACGGTTGCTTTTAGCATTATCTTTTGTCTTCTAAATCAGGATCACAAATATTTTTACAATTTTTTGTAGCAATATCATTTCTCTTCAGCTGCCTTCCCTTTAAGACCCTTAAGCAAAAAGTTTCAAACCTATCTTTTCTCTAAGTAATTTGAAACATGCTTCTTTATCCCTTTCTTTATCCTTTTCCTAAATAGGTAAGAATTCCAGAAAAAAATTTCTCCCACAGATTAATCAAGATTAAATGCTATACTTTCCACAGAATAAGTCAGGAGATAGGCATCTAGAAGTCTTTCAAAGACTGGATCTTCCTTCTATGATAGTTCTGAGATCTATATCTGCATACAGTGGACCCCTGAACACAGGTCTAGACTGCACAGATCCACTTACACATAGATTTTTTTCAGTAAATATGTACTATGGTGCTACAGAATCTGTAGGTGACTGAATGTGACAATGTTGAACCACATATATGGAGAACTGACTATAAAGTTATACACAGATTTTTGACTGCACGGAAGGTCAGCACCCCTAAGCCCTGCATTGTTTCAAGGGTAGACTGTACTCATCTTTCATTTATATTTCAATAAATGTTTTTTTTTTAACTTCCATGTGACAGTTGATTTGATTAGCTGGTGTGGACCCAAGAAAATCAGTAACACATCTTTCTCTTAACTTTCCCCCTACTTTTTAAAGCCACACCTGTGATATGGAAGTTCCCAGGCCACAGATCAAAACCGAGCTGGAGCTGCGACCTATGCCACACCAGATCCTGGGCTGGGGATTGAACAGGTGCCTCCAAAGAGACAAGTCAGATCATTAAGCCACAGCACCACAAAACGAATTCCTTTTAACTTTTTTTTTTTTTTTTGCTTTTTAGGGCCACACCTGCAGCATATGGAGGTTCCCAGGCCAGGGGTCTAATTGGAGCTACAGCTGCCAGCCTATGCCACAGCCACAGCA
>PVHT021183634.1:23516720-23542665 GCA_004024745.2 Catagonus wagneri | reverse complement strand
GGCTAGGGGTCTAATCGGAGCTGTGGCCACTGGCCTGCGCCGCAGCCACAGCAACGCAGGATCCGAGCCGCGTCTGCAACCTACACCATAGCTCATGGCAACGCCGGATCGTTAACCCACTGAGCAAGGGCAGGGATCGAACCCGCAACCTCATGGTTCCTAGTCGGATTCGTTAACCACTGCGCCACGACGGGAACTCCGAATTCCTCTTAACTTTTAACTTGACCACGATTCCATTCTTAGGTTAGAAGATTATTATATATGTGTGTACAATGTGATTTCCAAGATACGTTTTTTTTTAAGACTTTGTTTTCGAATTTTAAACGAGGAGTCATACACTAATACTTTTTATTTTGGCACACATCTCACTCCAGAAGTCTTGTCAATCCTTAGATGACCTTAATTACTTCATTACATTAAAACTTCAAATTGTTTTCATTCCCATAACCAAAACGGGGGGGCGATAGTGATATCCCAAACCCTTATCATGGAATTTGATCCTTAATGTGAACTGTTGTAACTTCACTTCCCCTTTACAGAACTTCAAATTCATCTCAAGCACACTCCTGTCTCTACATCTTGACTCATATAAATACCCCTTTTCAAAATACTCTCTTTCTTCTCTTTATTCATTCAGGACCTATCATTCCTACAAAGTTTATCTCAAGTCCAACACGAAACCACTTAACTCAGTTCCGGGCACATACTTCTAGCATACTACAGTAGAAAGAGCGTGGGATTTGAAATTAGTCTTCAGTTTGAAACCAAGCTCTGCAATTTACATGATCATCAGGAATTTAGCTTTGCCAAGGCTGTCTCCTCATATATAAAGGGGGTAAAATAATTCAGACTAATATAAGTTTCTTGGAAAGATTAAATGAAACAAGTTGGAAACTGCCAAGCACAGTTATCAGCAGATAATAAAATTAATATGTGCTAATACTTTTTTTCCACAGAGCCTTACTTGACCACGCAAGCTCAGTGATCATTCTGTTCTAATGCACAAATAATGAATGAGATCTTTGGTTTTTTTTTTTTTTGTCTTTTTGTCATTTTAGGGCCGTACCCGTGGCATATGGAGGTTCCCAGGTTAGGGGTCGAATTGGAGCTGTAGCCACAGCCACAGCAACGCCAGATCCGAGCCGCATCTGCAGCCTACATCACAGCTCACAGCAACGCTGGATCGTTAACCCACTGAGCAAGGCCAGGGATCGAACCCGTAACCTCATGGTTCCTAGTCGGATTCATTAACTGCTGCAACACGATAGGAACTCCATGAATCAGATCTATTTTGAACAGGAAGCAAATGGCGAACTTCTCAGACTGCTCAGGCTACCAGCACTATTCAATATGATCATCCAGAAGGTTTAATTTCATCGTACATTGCTTGTTGACTGGAGACTTCAGAATATTACAAAACCAGAAATTGTTCTAAACAGAATCTCCATTTTTGCTTTATCAAAGCAAAAAGTTTCTACCAATGAAGACCCTGCAAAGAGAAAGCTGCAAAAAGAGGGTCTTCCCTTACCTTGTGTGTTATCCATTCTCTTCCATACTGATACACATTGTTAGCCGCAGAATTGAGGGCTCTTTGGACTACCTGAGCCTCGGGAAGCCAACTAATTTAAAAGAAAGAAAGAAAAAATGAAAAACTAGTGTAGTGTACTACAACAGTAACTCCTGGAACTTAATTTTTTAAACAATCAGTAACTGACAAATTGTTCATCAGTCATCACATGCAGATACACATTATTGACAAGCAGGAATCCTTGATTTTCAGGTCTAACTGTCCTGATTCTAACATTTGAGATTTCCCTCAAAGCTTTCCTTAGATTTTAGACCCATCCTTTCATTCTGTTCTGTTTTCTCTATCCATGTAAGTCCTGGGTGAGGTCACATGCCTTACTCAGCACCAAGGGAAGTAGTTCTGGGACAATGGGATAGCCAGCATCTGGAACAGCGGTTCTCAAAGCATGGTCCACAGACCAGCAGTATCAACTGTGTGGACACCTGTTAGACATGAAAATTCTTGGGCCTAAACCCACACCAACGTTCTAATTTATTTACTCTAACCTGGGGCTACCCAGTGTGTGCATGCCTAATACATTACTAGAGATAGTATTACTACAATTTAAACCTAGGACAAAAGGGCTTTGGACTTATTTCCATTACAGAAGAATGACCACTAAAGAAAAGGAGCCCTTTTCTAAGGAGATATAAAGCCTGCCAATTTTTTAAATTAAAGTACAATTGATTTACAGTGTTCTGTCATTTTCTACTGTACAGCAAAGTGACCCAGTCATACATACATACACACACACACACACATATATACTTTTTCTCATATCATCATCTATCATGTTCTATTACAAGTGATTGGATATAGTTCCCTGTGCTATACAGCAGGACCCCAATGCTTATCCATTCTAAATGTAATGGTTTACATCTACTAAACACAAAGACCCAGTCCATCCCACTCCCTACCCATCTACAGAACAGAAACAGACTCACAGACAAGGAGAAAGGCTGCCAATTTCTTAACTTCACTATAGATCTCTCTCCTGAACCATACACCAACATAGACAAGGGCCTACAAGTGCCTATGTTGAGACTTACTACAAACACCTCAAACTTAATAGGTAAAAAGATAATTACATTTCCCACCATATATGCCCCTCTATTTCATGTCTTGGTGAAGCCACCAATCGTCCACTAACTTTTTTTTTGTTTTTGGTCTTTTTGCCTTATCTAGGGCCGCACCTGCGGCATATGGAGGTTCCCAGGCTAGAGGTCTAACAGGAGCTATAGCTGCTGGCCTACACCACAGCCACAGCAACGCAGGATCCGAGCCGCGTCTGCAACCTACACCACAGCTCATGGGCAACGCTGGATCCTTAACCCGCTGAGCAAGGCCAGGGATCGAACCCGCAACCTCATGGTTCCTAGTCGGATTCGTTAACCACTGGGCCACGACAGGAACTCCTCATCCACTAACTTTTAAAGCTAGAAACAAACATAAGAGTCATGCTAGGATTTTTCTTCCTATATCTAATTAATCACCAACTAACCACCATAAGATCTTACAACTCTGCCTGACCTGTTCACTCCACTACAATTGTTCACAATTCAGAGTTTATCACCTCTCACCTGGTTTTACTCCAGGTTTCAACTGGTCTATGATGCTCAAGTCTTGGAACCCCCTTCTACTTTTTCTCCTCAGGACAGAGGGAAAGATTGTTTCAGAATGAAATCTATCAATGCCACTTTTCTTCTTAGACTTTTTTTTTGTCTTTTTAGGGCTACACCCATGGCATATGGAGGTTCCCAGGCTAGGGGTTGAATCAGAGCTGTAGCCGCTGGCCTACGCCACAGCCATAGCAACACAGGATCTGAGCCGCATCTGTGACCGAAACCACAGCTCACTGCAACGCCAGATCCTTAACCCACTGAGCAAGGCCAAGGATAGAACCTGTGTCCTCATGGATATCAGTTGGGTTCGTTAACCACTGAGCCACAGCAGGAACTCCTCTTATATTCTTAACCAAGATAATAAACATCTGAATCACCCTCAAGTTTCCTTGCACCCCCTGTATCCCTTCCTGGAACCCATCCCTAACCACAGACAACCACTTTCTGTCACTAGATTAGCTTGCCTTTTCTGGAATTTATCAAAAATGGAATCATATCATATGGATTCCCTTTTGCCTGACTTCTTTCACTTAGCATAATTACCATGGATTCACCCACGTTGCTGCATGAACTGACAACTCTTTTTTTCTTTTTTTTTGGATTCTGTCATTTTAGGACTGCACCAGCAGCATGTGGAGGTTCCCAGGCTAGGGGTCTAATCGGAGCTACAGCTGCTGGCCTACGCCAGGGCCACAACAAAGTGGGATCCGAGCCACTCACGGCAACACCAGATTCTTACGGCACAGCTCACGGCAACGCCAGATCCTTAATCCACTGAGCAAGGCCAGGGATTGAACCCACAATCCCATGGTTCCTAGTCGGATTCGTTAATCACTGAGCCACGACGGGAACTCCCACGACAATTCTTTTGTTTTTAATGCTAAGTATTATTCTTTTGTATAGACAGACTATAATTTGGAATTAATCAGAAATACTGAGGAGAAGCACTATGAATATGCTCTGGGTAACAGGAGATAAGTGGGTAGAAATATATTTTAACATAAGTCCTTCTGAGAATATTCAAATATGATTCTTTTTTTTCTTCTTTTTTGGGCTACACCTGCAGCATATGGAAGTTCCCAGGCTAGGGGTTGAACAGGAGCTGCAGCTGCCGGCCTACACCACAGTCACAGCCACACAGGATCCGAGACGCATCTGTGACCTATAACACAGCTCATGGCAAAGCAGGATCCTAAACCCACTGAGTGAGGACAGGGAGCAAACCCCTATCCTCATGGATACTAGTCAGGGGTGTATTTTGCTGAGCCACAATGGGAACTCCCTCAAATACGATTCTAAGCCAAGTTCGAGGAATGTCCTATGCAGGTTTTATATTAAGAAATAAAGTCAGGAGTTCCTTTTGTGGCTCAGTGGTTAACGAATCCGACTAAGAACCATGAGGTTACAGGTTCAATCCCTGGCCTTGCTCAGTGGGTTAAGGATCCGGTGTTGCCGTGAGCTGTGGCGAAGGTTGCAGACGCAGCTCGGATGCCGCGTTGCTGTGGCTGTGGCGAAGGCCGGCAGCTACAGCTCTTGTTGACCCCTAGCCTGGGAACCTCCATATGCTGCGGGTGCGGCTCTACATAAAGGCAAAAAGACAAAAAAAAAAAAAAAAAAAAAAAAAAAAAAAAAAAAAAAAAGAAATAAAGTCAAGTCAAAGGAAAAAACTCAAGTTAAATCTCAATTTAGACTGGTAGAATATTTCCTAATTTAAATTAGTGACTTCCTTGGGGTTAGTAAAAAAGGAAGCCATGCAATTTGTCATCAAGTTCAGTGAGGTGAACAGCATAAGTCTCCTGAACTTTCTACTCAAAGACATATAAACTCACTCACAGAAGCCAAATTAAACAAGTACACAAAGATCCTTTAACACAGAGGTAGGCAGATTTCTTTTTATATTAGGCTTTTTGGGACATATAATCTTTATCACAACTATCAATTCTGCTCTTGAAGCCCCCAAACAGCCATAGACAATATGTAAATAAATGGGAATAGGTTGTTCCAATAAATCATTATAAGTACATGCAGCTGGATTTGGCCCGGATCCATTGCCAACCCTGCCACCAAAATGACACAATATGGGAACACTGCTGACTCTGCCATGGAGGGATTACCTCAATTTCCTTAACCTTTGATCCTGTTTCCTCATCTGTGAAAGGAGCATACTATCTTCAACCTAAGGAATACACACCATAATGCAGGTGAAAGTCCAGTGAATCACAGACATGCTGTAAATCATGAACTCAATTCAAATATAAGGACTTCCCTCCCTACAACCAGCCCTACCGCATGCCATTCTTATGCAAAAATGACAACATTCATCAAAGCTGTGGCAAACTCTTTTTCAGTTCCAAGGTAACTGCATCAATGAAGATCATTTCATACAGACACAGAAACCAGACCATTACTCTCTATTTTTGTCAAAACAACATTCTTACTTTGCCCACTCGGGGTGATTTGCTAGAGTTTCATTAATCAAATTGCTTGTGACTTCAATCATGTGTACACTCTCTTGATGAACCTGTATTATGGATAAGGAGAGAAAATAATTTCAATAAAAAATAAACCCGATTTGACATTTGCTATACTATTATTGGAACAATGTTTTTAGTCAAGTACATCTTAGTTTCAATTAATTCGGAGACCTGCGCCGAATAGTCACTGCACATAATGGCCTATAATACACACTATGGGAAATAAAGGTGCATAGTAGCTTTCTGCATTCAAGCTCAACAGTGGGAAAAATATACATAAATAGATACGAATACATAGAATAGAAATAAATGTATAAATACACTTTGTTCACACACATGTATGTGCGAATAGCATATGTATACATATGTAAGCAATATCAACACTACCTGGGCTTTTAGCATTATAATGCAATGTGAGACATACATGCAAATAATCAACTGAGTAAGGTTAGTCAGTAAAATAAATCAGCTGAAACTGAATCTCAGAATTTACCTTACTCAGTAACTGATAAAGTGAAGGAGATAAAAAAAGGAAAAAGCCAATTGTCACGGAACATGTTCTGTAAGATTTTACTATTTTTAAATGTGCCAACAAAAATGGGCACTTGCCATCTGCCTCTATAAGGATTAGCCCCTGCAGCTGCTGACCTTCAACACACCCTAAAAGGAGTTCAGGGTAGAGATTAGGAATGAGGACCTCTGCGCTCTGGGAAAAACTGGCTGAACAGGCCTTCAGATAAATATTTTCAGAAGATATTACAAGCCCAAATTCTTTCATCTCATATCTAGAAAAGCACGAAAATCATTTACAGTGACATCTGCTCCTTGTGACAAGCAGCAAGCCACTGCCAAAATGTGTGCTTGACTGCACGTAACCCCTTCACTAAAACCATATGCTAACACTGACCTTCACCCTACTCCTTGGAGCTGGCACCTCAGAACTACCAGAAATGCTGTCTCCCGGGCTATAGTCCTCATTTTGCCCCAAATTAAACTTAACTCACAACCCTCACGCTGTACTTTTTTTTTCAGTCGACAAATATATTAAGTATTGAGCACGTGGTTTACCCTGGTGAGTAGTCCATGTTTACTTGAACATGATTCTGCTGTTGTCAATTAAGTCAAATTGCTTGACTGTCTTTCAATGCTTCTATAGCCTTACTAATTTTCTACCTCCTTATTCTATCATTTATTCCAGGAAGAGTATTATTGAATCCCCAACGATAATCACTGATCTGGCTATTTTTCTTAATTCTCAACATTTTGCTTCATATATTTTAGCACTCTATCATTGGAACACACATATTTACAAATTGCTATATATTACTGCAGTATTGACTCTTATCACTATGAAAAGTCCTTATTTGTCTCCAGTAATATTTGTTTCAACTACATTGTCTGATATTAAGGTAATCATTCCACAAATTTGAGCTGCACTTTGGAGAATGATTTTCTTTGATGAAAGAAGGGTGATATGGACTGAATTTTTGTATCCTTCCAAACTTGGTATGCTGAAATCATAACATCCAATACGATGGCTATGAAGAGGCCTTTAGGAAGTAATTAGGTCATGAGGGTGGAACCCTGATGATAGGACTAGTGCCCTTACAAGATGACACGGGGGAGATGATTCTTCTCTCCACCATGTGAGGATGCAAGGGGAGAACAGCCATCTATAAACCAGGAAGGAGGCATTTACGAAGAACCTCTGACCAAGCTGGCGCCTTCATCTGAGTCTTTCAGCCTCCAGAACTATGAGAAATAAATGTTTGTTGTTTAAGGCACTCAGTCTATGGTATTCTGTTACAGCAGTCCAAACTAAGAAGGGGGGGAGGAAATGTAAGCTGGAAGGACCTGGAAAGTGAGAAATAGCCTAATGGTAAATCAGCAGGAGGGCCAATGAGACACGAAGGAAAGGAATCAAGTCTGATCTACTAGACAGGAACTACACTAGGAGTCATGAGACCAGACCATAGTCCTCCCATTGACAGAAGCAGCCACTTTTTCCTCAGTATCTCAATTTTTCATCTGAATTTACCTCTAAGGATAAAATATTTTATGATAATAAAATAAAAATGCATGTAAAAATATGTTAGACAAATACATGGCAAACCTCGTAATAAAAAATCATATATACTTTAACTGTTATACATACATATAAGCTAAGTAACATTTCCTACACCTGCTAGCTTCTTATCTATACTACAAATTCTAACAACTAGTAAGAGTTTATTAATGGTAATATAAATCGTTGTACTCTACCTTTGCAGTCAGGAGTAGGGCTAAAAGAAGGGTTCCTATCACTAACAAAAATATGATAAAAATGCTAATTATTTTGTCTAACATCTTCTCCAACCAGATGATCATCTGCACAGAAATGAAAAAGAGAATTAGTTATATTTCAAGTACAACTTAATAACATCATATATGTGTTCAACTATCATGAAGATAAAATAGGATATTCAGCATTACAAACTATGGCATAATGATTAAAGCAGTGAAAGCTATAAGCAATTTCAGAAAATTAACAGTATTAATTAACACTGTTATTATAAAAAGAGTTCATTATTGTCATGCCTGAGAAAAGGCAGTGAATTTGAACATAACCTATATCTACACCTGGATTCTCAAACTGTGGCATATTTACATTTCAAATTGTAATTTATAATTTAATAAATATTCTAAACAAAATAATGGCGATCCACTGGTGACCTCAAATCTCATGAAGTTTTACTGTCAATTAGCAAATATAGATGACTTTAGAAAAACTATGATTCTTATAGAACAGATATGTCCTAAATTATGCAGATAAAATAGGAGCAAATTAAAAGAGGAATTATATTCAAAAATTTTCCCTCGAATATCATTAGGGTTGTAAAAACAGTAATAATAAAATCTAACGTTAAGGTAATGATAAGTACCAACTTCAGAATCCTAGTTATTACCATGGGGATTGAAAGGGAAGTGGATGCACAATCAAGGAGGGGAACAAAATAAGCTTCAATTGCATAGGGAATCTTTTACCAAGCTCGAAGATAGGCTAGTGGGTGCTCATATCTTTTTATATTTGGAATATTTCATTATAAAATACTTTAAAAACCTGATACTCTACCTGAAATTTCTATTTTTTTTAAAACATAAGGTTTATGACAGATTATATTGACTATAAACAAAATAACTGACTAAAAATAAAGAAGAATAATAATGGATTGGTTATTCCTTAACCAATAAATAAACTTATGTTTTCCTAAATGCTACTTGACATTCTAGTTTGAATATAACTTATCATCCTACATTTAAAAAAATTTTTGTTTTCAGAATACATAGTTCTGATTGATTTCTAGAATTCCTTCTATGCAAAGCTACCATTTAGCATTTCAAAAATACAATCAGAGTGACTACTACTGATTTCTAGAATTCCTGCTATGCAAAGCTACCATTCAGCATTTCAAAAATGCAATCAGAGTAACTACCGCATGCACCCCTCAACCCCAATATGAACACTGCTGAGTAAGTTAGTCAAAATTTAAATCTGAATTATGTTCTCCAAACAGTGAGTTAAACATCTAAGAGCAAAGAATGCTGGTTAAAACAAGGTGACTTCTAAAATATTTATGTTCCACTCAATGACTATAAGTTTTTATCTCCTTATCTTTCATGAAGGAACACCATCACTAAGAGATAAAAGCGACAGTGAACTCAAAGATAAAAAGTGCATCTTTTACCTTAATGATTATAGCTTCAAACAGAAGAGTTAATTTTCAGTGCATGCTACCAAAGCATCAAAGACAGTGCAGAGATTTTAAAAAGTAATAAAGTTTTCTAAGATATGGAAGGTCAGAGGTTATATTTTGAAAGTAAGTCCTAAAAATCAATGAAACTGAAAAGTTTCACAGTCAGAAACTAACCCTACACCTAGTTCTTGAGACATTTTCCTGAAGAAAGAGCTAGTGCTCATTACTCCTCTTTGTATCTCCAAATCTAACAGTGCATGATCTATGATAAAAGCTCAGCTAATATATATTTGAAAAAGCAAGATAAATAGAATAATTTCAGAATTAAGACCAGATTTTGTATTCACAAATTACAGTATCTGAAAATAATTTGGAGAACTCAATTTTTTAAGAAAAGTCATATACTGAAATATATTAAATAAATGATGTTTTATTTGGAAAGTATGAACATCTAAATTTATGTCTGGATATTTTTTAACATATAAAACACAGACTATGCACAAACATATTATGTACACTGACATTACAAAAGTCAAACTTTGTTTTTCAACAAGGGTAGAATTTTCCTATAATAAACCTATACCTAAGGGTTGGAAAAAAAACACCACTGAGAGGCACCTAAATAAAAATTTATATTCCAGGGATAATACTAAAGGTTAGATGTTTCATTCATAAATTCTTTTTCTTTTTTTGCTTTTTTCAAGGGCCACACCCATGGCATATGGAAATTCCCAGGCTAGGGGTCAAATCAAGCTGTAGCTGCCAGCTTACATCACAGCCACAGCAAAACGGGATCCAAGTCGTGTCTACAGCTTAGGGCAACACTGGGTCCCTGACCCAATGAGTGAGGCCAAGGATTGAACCTGCATCTTCATGAATACTAGTCAGATTCGTTTTCACTGTGCTACAATGGGAATTCCATCATTCCAAATTTAAACTATAGGCATACATCATTTTATTGCACTTCACTAATAATGAGCTTTTTACAAAGTGAAGGTTTGTGGCAACCCTGAATCAAGCAAGTCTACAGGCACCATTTTTTCCAACAACATTTGCTTATTTTGTGTCTCTATATCACATTTTGGTACTTCTCTCAATATTTCAAATTTTTTCATTATTATTGTATTTGCTACGATGATTTGTGATCAGTGATCTTTGATGTTACCACAACTCACTGAAGGTTCAGATGATGATTAGCATGCTTAAGAAATATTTTTAATTAAGGTTTATACATTTTTATGACATAATGCTACTGCACACTTGATAGTCTACAATATAGTATAAACGGACTCTCTGTACTGGGAACCCAAAGAAAATTGTGTGACTTGCTTTACAGCAATATTTGCTTTACTGCAGTGGTCTGGAACCCAACCCGCAATATCTACAAAGTATACCTACAAATAAAATCATTTAAGAATCTCAATACATAAGCCAAAAAAGTTGGGGGAGGGGTTTCTATTCACATTATGACTAGCTAAAGTAAGGTGAGAAAACAGGATGAAAGGGGAGATAGCAAGAGGAAGAGAGAGAAAAGGAGTGGGTAATAGAGACAGGGAAAGACTTTAAAATGTGAGGAACTAAGGACCAATCAAGAGGAAAAATCAAAGTGGACAGAAAATTTATGGAGGAAAAGAGTAAATGGAACAAGACTCTTAGGGAAACAGCATCTCATAGGCACAGACGGAGAAACATGGTCAGAGGAAGCAATGGAGAAGAGAAAGGGAAGGAAATGAGAATTCACCAAGAAACGCCATGAGGCTGATCCTGCCCCGTGCTCTACTTTGGGCAAAGGAAACCACACTACCTGTCATCCTGAGGGAGGAGGCAGATGGGCCCCTGGGCTGAGAACAGCTAGGACTTGTTAGGCCAGGTAAACAGGGCCTTGTTTATCTTTGACACTGCAAGGAAAAAGTCAATTGCAGGAGCTGAGCTCTGCTGGAGTAGAGATAAGATTGTTGGAACGGTGGGGAAGAAGGAGGCAGAGGCTGCAGCAATGAGATTGCAAGTGGAGTTTGTTGACCAACAGAGTGGTCAGGAGCTCTGAGCAGGTGAGACTTGGGCTCCCCTGCCGCATGGGAGTGCTTGGATATTCAATAGACATGGTTGTTTTGTTGAGCCATGTAGTCTGTGGCCTTGGGGTTATCTTTGTCTTTGGGAACTCATCTATTACATTGGCCTGCTTGATAAGAAGGAGTCTGTGTCCTTTGAGGCCTTGTTTCATTTTCCACCTAAGAAAGATGACTACTTCAATCACTCCTGGGGTCAAGGAGACCTCCCCAATTACACATGCGCAGTAAGACTCCTAGGGGTCAGAAAGGGAGGGGGCGCCAGGCCACAACAAGTCCTGATACCATGCTGGCACCGTCTGCTCTGGAATCCATCTTTTACCAAAAGATGCACACAGATATTGGGGAGGGTCCTATGTCCAGTCAGGTGTGAGAATTAAAAAAAGATAGTCAGCGAAAGGTAAACAAAGACCCAGAAGAACTATCCTATGTTAAGTGATTTAAATCATCTCTTGGGGACCCCCGAACCCGCACTCCTCTTTAGGGTGTGTATTACTGCTTTGCTTCTCACTTAGATAAACTACGTCTCTGTGTCCTCTCCCACATGTTGTACTGTGACTCTAACAATAAACTTTACACCTGTTTTCAGTCTTTGCCTCCTTGAAACATTCTTGCTTTCAACAGGGGGCAAGAATCAGGGCAATTCTGCTTCTAGCCTCTAGCTGGTCTAGTGACTAGGATTCCTGGTTTTCAACCAGGCTGCCCAGGTTCAATTCCTGAGCAGAAAGTTAACATCTCGCTCCAAGCCATCACTCACTGCTGTCTCTCCAAGATCAATACCTTCCCTGCTTGTGGAAACTGGACAGTCATCTAGTAACTTTCCCAGCTCTCCATGCTGTGAAAAATTATTTTACGTTTTAGACTTTATTTTCTGAAAGCAGAAAGGGAGTAATTTTAAAATTACTCAGTGTTACATTACATTCTGAATGTCTCAAGAATAAATGGAGAGTATACGTTTTTCTTTTAAATGTAGAGGTGTTGGTAAATTTATTATACCAAAAGACACTCTGAAACTTCTGAACTGACTGGCCTTATTTGTCAAGCTATTAAGAAAGTGTCAGCCCTTGGGGGTTCCCCTTGCGACTCAGCAGTAATGAACCAACCAGTATCCATGAGGATATGGGTTCAATCCCTAGCCTCACGCGATTAAGGATCCAGCGCTGCTGTGCGCTGTGGTGTAGGTTGCAGATGTGGCTTGGATCCCGAGTTGCTATGGCTGTGGCATAGGCCTGTGGCTGCAGCTGACTTGACCCCAAAGCTGGGAACTTCCATCTGCCATGGGCACAGTTCTAAAAAAAAGGAAAAACAAAAGAAAGTGTCAGTCCACTGCTGAGTTTTCTATTTCATTATCCTGGACCCTTAGGTTTTTATTTTGCTTTGTTTTTCTTAATCATATTCCAGTAGTCTTAGTGCAAATAATAAACACTAGGAAACAAAACAATTAAGTCCTTTTTCTTTTTTTCTTTTGGCCGCTCCCATGGCATGTGGAAGTTCCTGGGCCAGGGATCAAACCCACACCACAGCAGCAACCTAAGCCGCTGCAGGAACAAGACTGGATTCTTAAGCTGCAGCACCACAAGAAAACTCCTAAAACAATTAAGTCTTAAGAAAAAGTTACATTTCAATTAACCGTAGATGTGTCTCTCACCCTCACTTCTTCTCTTGAATTAGTCTCCAATTCACTCCATTTTAACTTGGAATACCAATACCCAATGCTGCAAATCTTCTGACCTTTGATGAAATGTAACAAAATAGACTTCAACTTATTCATGTGCTTTCCTGGAGCATATTCTCAAACGTAAAACAGTTACTCCTGTTCTCTACCAATGCTTTACCTATACTACATGGAATCATCAAAGAAAAGAAAAAAGTTACCTGGTCTCCTAGCAATCTTTTAAAACTAACTCACAACTAGTCAGCTATGAATTAAATAATCCAACTCATTTAGTCACAAAGATTAAGTCAGACTGAACGTAATAACTTTGGCTCTCCTGTCTCTCATCTCTTGAGGAAATTTCATTTCAATACAGACAAAGTGGAGAAATACATAAAACCACCTACTCTGATCAAAGTAGGAAAATGTAACACGTTTGCAGCACTACCATTTGCCAAGTATTGAACTCATTTACTCACACTAGTTTTGTAGGGAATGGAGGTATACACAGCCATTTGTATGTTTGTGTGTATGGTGGTGGTGATGTGTGTGTGTGTTTATTTTTAATCTAAAGTCTAAAAGTTTAAGCACTGTCAAGTCTCCCCTTTCTTCTGTTTCAATGGAAAGAATGAAACCCTAACCTTTACGCTCAAAAGTCGCATTCTGATTTATTTTTATTAAGTACATCTTTCTTAAGGCCTGCCATAATAAGGCCTGAAGATTTTTTAAGTTTTATTGTGTTTAAAGACAATACACATGAGTGACGTCATCTTGCACTATCTGCCCTAGGGATCTCATGCTATTAGGCCAGAACCACTGTACGTGGGCTGTGTCAGAGGTATACCACTGCTAATACGTCTGGATTAGCCTTTACTGAAGTTATTGACAATTCCAAGCCAATCATGTAAGGCACTGACCTCGGATACAACCTCATACCTTGGGAAATACATAAAATCAGACATCACAGGACATGACTACAGTCTTTTTTCTTTTTTTTTTTTTAGGAAGGCATGCGTTTTGTTACTGTTGTCTTAAAGGGTCTTTTAAAATGCCTTTAAATGTCTTTTTTCCCACTCCAAATTTTACTATCTGGTCTATAATTGTTCTTTTTTTTTTTGTTTTTGTCTTTTTGCCTTTATGTAGAGCCGCACCCATGGCATATGGAGGTTCCCAGACTAGGTAGGGGTCTAACAGGAGCTGTAGCCGCCGGCCTACGCCACAGCCACAGCAATGCCAGATCCGAGCTGCGTCTGCAACCTACACCACAGCTCACGGCAACGCCAGATCCTTAACCCACTGAGCAAGGCCAGGGATGGAACCCGCAACCTCATGGTTCCTAGTCGGATTCATTAACCACTGAGCCACGACGGGAACTCCTACAGTCTTTTTAAAGATAAAAAAATTCTGGAATACTAGTTGTAAAAAAAAAAAAAAAGATAATATCCAAGATTACCAGCCAAGGCAATCACACAAGTATTTCACAGATTTATTGTTTTTAGAAATTCTTGTGTTATTTATAGCAAAAGTTCTCTTTCCTTTTCATCAACTTTTACATAATGTGCTTTCACCTGCCAAAGGAGATTAGAATATCAGTCTGGCCACATTACAGAGCTGAAAAGGAATGGAAATCACAGTGGACAAAGTACTACAAGACAAAACTTACACATATTTGGGCAAGGAGATACCATCTTCAACCTAAATAAAGAGCTTTGAGTTTTTAGCAAACTGTACTGTGACAATATCAATGCTTCACGACCTTCCATAGCTTATAATTAGAACTTGAAAAACAAAAACTTAATTTGACATATGGACAATAACACAGTGAGAACAGAGATACAGGAAGTGGCTACAGAATTCAAAAGAAAAAAAATCAACAACCAGGTGTCCGTTTACCTTCTTATTTAGCCAGTGCCAGAGCTTGAGGACAGGGGGTAAGGTGAGAAAGAGAAGATAAGAACAGTGGCATATCATTAGAGAATGCAGTAATAGTATGAAAAGAAAAGAAAAGAAAGTCACTGAGAACATGAGGAGAAAATTATCTCAGACAAAGGAAAAACTGGGGGGGGGAAACTGTAATGCATAAACAAAGTTTTAAAACCAAATGAACGTTGTACTCCTTTAAGATATGTTATTGAAATGATGATAACCACAAACTTTGCTGGCAATTCAATAACTCAGAATACATAAAATAACCTGAATGCTTATAGGCTTAAACTTACAAACCAAGTACCAAAGGTCAAAGTGATGATTAAGATTCTTTCACATACCATGCACCAAAAAAGCTTTACAGTCCCCGTATAAACTAATTCATGTTCACATATATTTTCATTGCAATTTGTAGCTGAAGCTTTACAACACTACTTATTTCACATTTCCTAAAGAGTAAAACATTTTAGTGCTCATTTGGAACAACTGGCCAAAAAACAGGCATATCTAAGATTCTGATCATATTTGGTACATTTCCCTCCGTTTCCAATTTTTTAGGCATGCATTTTTCTGCTGTATGTAATAAGCTGCTTTTTTTCACTTAAACATTACCTCATCTACACCACACAATATTTTGCACTTTAATAACTAATGCTAATTAGTGGACACATAATCTAAAAATCAGTAAATACAGGATTTAAGGCATTATTAGTGATGTAAAAAGCAAAGAGACTAAAAAAGCATAACTTCATTTACAGAATGACTGTAAATGATCTGTGCAGAGCTTTCCCTAAAGTACACCCAACGCATGTTTAGACATATTCCAATATCCGGTGGATGGCTTATTTCAAAACACTGGTCCAATCAATTAAAATTAAACAGAAACATGAAAAATAGATCTAGACCCCAAAGCAGAAGCCCAGATATATCCTTATACTGGATAGAAGATAATTTTGGGATCAATTGTAATTAAACAAATATCCAGATTGTGATCACTATTTATTCTGATATGTATTATATATAGCAGAAAATGCTAGTTTTATTCCCTTTTCTGTCTCTCTTTCTTAAGGATAAATTGGCATGCAAATGAGAATAAAAATGACAAATTTTTACAAAGCTACTCCATAACAAATATTTTTCAATGCCTCTGGAACTTCAATTGACACAACTATAGAGTTTTTCTAAGTGAAGGGTTCTAAATACAAGTACATGGGAATGCTGAAAATCGGATTTAGTTTCTATCCCATTTGATAATGCTAAGACTAAGAAATTAATTGAAAATATACAGTGACCCTCTTTAAACAGTTTGAAGTGCTAAATCTGCTCTAATAAGATAAAGCTTCACCTTAACCAGGGAGATGCGACAAATACGTTGAAATTCATGAGAAGTCCGAGACTCTTTCTTACTTAAAAAATTGAAAAAATAAATAGGCACAGAAGTAGGCAAATTATAAAAGAAAAATATAAATAGCCAATAAGCAAAATAACTTTTATTTTTAAATATTTCAAATTAAAGCAACACTGAGATACTTCTTTTTTTTTGTCTTTTTTGCCTTTTCTAGGGCTACACCCTTGGCATATGGAGGTTCCCAGGCGAGGGGTCTAACTGGAGCTCTAGCTACTGGCCTACTTCACAGCCACAGCAACGCAGGATCTGAGCCGCATCTGCGACCTACACCACAGCTCACGGCAAAGCCAGATCCTTAACCCACTGAGCGAGGCCAGGGATTGAACCAGCAACCTCGTGGTTCCTAGTTGGATTTGTTAACCACTGAGCCATGACAGGAACTCCCAAGATACTTCTTTTTATGAAACTAAAATGGACTTTTTGTTAGACTATAATATCCAGTATTGGCAAGAGCTAAAGGAAATGGGTATTCTCATATGTCTCAGTGGTGGGAATTAAAACTGGCAAACTTTCCAGAAGACGGTAAGGAAACATGTAAGAAAACATGTCCCCTGTGTCTCTTCTGACTTCCTCCTTCCATCACCAACATCAACTCCAGTTATTATTCTCACCTATATCTGCATTTGTTTCTCCTAACAGTATTTCTCAACCTTAAGTCATGGACCGACCTGTCAAAGGAAGTAGTTACTAGCCCTGTGATAAAGTCCAGCTTGCACAGCACGGCTCAGGAAAAGGTCTTCTTGATCCAGTCTCGCCTGACTCTCTAGCCTTGCTCCCACTAAGTGCTATTTCACATAAACCAGCCACTGCCATCCTCCTGGTGTCCCTAGAGAACTCATGCTGCAGGAGTCTCTGGGCCTTTGCCCTGCTCCATGCACCTGCCCTTCTTGCCAGGTCTACCTAATAAACTCCTTCTAGTGCTTCAAAATTTGCCCTGGTACCATCTCTTCTGCAAAACCTCCCCTCCCAATGCTCACCAACAATGAGTCATTTCTTGCTTAGTACTACCACTGACTCCTGTACATACTCATCCTCCACAAATTCTAACAGCTAACACCTATTTAGAGCTTATTGTGCATCAGGCGCTGATCTAACAATTATACCTATATTAACTCATTTAACCTTCACAACCATTCTATGAGGTACATGCTATTATACTCATTGTATTGATAAGGAAACCAAGACACAACAGAAAGGTTAAGAAACTCATTCAAGGTCACTGAGCTAATGAGTATAAGAAATGGGATCTGAAACGAGAATTTGGATTCGAAGCCAATACGCTTAACCATTAAGCCTCTGACTCTAAAACAGCCTCTGAATTGTAATGGATTGCTGCCTCTCCACTCACTAAATAGAGCTTCCGGATCTAGTTTTCCCTGATTTATCTAATTTTCCCCAGGACTTAGCACAATATCTGACACAGGGGAATTGCTCCAAAAATACTCTCCATACTGAGCCACTAACTGGTTATACAATTTTAGGCAAGTCCCTTAACTCCTCTAGATTTCAATTTGGTACCTATAAAATGAGAGATTGACCTAGGTGTTCATTTTCTCCCATTTTTAAGTCCTAAAAATACCTGCATAATACTTAGTCAAACTAAATCTATCCCCTCCTTATATAAACCATTATTCTAAACTGTAAATTTCATCACAGAATTAGACATTAAATGTGTTATCAATAATTACAATAGAATATACCGTAAAATGGGATCTTTCAGACAATGGCATACATAAATGCCATTAAAACAACCCAAGTTCTTAAAATACAATACCTTGCTATCAACTTTCAGTAAGAATTTTCCAAGCCCGATAATTGGCCATGGTGCCAGGGCTCCCTGCCGCTCCTTCAGGAAGTGCTCTATAACCTGCCACCACACGCAGCACCGCTTCTCCAGGAAGTTCACAACACCAAAGTGAATAACGAGCTTTTTGAGTATCCAGACTACAAGGAAAATGAAAAGTACATACATCAACAACACACAGATTACAAAGTTATAACATGAAAAGGTTCCTCAATTTCACATGACCTTCCTAAAACAGTAAAATTAGTGTTAAAGATACATTTAAAAAAAAAAAAAGGAGGCAGGGAGGGAGGGAAGAAAGTTCAAATTGATGTAATTGAGACAAATAATTTTTGATACAATCTCCACCTTCTCTGTGAAGCCCAATTCTTTGAAGGGGTCAGGGATTCACAGCCCGTATAAACATAAGATACTCTGATCATAAAGTTCTCAGTGAGTAAAATCTTGATTCCTTACACCTTAACCTTCAGGGTAAAGAATAATAACCCCTAAAATGCCTTAATCTGCTTGGTTATTACAGCTGCTCTTGCCAAATTCTGTTCTATTCCTTAGGTATGTTTAGTGACCAGGTAAGTATAAAGTATCTCATTGCACCATGATTTTATCCCACTGCAAGGTAACATTTTCTTTTGTATTTCTACTTCTCTACTTGATGCTGCTCTGTACAAATGCAATTTTTACCAGGGTGCAGTAGAGAGGCAGGGTGGGTACAAGCAGGGCTGTTAGAAATAGCTGTGCACTGCACAACCCCAGCAGGTACCTCTCTGCAGGTGGGTAGTGTGGTAGCCCTTCAAACAAGGGTTACACCTCCTGTTACAGGCCAGCTAAGAAGGTGGTGGGACTAGAAGGAAGTGCTACTTATCTATGAGTATCCTTTAAGTCTGGACTTGGATAATTGACTCCAATCGCTATAATTCCTTTAACTCCAGGGATTTCTGTGTGTGCCTTTAACCCTGGCCTTATACTCTTAAGAGTTCAAGCTTAATATTTTGTGGGTTTTTTTTTTTTGGTCTTTTTTTCTTTTTAGGGCCTTACCCACGGCATATGGAGGTTCCCAGGCTAGGGGTCGAATCGGAGCTATAGCTGCCGGCCTACGCCACAGCCACAGCAACGCAGGATCTGAGCTGTGTCTGTGACCTGCAGCACAACTCACGGCAACACCAGATCCTTAACCCACTGAGCGAGGCCAGGGATCGAACCCACGACCTCATGGCTCCTAGTCGGATTCATTTCCGCTGCACCACAATGGGACCTCCCCATAGCTGACAATTTTGAACCACGAGCTCAGTGTTACATACAGTTCCACAATTCCTTCATTAGCATTTTAGTATGACTTTTTCTCTTGTAGCTACACCTGCAACACATGGAAGTTCCCGGGCTAGGGGGTCAAATCAGAGCTGCAGCTGCCTGTCTACACCACAGCCACAGCAATGCTGGATCCTTAACCCATTGATCGAGGCCAGGGATCAAACCCGCATCCTTACGGAGACTGTGTTGGGTTCTTCCTTCTCTCTCTTCTGCTGAGCCACAATGGGAACTCCCCTTCATCAGCATTTTTAAATTTCTGGAGAGATCCTAGGGAAGCTCCTGTGGTTTCCAGAATAAGCCCCAGGTAATGACAGGTTGTGGAAAACCTTTGAGGGGGCCACCCTGTTCTTGCCGCTCCCTTTTTATTTATGTTTTGTTTTCTCTTTTCATTTTGAGTAAAATTATCTCAAACCTTAAAATCCAAAAGTTCAAGATAAAAGTCTTCAGAGACAAGATCACAATTAACCAATTACCGGCAATAGGCACTGGCAGCAACTGTATAATCCACAGGTTCAACCAGATCTGGACTCCAATGATGGCCCAAACGAGACACACAAAGTAGATATCACTAGTTTTCTTCTTTCTAAGAAACGTTCCAATTTCAGGCCTTTGTCTGCCCAAGGTGGGTGAAGGGGAGGAGGCTGAAGAAGATGAAGTCAGCGTTGGAGGGGGCTCTCCTCTGTCCATGGTCTCTGTCTCTGAAAGAGGGAAAGAAAAAAATCACCCACATACCCACATACTGGTCCACAGTAATAAACAATAACACACAGCAATTAGCTAGGTTACCTTACACTGGGTTAAAAAAGAAAAAAAGACCTGGATGTATGTCTGCATACGCACTGAAAAAAACGTGTGGAGAATTAATGCTGGCGGTGTTTAAATCTAGGGAAATTCACTTTCTTGTGTAGGGGGGAGGAGAAAGTGTGAGGAATGTTTTTTACTTCTTACTTTATACACATTACATTGTTCAAGCTTTTTTTTTAATCACGTATATTATTTATTTATATATACTTATCATTTGAACAAAAAACTAAAGAAAAATATATGACGAAGCAGTTCAGAATTATAATTAGCCCATGAAAATTACACAAACCATATAAAGCAACAAACATTAACATACAGGATTCCATTATCTAAAAAATTCCTCTTTTAGTTTAACTTTATAATCTCTGTATTTATATATATATTTCTGACACAAGAGCTTTTCAGTGTCTTCACCTAAATGCAGTCAACTGCTCTCACAAGAACCCAGGGCTTTGAAGCATGTCTTTCTCTTAGAATGAGATATAAAAACAACACATTGTTGGGGGTGCGGAATTTTCAAATATAGACTATTACACTGAATTATTTCACATAAGGCATGTTTCTCAACAATGTGACTACTATGTTACATTTTGCTATAGGGTTCTATTCTTTCTTTCCTTTTTTTTGTCTTTTTGCCTTATCAAGGGCCGCATCCACTGCATATGGAGGTTCCCAGGCCAGAGGTCTAACAGGAGCTGTAGTTGCCGGCCTATGCCACAGCCACAGCAATGCAGGATCCGAGTTGCATCTGCAACCTATACCACAGCTCACAGCAACGCCGGATCCTTAACCCACTGAGCAAGGCCAGGGATCGAACCCGCAACCTCATGGTTCCTAGTCGGATTTGTTAACCACTGAGCCACGACGGGAACTCCAGTATTATTTCTGTTTTCTAGTTTTACCAAGACATACCATTTACATCAGAAATCATGAAGCTCTTAAAGCAGTATTACTCAGTATATACTATGATGATGGAAATAAGATTCTAAAACCTGCATGTTGCCTTCCATAAGAAAAAAGTTAAGGACAAAAGTATATCATATTTTGCAAAGTCCAGAAAAGGAAAACATGAACACCCATAATCACAACCCACCTTCTGTCCCACTGTCTTTACATGGCCTTACAGTTTTATCACGTTCTACTTATCACCCTTTTCACTTTCTCCCTTCAGTTAAATGTCAGCTCCAGGACAGCTAAGACTTTGTCTTGCTCTCTCCTCCACTGAATTCTGAGAACATACGATAGCACCTGACATATAGTAGGTGTTCACAAAATATTTGATTAAAGAATGCTTTCCCTGTTATTTCATGATTTTCATAAGCAACCACAGAGTAATCCTCTCAGTATTAATTATAATTTCCTCAGTGTTTCTTTTAATGTTAAATGCTTAACTGTGAGTACGTTTTTTGGGGGGGGGTCTTTATTTTTTTTAGGACCCGCAGAATATGAAGGTTCCCGGGCTAGGGGTCTAATCAGAGCTGTAGCTGCTGGCCTACACCACAGCCACAGCAACACGGGATCCAAGATGCGTCTGTGACCTACACTACAGCTCATGGCAACACCAGACCCTTAACCTACTGAGCGAGGCCAGGGATCGAACCCACATCCTCATGGATATTAGCCGTATTCATTAACCACTGAGCCACGATGAGAACTCCTGTGAGTACATTTTTTACTACTGATATAACTAGCACCATGGTAAGTTAGCCCACCTAACCAGAACTAACATCTTTAGCCCTGAGGTATGGGCTAAAGCCCAAGCTAGTTAAAAATGCTTCTGTTTGGCTCTACTCTATGAATATATTTCTAATTTGGAAACTTTATGTTGCTGGAGGTGGCAGATATTTAGAAGAATAATAAGTTCATAACACAAACATCAACCCCTCTTCGCTTTGAAAACATGATTCGGTGTGTAAGAAAAGTAAGTTTCCTACTACCCCCAAATGCTTCTTTCTTAGCTGATCCCTTCTTTCAACACTTCTGAAAGTCCCTTTAAGAAAAGGTCATGAAAAATATTCCTTAACTCCAAAAACCTCTGGCACTAATGGACCTCCTGGCACAGACAGAGGTGGCCTTTTACATTCCTGAACTCTGTGAGTACCGTGTGATTTTAAAGCTAGTATAAATCTACCAGCTGGATCTCACAGGAGCACTGAGAACAACCAGAGGGCTCTGTTTTAAGGTAAACAGTCAATGTATCAACAGCATAAGGCATGCAAAGCAAACATTGAGAAGTGCAAGAAATGCCAGAGAAATGAATGATTAGAAGATGGAAAATAAAAAACAAAAGAAAGTGCTGGAAAAGGGGAACAACAACAAAAGCAACATAAAGAGTTAGAGCAGGAGTTCCCGTCGTGGCGCAGCGGAAACGAATCCGACTAGGAACCACAAGGTTGCGGGTTCGAACCCTGGCCTTGCTCAGTGGGTTAAGGATCTGGCATTGCTGTGAGCTGTGGTGTAGATTACAGACGCGGCTGGAATCCCGCGTGGCTGTGGCTGTTGCGAAGGCCGGCAGCTACAGCTCCTGTTAGACCCCTAGCCTGGGAACTTCCATAAACCGCGGGTGTGACCCTAGATAAGGCAAAAAGACCAAAAAAAAAGAAAAGAAAACTAAGAATGTAAATAATATATGAAAAAGGTGATAAGAGAACAAAGATGAGAAGGAAAAAAAGTATAAAGATAGGAACCAAAGAGAAAAGTGAAGGATCAGTAATGCTAGTATCTTTTAAAATTTTATATTCTATGCAGTTATCATTTTCCAGAACAGTTTTGAAAGGATTCCTTCATAACGTCAGTCACCTGCAGACGGGGTAGAGGGCTGGTCCTCAGTGTTCGACTCATACCCTGTGATTGAGATGGCCAAGGTTGCAAGAGTAGACGCTGCCATGGAGAAAACTTGCCCTGGTAACTCTGCTCCTGTAAAACAAGCAAGCATTTTCAAAACTTTTTAAAGGCAATGAACAAAATGGGAAATAAGCTGCATACTGAAACACAGTTCTAAGTTTTCAACACCAGTAAAACAAAATGGTTATTACTGACCCACTAGGCCAGTGGTTCTTCACAAAGGACAATGCTTAAGAATCAACAGGAAAGTCTACTAAAAATGTAGGTTCCTGGACTCTGTGGATCTCTCTCATTTGGGAACTTCATGTTGGTGCAGGTAGTGATAGTGGATATATAAACATGGAATGCCAAGCTTATACATATATATATTTTTCATTCACAGGTTAATTTTAATGCACATCTCTGCTTAAAAACACTGCCACACCTAGTCTGTGAGCTTCTTAAATGCAGATTTTACTAGCTCCTAGTACAGTATGGAACAGTACAAACTTGGAGCTCTCAATAACATTATTCTAAGAATGAATATGCAAATGTATGGATTGTATGCAAAACCATATACAGTCAACCCTTGAACAAGGTTTAAATTGCACAGTCTAATTAGATGTGGATTCTTCTCAATAAACATTTTTTTCATTGTACAGATCTTTAAGTGTGGGGAAAAGTTTCTTCTTTCTTTTTGTCTTTTTTAGGGCAGCACCTGTGGCATATAGAAGTTGCCAGGCTAGGAGTCAAATCAGAGCTACAGCTGCCAGCCTACACCACAGCCACAGAAACACGGGATCTGAGCTGTGTCTGTAACCTATACCACAACTCACAGCAACGCCAGATCCTTAACATACTGAATGAGGCCAGAGATTGAACCTGCATCCTCATGGACACTAGTCAGGTTTGTTACCACTGAGCCATGACAGGAATTACAGTGGAAAAGTTTTTTCAATCAGAGATCACAATACATGGAATCAAAAGAACTAGGATTTGAGTCCTGATTCTATCCAAACTGTTTCAGCTTTCTGCCCTTAGGTGAGTCATTTATCAATTCCTTTATTTTTGAGGCATCGATAGAAGTTTGCAGATTTTTTACTATAAGGGAAGTCAGTGCCTCTAACCCCAACATGGTTAAGGGGTCAACTGTATATAAAAACCCACCACTTTAAAATCTTAAATAACATCATTACCCTGGTTTCATCTTTCCATGTTAAGTCCCTAACAGGTAGTAAACTAACCTTAACCATTTGTAGTAGACTCAAAAAACATTCACTGGCCAATGAGGTCTGTCTGTTAATGGTCAGCCTTTAATTTGCTACAGCAGCTAACACAGGATCGCTCACATGATACCAGGATCTAGCATGCTTTCCTGCACCACAGAGACTGGAAAGCTAAACACTGTATTTCTTGGATTCCTTCAGAACTAGAGTTCCATGCATGATGCGGTTTCTACCAAGCTGGTATACCTACTCAGACTTGGAAGCCCTAAATTTTAGGACTCACTGAAATTTAGAAGCTCTTATGTGAAATAGTCATGGAGGTATATGGTTTTTCTATAGGAACCGAGCAAAAGCTCCAGAGGTTCTGTTCTGTTCTCTCCACTCCAGTTTTGTAGCAAACAGCAGCAGCTGTGGCACTTCTGCTCAAACAGTCCTTTGATGTCATTGAGCCCTTTTCCTGTTTGCATTGCTTCTGACTGTCAAATCCAAGCTTAACTGTATGGTCTTTCCAAAAATTCTACATGTAAAAATTCTTTATGCTAACCAATACCACTTTCTATTTAGATTGGTTGGTATGGATTTCATTATCCAACTAAGAACACTGATTGTCTGTAGTCACCAAATCATACATACACGCTCACTCACAGAGCTGGGACATTCGCGTGGACCAATATTCAATGTGACCACATAAAATTCTGCCAAGTCAATGAAAAGAGCCATGACCTTCAGAACATCAATGAATTATAGTTCTAAATAAACTCTGCACACCCAACAAATGGCTGGCCATCCCCAGACGTAAGCAGGCCAGGGCTTCAGATGGCTCTTTGATAGATTCAGCCATCAGGATCAAGAGCACACATCTCGTTCAACCACCCTTCCTCTAATAAATCCTATCCCTCCTCTAACAAATGCCTCTGAGATCTGAAAGAGGTTCATTTTTAGGCAATCCAAGAGAAATTCAAACTCATGATCCAGGAAGGAGAACATAAGCTAGATATCTGGATTGGGGCCTACTCTCCTGGCCTAAGTATCTAAGGTGCTTCTTAGATGCCACTGAGAGAACATGGGCTGAGAGAGATAAGACAGTGTCTTTCATGTTTTAAGTGTTCCCCTTACTCACTGTATTCAGTGCTGGGGATAAAACACTTCCATGGAGTCTAGTGGAAGAGATAGCAACAAATCAAAGAACCATACGAATAAATGAATGTATACAAATTAATATGATTGCTGTAAAGGAAAAATACTGGGTATTTTATGTGCTCCTAACAGAAGAAATCTGACTTAGTCTGGAGAATCAGGAAAGCCTTCTCTTTAAGAAGTAAAAACCACTTCGAATGATAATTTCTAGGTTCATCCATGTTGCTATAAATGTTATTCCGTTCCTTTTAATGGCTGAGTAATATTCCATTATGTGTATGTACCATATCTTCCCTATCCACTCCTCTGTCGGTAGGCATTTAGGTTGTTTCCATGACCTGGCTTCTTCCCTCTCTAGCTGCTTTGGATGTAAAATTAGGTTGTTTATTTGA
>PVHT021183634.1:23467502-23515720 GCA_004024745.2 Catagonus wagneri | reverse complement strand
TAGGTATTTTTTAATTTCCTCTTTGATTTCTTCAGTGATCCATTGGTTGTTTTCTTGTTTTTGTATCCATTCAGCTAGTCTATGTCTTTTGGTTGGGGCATTCAGTCCATTAACATTTCAGGTAATTACTGCTATATATGTTCTTATTGCCATTGTATTAACTGTTTCGGGTTTTTGTTGCTTTTTTTTTTTTTTTTAACCCTGAAGTTTTGATATAGGAGTCTATATACAAATGAGATTGTTTGAAGTTGTTGGTTTCTTAATTGCACGTGCGTCTCCAGTGACCTGCATTTGTGCAGTCAGACAATTAGACGGCAACACCCAATGCTACCGCTTACATTGTGGAAACTAAAGAGACACAATGAACTTCTCTGAAGAACAGACAATGACTCACATATTTTGGAAAACCTTGGTTTTTCAAATAAGACAATCTGGGGGGTGGGGGGATGCACTGTGGGTTTGGGACACAAAATCTATCGTATTGACTTATGATCTTTGTACACCTATAACTGAAATAAAATTCATTGTTAATATGAAAAAAAAAAAAAACGAAGAAGAAGTAAAAACCAGGTGTTCCCACTGTGGCTCAGTGGGTTAAGAATCCAGCATTGCCATGAACTGTGGTGTAGGCTGTAGACTCGGTTTGGATCTGGTATTGCTGCGGCTGTAGTGTAGGCTGGCAGCTGCAGCTCCAATTCAGCCCCTAGCCTGGGAACTTCCATGTCATGGGTGTGGCCGTAAAAAAAAAAAAAAAAAAATGCAAAAAAAAAAAAGAAGTAAAAACGGGAGTTGCTGTTATGGCTCAGCTGCTACAAACAGAAGTGGTATCCATTGCGATGTGGGTTCGATCCCTGGCCCCACTTGGGTTATGGGTCTGATGCTGCTGCGAGCTTCGGTGGAGGTCACAGACGTGGCTCAGATCCCTACTTAATGTTGCTGTGGCTGTGGTGCAGGCCAGCAGCTACAGTTCCAATTTGACCCCTAGTGTGGGAAATTCCATATGCCACAAGCGCAGCACTAAAATGCAAAAAAAAAGAAAAGAAGTAAAAATAAAGCTGACAAAGAATGAGGAAAAATTAAATTAACCACAGATAAATAAGGTGTAAGTGAAGAAGCTGGTATGTTAAAGACAGCGAAAGGTCAGTGGATCTGGAAAACAGTCAGTAGGAAACTAGAATCAAATAATCAAGCCTACAGATGGTAAACCTGATGATGCAAGCTGCAAAAGGCCATGGTGAAGACTTTAATTTTATCCTAAAAGGAGCAGGAAAGCACTAAAGAGTTTTAAATAGAATAATAACTTTTTTTTACTGAAATATTATTGAAATAATTATAATATCACATGCAGTTCTAAGAAATATTACAGAGAGATCAGATCCTATGTACCTTTTTTTTTTCTTTTTGGCTTTTTAAAGGCGGAACCCATGGCATATGGAGGTTCCCAGGCTAGGGGTCTAATCAGAGCTACAGCTGCTGGCCTTTGCCACAGCCACAGCAATGTGGGATCCAAGCTGCATCTGCAACCTACACCACAGCTCATGGCAATGCCGGGTGCTTAACCCACTGAGCGAGGCCAGGGATCGAACCCACAACCTCTTGGTTCCTAGTCGGATGCATTTCTGCTGAGCCACGACGGGAACTCCAGATCCTGTGTACCTTTTATCCTGTGCACCTGTTTCTCCCCACCCAATGGTAATAACTTGCAAAACTGTACACAATATCACAATCAGAATGTCATCATGAATACAAGATACAGAACAACTTCATCGGTTCAAGGATCTCTCACTCGCCCTTTCATTTGCCTCCCCACTCTGTAAAGAATCTATTTTGAGATATAAAGGTTATTAATACAGTTTGGTAAAGAACAGATTATAGGGGACCAAGAGTAGGTACAGGGAGATAAGATACTGCAATATTACAGGCAAGGCAAGATGACAGTATGGTCTGCAATGGTTAAGAGAGGAAATGTCGCATAAATGGCTGCATTTTAGAGACATGGGGTAGTCAAAGTGGGCCAGACTTGGTGATGAACCAATAACGGTTTCAACAATGACCCCCAGGTTTACAGATTAAGATTAGATAGATAATACATAGGAGAAATGGATGAAGACTTTGGACAAACTAGAGTTTTTAGACATCCAGATAAAAGTTTGAAAACAAACTGATTACACCAAAGAGTTCTTAGGTTCTTGAGTGCCCACAAGAGATTTCTTAGGCTCCTAATGACTAATGACCTGGGACAGCAGTCGGGGCGGGGGTGGGGATGCTTACAATCAAAATTCCAAAAAACAAAGTATTCTTTCATATAAGACTAACAACTAGTCCAGGGTCCTCAATTAATAAATCTACTTCTTCACAATTATAAAGTGGTGACTCATCTTTGAGAAGCACAGAAAAAGAAGTCCCTTGGTGGTTAAGTAGCTCCACAAAAATAAGATCATTTGATAACTCAAACATGACTTTCAGTTTGGCTGCATTGTGACTTATACTTCTAAGTTCTCACTAAGCATTCATTTACCAAACAAGTAACTAGGCTAAGTACTGAGATGAGAGATTAAGATCCTAGTCTTAAGCTCAGTCGAATACTTAAATTATTCGTTATGATTCAGTATGTTAAGAGCAAATGCAGATATAAGTGTAAACTATTTGGGGAACATAGAGGTTAGAAATCTAACCCATGCTTGGAGAGGTCAGGGAAGAGTTTCCAAAGGGGCTATCTGACAAGAATGGTAAAAGATGCCATCCTTGAAAACCGTTTAAACAAGTTAGCCAGATAAAGAAGACAGAACAAGTTTACCTTGAGCAGAAAGGAAGAGGTTCATGTCTTAGAGGACACGGAAGGACAAAAAAGCAGGTGTAAAGACACAAAGGCAAGAAAAAGCGGAGTGTGTGCTACTCAAAGAACTCTAATAAGTCTACTAAAGACAGAACACAGGGTACAACGTGAAGAGTGGAGAGAAAAGAGGATGCAGAGGGAGAATGGGACCAGAGGATGGAAGGGCTCATAATTACAATGCACAAAGGTGTAAAACAGGTGAGGAAACAAGACTGCCCAGGTTCAAATCCTGGGTCTATTCCTCACCAGTTGGATGACCATGGGCAAGTTACTTAAGATCCAGATGCCTTAGTCTCCGCATGTGTAAAACAGCGCTTATGTAAATTCCTATCTCTACAACAGAAATTAACACAACATTGTAAATCAACTATACTTTAATTTGAAGAAATTCCTTAAGTTCCTTTATGGCACAGCTGGTTCATGATTCAGCATTATCACTGCAGAGGTTTGGAAGTTCCCTGGCTCGAGAACTTCCACATGCCATGGGAGCAGCCAAAATATTTCTTAAAATAATAAAAAATAAAAATCCTATCTCATATCAGAATTAGGTAAAACAATACATAAAAAATGCTTAGAACAATGCCTGCTGTGTAGGACTCATCAGAAGTTAGCTCAATAAATGGCACTATTATCACCATCAACTACATCAAAACTGTTGGCTTTGATAAGATAAACTATAAGCATAAGCCACTGGCACTCCTACAGTATTTGCCTGTACCTCTCGTCCCCTTCCTGCCTTATATTAGAGCCATTTCCCTAAGTATATCCCTCTTAGTAGACATTTTTAGACATCCACACAGAACTACACAAAACCTCTTACACACTGGAAGACTTGAGGAAGAGTTAAGACCAATATATTACATCTTCACAACTATGGTTTAAACACTTTTTCCAACTTGCTGATGTCACTAAAATAAACAATAAATATTTAATAAATCTTAGCTAAATCAATGAAAACTATGCAATATCGCCCTACTTAGTACAGAAATGATTCAGCAAATTTTTAGTTACCGAAAACTTCACAAAGGAACAAAAAGGAATAGCTGAGAAAAATCAACAGAGTATGTGAGAATTACGGATATGAGATTTGGCAACTGCTCTTACTTATCAAACAGTATGTACTTTAATGACTTCTGTCTATTCATATCCTTTTGCACTTCAAAAACCCCCAGGATTTGGGCAGAGAGATGATAAACTACACAGAAAAATGCCAGGACTGAGAATCTAGGCGAAGTCACAGTACTGGGAAAAAAGCCCCAACTAAAAATAGGCACAGAGACAAGGGAACATAATCGTGGGACCCAAGACCTATAAACAAAGAAAGGAAAGCGCATCCAAGGTTTCAAATGTCAGTCTACCAGGAGCCAGCATTAAATGGAGGCCCAAACAATAGAGATCTACACAAGTCCAAACAAGCAGACCACTGACATCAGTGGCCTAGCACCAGGGGACAGGTACTCACAAACTGGCACATAAACAGATCACGTGTTCAGATAATATCTGTTGATACAGCTAAGTCAACAGTAGGCAGAATAATTTTTTTTTAATTTTTTATACTGATTTTTATTTTTTCCATTATAGTTGGTTTTAATTTTATTTTTTAAGTCGGGGAAAATATATTTTGAAACAAATCTAAATGAGGAGATACGTGATCTACTTTGTTCTCTTCACAGAGATAGCTGTAATTCCCAGGAATACATCCAAAGATGCTTACTGGAAGGAGGCCCTTCCTGTCAAGTAAAATCTCCCCAGCATGTAACGTTCTCTTTGAGGAAGGCTTCTGTGTCCAATACTAACGCGGAAAATACATCTCCTCCTCAGTGGCTTCTAGTATCACTTCACTGCACTACTGGCCACTAACAAGGGCTTGGAGCTGGACCACCAGGAGTTTCTCTAGGTCTATTTGGCAGAATTGAGGAATGAGAGATAAGCCTAAGAAATTTAGTTTGCGCCTTCTCTTTTTCCAATTTGAGCTTAACTGGATCAAATTTGTTCATTCATATTGCATGCTAGCCCAAACAATTAAGCAACAATGAAGCCTTCCCCACCAAGACACTTCTGGTCACATACACAATTACCAATGTTAGGAGGAGCAGACCCAGGTGTAACTGCCCATACTTCTCATTCTGGTGTCCAGGCTATTAAAGATACGTCTGATGTTTGCCTAGTTTTTGAAGAAGCACTTCTCATACTCAGAGTAAATGGCTCACTGAGCCTAAGTTTCTTCACCTATAAAACGAGTATAATAATTATCTCACTGGTTACTAAAAAAAGTAAATAAGACAGCATGTTTAAAGGGCCTGACAGGGCCTTGCCCACAGCAGGGAACAATAATGCTCCTGTTCTTCTTTTCTCACAGGCCAATGAAACACACCAAAGCTGGATTCCAGGTTTCTCCCAACTAAGCCTCCTGGGATCCAAGAGGCAGAGAAGCTAGTGCTGTTCTTGGGATGAGCCACCTGGAACATAAAGACTGAAGGAGCTGACAACTACAAGTGAGTGCGAAAGGGATCAACAGCCAATACTTTCTCAGGATGACTGGTCCTTGTCAAAGAGCCTCGTGAAGGAAAAGAACACTGGGTGTAGGTTAGAGTGAAGGACCTAGGTTTAAATCTTAGCTCTACCAGTAGCCTATGAGACTGTGGGCAAGTCAGTTAGCCTCTGGAATTAAATGTCTTCATCTACAAAATGGAAGGACCTATTTAACATGGTCATGGGGGCCGTGGGGAGAATTTCAGTTTGTGGATTTAAAAAGATAGTACATTTGAAAGTATAATGGAAACAACATTTTTTTCCCTACGTTATCTTAGGATTCCAGAAACGCTCCCAAGGTCCAAGAGGAAACCACTGAGTAAGGCTCCTGAGTTCAGAAGGAGGAATCACTGAAACTAACTCAGCAATGATCCAAAAGAAGAGTTTCCTGGATCTAGGAATTGAACAAATCCACGCTTTGAATTCTGATGACATTCAAAAGATTAATTCTGCGAACCCAGTAAAAACCACAGATCACAAAGCAGCAAAAGATCAAAGCTCAGAAGACAGAGAAAGATGCCTACACAGGTGACTAGGAGAAAAGAGCAAGTGCTACAATGGGACAGTGGAAATGATGAGGAAAGAATAAATGGACGTGCCTTCATGACAGTACATGGAGGCATTCCTGTGCCTATCTGTATTACAGTGACATCTACAGGAGGGAAGTGACTATACAAAAGGGAAAGGCTGTGGTTTGAGTTCCGATGCCTAAAAGGAACAAGGTTCTAGGGTAAGAGGAAAAAATGTTCGGAAATTTAGAAAAAACATGGCAAAATAAATGTATTTCATGATGAGGATTATCTATACTATAAGTTCAGAAAAGGATTCTAAAACAAGAATAACCTATTCTGGAGTTCCCTGGAGGCACAGCAGGTTAAAGATCTGGCATTGTCACTGCTGTAGCTCTGGTTACTGCTGTGGCACGTTCCATACCTGGCCAGGAACTTCCACATGCCATGGTGGGTATGGGGGAAAAAAAAGAAAAAAAACTATTCTGAAATAGGCTGGAATGAGAGTAAACAAAACAAGGAAAACCAACATTCCCAAATCTGCTCTCCATATTTTATTTATTTATTTATATATTTTAGGGCCATACCTGGGGCATACGGAGGTTCCCAGGCTAGGGGTCAAAGTGAAGTGGTAGCCGCTGGCCTATGCAACAGCCACAGCCACGCCAAATCCAAGCCGAGTCTGTGACCCACACCACAGCTCACAGCAATGCCGGATCCTTAAACCACTGAGCGAGGCCAGGGATCAAACCTGCATCCTCATGGATAGCAATCAGATTCGTTTCTGCTGACCCACAACAGAAACTCGCTGCTCTTTGCATTTATTGTGTCCCTGTGATTTCCTTTCATGGAACAGTCTAGAATACAAAAACCAGAAATCTGGCTTGTGTGCCAACACACTATTATCTTGTGTTTATAGGTGATAATACCCAAACACAGTTTTATTCCCCTCAAAGATCAAAACTTGGTCTTAGAATTCTTGTCCTCACAGCTCCCTAGGCTGCCATCACCAGCTGATTAGAATTTATACCCAAAAGAAAACCATCTGAAACCCCTGGTTTAGACCTACATTATTCATATACTTGCAATAAAGCACTTACTTAACCCTGGACAAAAGCAGTCAAAAGGACAAAACTGTCCTCAAAATATTAAAAACAGAACTACCCCATGATCCAATAATTCCACTTCAGGGTATGTATCTGAAGAAAACAAAAACACTAACTCAAAAAAGACACATGCACCCGTTATTTACAATGGCCAAGATACAGAAACAACCTAAGTGTCACACTGGAGTACAATTTGGCCATAAAAAAGAATGAAATCTTGTGATTTGCAACAATATGAATGGACCCCAATGGTATTATATTAAGTGAAATGAATCAGAAAGACAAATACTATGTGATCTCATCTATATGTCAAATCTCTCTCTCTCTCTTTTTTTTTTTTTTTTTGCCTTTTTAGGGCTGCAGCCACAGCTTATGGAAGTTCCCAGGCTAGGGGTCAAATCAGAGCCACAGCCACTGGCCTAAACCACAGCCACAGAAACATCAGATTTGAGCCACGTCTGTGACCTACACCACAGCTCATGGCAATGCAAGCTCCTTAACCTACTGAAGTGTGGGAAAAATGAGTGAAAGGAGTCAGAAGGCAAAAAATCCTAGTTATAAAAATAAATACGTTATGGGGATGTAATGTGCAGCATAGTGACTACTGTTAATAATACTTAAATGTAGATTTGAAAGTTGCTAAGAGAGTAGGTCTTAAAAGTTACCATAAGAAAAAATATTTTTGGCAACTCTGTAAGGTAATAGATGTTATATCAGATTATTGTGGTGATATATACAAACATGGAACCATTATGTTGTATACCTGAAATTAATATAATGATATGTATCAAATATACCTCAGCTGGGAGGCGGGGGGAGTTTAAATGAAAGAGAGATGCCAGAAGAAAAAATAAAAGAAAACTCCTGGGGCGAGGAACAAGCAGAGCTGTCTGAATTACTACTTTAAGGGAAAAGGGGAAAGGAAGGAGACAACGCTAATCAAGAGGGAACACATGGAAATCACCAAGCTTTCTAGTGTAGCTGACAAAACAGGAAGTTTACTCTACTGGTTTGATACATAACCCATCAAGAGTCTAACAGACTGTGACCAGGAAGACAGGCTGAGCAAAGAAAACTTGACAGCAAAATATAAAATAAAATGAAATCTTTCCTACTTTCCACTGTCAAAGAGATAGGTAATACCTTTGTTTCAAACAGTTATTTTAAAACCCTAAACAAACACCTACGAATAAAAGATGCCTGGAGTTCCTGCAGTGGCTCTGCTGTAATGATCCTGATTAGCAACCATAAGGATACAGGTTCGATCCTGGGCCTTACTCAGTGGGTTAAGGATTGGCATTGCTGTGAGCTGTGGTGTAGGTCGCAGATTCAGCTCAGATCTCAAGCTGCTGTGGCTGTGGCATAGGCCGGCAGCTGCAGCTCCAATTAGACTCTAGCCTGGGAACCTCCACATGCCTAGGGTACGGCCCTTAAAAAAAATTTTAAAAAAAAGGATGCCTTACAGCTGTCAGATTACTTACCAAATGAAATAATAAAAAAAGAATAACTTAATTTAAAAAAACTTCTACAAGGTAGCTATACAAATACACCAGAGTGCCACAAATAGCCTTATGATTAGCATAAAATGGAGATGATAAAAATAACGTAGAAGTATATTCACTGACATAGAAAGGTGTTCATGATATAATTAAATTTAAAATGTGGGCTACAAAACAATTTCACTATGATCCAGTTTTCCGGTGTTTCAAAAAGTCCAAAGCCATAAAAGTGATTAACTAGTTAACATTTTGGTATAATCTATGGACAGTGGGATTTTTTAATGATTTTTATTTTCTTCTTTTTTGTTTCTTTGTATTTCCTAACTTAACTAACAAACTGATAGCTGAGAAATTAACTTCTTCCCTTAAATAAAGCCACACACCTAAGGTCAATCAATCTTCAACAAAGGTGTCAAGAATACATAAAGGGGAATGGGGATAACTAGTGCTTTAATGATGGAATAGCAAGGAGATCCAACTGTATTGCACGGGGAACTAAATCTAACCACATGTGACGAATCCATATATGTACATGTAACTGGGTCACCACGCGGTGCAGTTGGAAAATCTATAAACCAGCTATAATGCAAAAAAATAAATAAAAAATAAATTATAAAAAAAAAAGAATATATAAAGGGGAAAAGACGGTCTCTTCAGCAAGTGGTATTGGGAAAGTTGGACAGCCGCATGTAAATCAGTGAAATTAGAACATACCCTGACACCACATACAGAATTAAACTCAAAATGGCTTGAAGACTTACATATAAGACACAACACCATCAAACTCCTAGAAGAGAATGAAGGCAAAACATTCTCTGGCATAAATTGTATCATTATTTTCTTAGGACAGTCTCCCAAGGCAATATAAATACAAGCAAAAATAAATGGGACGTAATCAAACTTGTAAGCTTTTGCATAGCAAAGGAAACCATAAACAAAACAAAAAGACAATCTACAGACTGGGAGAAAATAACCTGCAAATGATAAAATGATATAACCAACAAAGGCTTAATTTCCAAAATATACAAACAGCTCATACAACTCAACAACAACAACAACAAAACCCAATCAAAAAATGGGCAGATGACCTAAACAGACATTTCTCCAAAGACACACAGATGGCTAATTGGCACATGAAAAGATGCTCAACATTGCTAATTATCAGAAATGTAAATCAAAACTACTATGAGGTATCATGGCACACTGCTCAGAATGGCCATCACTAAAAAGTCTACAAATAACAAAAGCTAGAGAGGGTGTGGAGAAAAGGGAACCCTCCTACACTGTTGGTAGGAATGTAAGCTGGTATAACCACTATGGAAAACAGTATGGAGGTTCCTCAAAAAACTAAAAATAGAGTTACTATATGACCCACCAATCCCACTTGTGGCCATATAACCAAACAAAATTCTAATTTGAAAAGATACATGTACTCCTATGTTCATAGCAGCACTATTCACAATAACCAAGACATGGAAACAACCTAAACGTCCATCAACAGATGAATGGACAAAGAAGGCATGGTGGGGAGTTCCCTTCATGGCTGAGTGGTTAATGAACCTGACTAGGAACCATGAGAATGCGGGTTCAATCCCTGGTGTCGCTCAGTGGGTTGGGGATCTGGTGTTGCCATAAGCTGTGGAGTAGGTCACAGACACAGCTCTGATCCCACGTTGCTGTGGCTGGGGTGCAGGATGGCAGATGTAGCTCTGATTCGACCCTAGCCTGGGAACTTCCATATGCTGCAAGTACAGCCCTAAAAAGCTAAAAAAAGAAGACGACGCCGACGATATGGTGGGAATTCCTGTTGTAGCTCAGCAGTAACAAACCCGACCAGTATCCATGAGGATGTGAGTTTGATCACTGGCCTTGCTCAGTGGGTTAAGAATCTGGCATTAAAGAAAAAAAAAAAGGGAAGGAGTTCCTTTCGTGGCTCAGTGGTTAACGAATCCGACTAAGAACCATGAGGTTGCAGATTCGATCCCTGGCCTTGCTCAGTGGGTTAAGGATCCGGCGTTGCCATGAGCTGTGGTGTAGGTTGCAGACGCGGCTCGGATTCCACATTGCTGTGGCTGTGGTGAAGGCCGGCAGCTACAGCTCCTGTTAGACCCCTAGCCTGGGAATCTCCATATGCCGCGGGTGCGGTGCTAGATAAAGGCAAAAAGACAAAAAAAAAAGAAAAAAAAAAGAACCTGGCATTGCTGTGAGCTGTGGTACAGGTCCCAGACAGGGCTTGGATCCTGCATTGTTGTAGCTATGGTGTAGGCCAGCAGCTGGAGCATCAGCTCAACTCCTAGCCTGGAAACTTACATAGGCCTCAGGTGCAGCCTTGAAAGGCAAAAAAAAAAAGAAAAAAAATGGTGTGTGTGTGTGTGTGTGTGTGTGTGTGTGTGTGTGTGTGTGTGTGTGATGGAATACTACTCAGCCATAAAAAAGGAGGAAATAATGCCATTTGCAGAAACATGGGTAGACCTAGAGATTATCATACTAAGTGAAGTCAGAAAGAGAAAGAAAAATACCATATGATATCACTTATATGTGGAATCTAAAACATGATACAAACGAACTTATCTGTAAAACAGAAACAGACTCACAGACATAGAGAACAGACCTGCAATTGCAAAGAAAGAGGAAGTGAGGGTGAGGGAGGGATACGTTCAGAGTTTGGGATTAGCAGATGTAAACCGTTATATATAGAATGGATAAACAGGGTCCTAGTATATATAGTATAGGGAACTATATTCAATATCCTATAATAAACCATAATGAAAAAGAATATAAAAAAATACATATATATATACACACACACGTATAACTGAATCACTTTGCTGTACAGCAGAAATTAACGCACTATAAATCAATAAATTTTTTACAATAAGTTTTTTCTTTAAAAAATATGCTGCAATTAGAGGGGTTCCCCTGTGGCACAGTGGTTTAAAAATCCAGCATTGTCAGTTAGATGCTCAGGTTACTGCTGTGGCACAGGTTCAATCCCAGGCCTGGGAACTCCCACATGTGGCAGGCTGGGGCCATTAAAAAAAAAAAAAAAATCTGTTGTAATTAGATTCTGTTGTTGCAGTTTATGTAACTATCAGAAAGAAGCAAGGGACAAATGTCAATCATTATAAAAACTGTGTGCTGTTCAAATTTACCTCTTTGGTCACAGCTACTGCCACATGGCTAGATACTAAAAGTGTAGCCTGATAATCTCAGGACCATGATTATATCTGGTCCCCACTCCTGCCAAAATCCCCTTACAACTCTTTAGAAACCTGAATCTTTAATAAACTACTCTGGACAAAGGCCACTTGCAACCACTGTATCTCAAAAACAATCTTTTTGAAGGAAGATGGTGTATTCAATATTGCAGTAGAAATTTCAGCCATAGCAATCAGGCAAGATAAGAAATAAAAGGCATCCAAATTAGAAAGGAAGAAGTAAAACTATTTCTATTTGCAGAGACATGATTTTACATATGCAAAAATCCTAAAGAAGCCACAAAAACTATTAAAACTAATCAACAAATTCAGCAAAGTTGCAGGATACAAAATCTAAAAGGATAAACATTCATGACCTTGGGTTTGGCAATGGTTTGTTAGATAGGAAACAACACGTGGAAATTAAACAACATGCTTCTGATCAATAAACATATCAAAGAAAAAAGGAAATAAAACAATATTTTGATCCAAAGAAAACATAAACACAACATATCAAACTTTATGGGATACAAAAGCACTCTTAAGAGTGAAATTTATAACAATAAATGCCTCAAGAAAAAAAGAAAGATCTCAAATAAATAACCTGACTTTATGATTAACTGCTTAATGGGCACAGGGCTTCCCTTTGGAGTGACGACTACGTCTTGGAATCAGAAGTAATGGTTGCACAACACTGTGAATGTAACTCAATGCCACTTTTAAATGGCTGATGGTTAATTTTATGCTACAGGAATTAAACCTCAATTAAAAATGCAAAAGGAGTTCCCACTGTGGCTCAGTGGTTAACAAATCCAACTAGGAACCACGAGGTTGCAGGTTCGATCCCTGACCTCGCTCAGTGGGTTAAGGATCCAGGGTTGCCGTGAGCTTTGGTGTAGGTTGCAGACATGGCTTGGATCTAGCATTTGCTGTGGCTCTGGCGTAGGCCAGCGGCTATAGCTCTGATTAGACCCCTAAACCAGAAACCTCCATATGCCTCGGGTGCGGCCCTGGAAAAGACAAAAAAAAAAGCAAAAAAAGGGGAGTTCTCATTGTGTCTCAATGGGTTAAGAACCCAACTAGTATCCATGAAGACGCAGGTTCAACCCCTGGCCTCACTCAGTGGATTAAGGATCCGATGTTGCCACAAACTGCAGCATAGGTCACAGATGCAGCTCAGATCCCACACTGCTATGGCTGCGACAAAGGCCGGCAGCTGAGGTACGGCCCTAGATAAGGCAAAAATACAAAAAAAAAGGAAAGTGGGCATGGTCTAACTATCCAAAAAAAGGTTTTTTTGACTGCACAGACAGCATCATACAGAACTTCCCATGTCAGGGATCAAACCTGTGCCACAGGTAACCAGAGCCAGTGACAATGGCTGGATCTTTAATCTGCTGAGCTACAGACAACTCCCATCTAATGTATTTTAAGCAAATTTATTTTCTGTTCAGAAAACACCATCAATTTAAAGAGTCGCTCATAGGGAGTTCCCATCATGGCTCAGCGGAAACAAATCCGACTAGGAACCATGAGGTTGCCTTGCTCAGTGGGTTAAGGATTCGGCGTTGCCGTGAGCTGTGGTGTAGGTTGCAGACACGGCTCGGATCTGGTGTTGCCATGGCTCTGGCATAGGCCGGCAGCTGTAGCTCTGATTAGACCCCTAGCCTGGGAACCTCCACATGCTGCTGGTGCGGCCCTAAAATGACAACGGCAAATAAATAAATAAATAAATAAATAAGAGTTCATCATAGCATATTTTTTAAATAAAGCTACTCTCCCAAGTACTTCTTAAGAGCAGTTAATAGAATGCCCTATTTCTTACCAGATGACTCTGCTCCATTCTGTTTTTCATAGAGGGTGCCCACAGACATCAGGAAAACAATAACCAGGAATACTGGAATTCTCCATGAACCAGCCAGGGATGCTGCAAATTATTAAGAGTTAACATTTTTAGTGAAATGAAAACCTAACACTTGTCTTTATTTAAAAGACTCAGTTTAGCAGACTGACAGAACAATTTGGCATATATGTTAACAATAAAATTGTTTCACCAGGAATATTTTTTTAAAAGGCCACCAAGACAGCTGAAAGCTCAGTTCAGGGGCTCCTCTCAGGAAGTCCAGTCCTGCGCTCCGAGGCCCTGATATAAAGGACTGGGTATGTATCAGCCTACCTTTAAGGGGTGTGTATCACCTGAGGAATCATGTCCATTCTAAAGCACATTTAGGGTTTAATTCCAAAATGACCTGCATCAAGTATAGGACCTTAAGTCATGGAGCCTGATTTGATTTCCTGGAAATACCACGAGGTGTGAATTCTCTCTCAAGAAAGGGTGAAATGACCCACAAAAGCATGGCAAAAAGCTTTAATATATCCTCAATGCATAGGGCAAAAATGCTAACAAGTAGCCATGGATCAAAAACCATTTGCGGAGTTCCCGTCGTGGGGCAGCAGAAACGAATCCAACTAGGAACCAGGAGATTGTGGGTTCGATCCCTGAACTGTTCAGCAGGTTAAGGATCCTGCGTTGCCATGAGCTATGGTGTAGGTTGCAGACACAGCTGAGATCTGGCGTTGCTGTGGCTGTGGTGTAGGCCGGCGGCTATAGCTCTGATTAGCCCCCTAACCTGGGAACCTCCGTATGCCACAGGTGTGACCCTAAAATGACAAAAAAATTTAAAAAACCCATTTGCATTTCCCTGAGTTGGTCTACACTCCCATGAACCTATCTGCCTGTCTCTCTCCTTCGTCTCCCTCCAATTCAAAATGCATTAGGCTACCTGGTTGAGAAACTCCTTTAGCATTTCAATCAGCAAGCTACAGAGTGATGCTTTGTTCCACATCAGACTCTGAGCAAAGACATTTTCAAGCAACTCTGGTTTTTACTTTTAATAATAAGTAGCTCTAAAAACGACTTCCAATACGCTATCTGCTGCTCTAGGTTCCTGAATTTTGTTTCTACACTTGCTATTTCCGTATACTTAAGACGTAGACAAGAGTCCCTGAAAAATCACTCTACAGCATCCTAGCGGCCACTCAGCTAACAGTGAAGAGTCTCACATAACAGGGAACTCATTACGTTGAGCAGTTCTAACACTGACTGTCCTTAAGCTGAACAGAGATTTGTCTCTTTGAAGCTACTCATTGCTCTGACATCTCTCCCTCACAGTTACAGCGATCTGTTTAAACCACTCTTTCACAGAACAATCCTTCCAGTACTTGAAAGAGGATTCCTTACGTGATACTTCCTCACCTCCACCTCCCCCACCCCTGCAGCCCCAGCGCCCTTTGCTTACTGAGTGTAAACATCTCTGGCTGCCTTAACCGTTTCTCACACGCGATTTTGAGCACAAGATGTCACTCTTGACTGCTCATCTATCCTCCTTAACAATGACACTCAGAAATAACCCTGACAGTCTGAGTGTGCTCTACTTTTTAAGATATATTTATTTGAAAAAGACCTTTTTGTAAATGAACATTCAAATAATTAAGACATTTTAAAGCATAATACTTTCATTAAAGATTAAAGCAGAATATTGTCAAACAGTTATTTTAAAGAATTTTAAACGCAACCTATAAAACTTCAAAATATTCACTTTGAGTTACATGGTCAGCCTCTGCTAACCTTATGATAGACTTTCTTGGAAAAAGAGACACCCTTTCCCGCCCCCCCGCCAAAAAAAGAGACCCACCTAAATGAAAAAGCAATATAATCCAGACAGGAATTGAAATTGCTCTCAAGTAGCGTTCAGTGCTTGCATTCCACTTGAAGGAAACAGTCAACACATAGCCAACTACCAACGTCCAGATCTTAAATAAATGAAATATAAACAGTTATAAAATATATATACAGGAAATAAACATACAATTATGCAAAAGTTGCAAACATCCATATAGCATGAGAACTGTGGATACAACACATATAAGATGAAGGTTGGTGGTGTGCTAAAGAGACTGTGCAGGTTTTCCTTCTGTCTCTGCTTAAATAAATCTGGTTTTGAAATAAACAAGTTATTTGAAATCCCATGCAGTCATATTATTTAAATATCTTTAATAAAAAATACATAAACATAGCTGTAAATTAAGATATGTTAAACTTCAAAAACTACTGTATGCACAAAGCTATTTAAGATAAAATATTCAATTTTTAAGCTATGGATTTAAATTAAGAGCTTCGTTTTGAGGAATTTAAGTTTTCTCTGTAGATTAACGTTTACAAAAGAAAAGAAAAAACAAGAGAAAGTTTTCCAAAAAGAATCAGGTTAAAAGATTCTACTCCTGCCTATGAAATATGCTTGTTAACAAGAAAAGAATTTTTTAAAAGCTAGAATGAAGGCAGCCAGCTGAAGTGTGACCTTGCTGAAATAATCTAGGTAACAGATGGCTAAAACCTAGTCCAGAATTACATGCAGCTGAAGAAGTGTAGCCAAAAAAAAATATGACCACGAGAAGAATCAGTGAGACTTAAGAACAGAGGAACCAGACAGGGTCCCCTCCTCAGTTTTCCCTACACTAAAACTAAACACCTCTAGTACTCACAAAGCAGCGGCGTAGCCTACATGGAAGCTCTCTAATAATTTTAGATAATAGAATATAGACAAAAGATGGAAAGAATACATAACCTAAAACAAATGGTAGCACCAAGAACCTATTAAAATACCTGAATCTTGTGAAAAAAAATGGGCAAGTTAAAACAAAAACAGGACTTTAAGCTATAATTCAGAGAATGAAGAACTAATATTACTACAAAAGATGGAAAAAAAATTGCATGTACTTTATTGTGTTCATATCTGTCAATATTAATACTCCTTAGGTCCTAAAAATGTTTATAGCTTCAGACCTGAGATTTCAGCTTTGGGACCTTACTAAATAATAGTAAGTTCTGAAAAAAAAAAATGTTAAATATAAAGAAGCTCATCATAATCAATTTAGAACCCTGAAAAGTTGATAACCTAAAAGTTCAATAACTGAAAAGTGGTTAATGCAGGATGATTCACTTAATAAAATGTTATGCAACATTAAAATAAGTTTTTTTAAAACAAAGAATAACTTAAAATATTCCTAAGATATTATTATCATTTAGGGCCACAATCACAGCATATGGAGGTTCCCAGGCTGTGTTGAATCGGAGCTGCAGCTGCTGGCCTACACCACAGCCACAGCAACGCCAGATCCAAACCGCGTCTGGGACCTATACCACAGCACATGTCAACGCCAGATTCTTAACCCACTGAGCAAGGCCAGGGATCGAACCTGCATCCTCATGGATCCTAGTCAGATTCGTTTCCGCTGTACCATGATGGGAACTCCAAAATATTCCTAAAATATTATTAAGGAAGAAAACAAAAATACAAAAACCATCCATGACATGATTATAGACTGCATGGCGAGAGAAGGAAATGTACTAAAACATTGTACTTGGTGGTCAGATTTTGTTTTTTCCTTATACTTCTTGTTCTATATTTTCCAAACCGCCTTTAATGAACATAATTCTTTTATAATGAAAAGAATATTAAAATGTCTTCTTCTTTAATATTAGAACTCTTCTTTCACTTAATATTAGATGAAACATTAGAGCTCTTAAGCCCCAGATATAAGAGCACATGGGAAGTAAGATTACAGCGGCTTCAAAAAAAGTTCAAGCTTGCAGGACCATATAAATTTAACCCTGGGAATTCGGAGAATTTGAGATATGACTGCAGAGCCCAGAACAAAATCTGAGTATAATACTAGTACACTTACATTATACTTACTATGGGCCAGGCCTTGTTCTAATGCTTTATATATATATTTAATTCATTTAATCCTCATAACCCCAGGAAATAAATATTATTACCACTCCCACCATACAGATGAGAGAAACAGAGAAGTGACTCACCCAAGGTCATACAGCCAAAAAGTGACAGAGTCAGGATTAGAACCCAGGAATCTGGCTCCAGAACCTGCTTTCGTAACTATAAGGAGAAAAAAGGTAGTACCAGAAAAATAAAGAGAAAAGTTGCTCCAATAGTCACAAGGGAAAATTTAAAAAGGTGATTTTGACAACCACAAATTGTTGACATTAAATGATCCTCAGTGGTATGCCACACAGGAGAAATCAGCCCTGCCCTATTAAAAATGAAGTCAGTAATTTAGATGAAAGACTGGAAAGCATATTAATCGAATTTGTAGGTTACACAAAATTGGGAATAGTCAATATAAATGATTCAAAAAGATATCCTGAAGCTAAAACAATGGGCTCATCAAATAAGATTAAATTTAATAGAGAGAAATACAAAGTTCTGCCTTTAGGTTCAAAGCTCAACTACAAAGAACAGAATGGGAGGGGGACAGCTGGTCAGAAGCATAACTGGTGTGAGTGGCTATTAATAAAAGTACACTACTCACATCAGAGAAAGTGACTGTTTCAGTGACGGATGCACTGTCAAACCACATCAGACTGGGAAGGAAATGGAAATCACAACATGGGAGTTACAAATACAGCTCAGGGGAATAAAACTGTTTAGCTTAGAAAAGAGAAGGAAATAACAACATCTGATAGCTATCTTCAAATAGCTGGGGAAATGTCATCTGAGAGAAGCAACAGACTTTAATTTTCTGTGATTCCAAGGGCAAAATAGGTGGAAATTAGGAAGCAACATATTTCAGCTCAGTATGAGGATAAAGTTTTCTAACAAACTATAGATGTCTAAAATGAGAATAAGCTACCATTACTAAAAGTTTGAGCAACAGTTGACCAAAAGTCAGGGCTGACAGAGTAGAAGAGTGTTCCCTCAGTGAGAAGCTGAACTAAATGATCACACAAGGTAAATACTTTCAGATTTTAGGCCTTTGATACTTTTCAACCAATCTCCAAGAAGTTTGTGTTTCTTATCTGTATTCATAAGGAATTCATATCACTTGCAAGGAGAGGAAAGAATGAGAGACTGCATACTTAAGATTTTTTAAGTGAAACTCATGGTCTAAAGAGAAGCATGTGTTTTCACCCCGTAAACCTGAAAGTCACAGATAAGCTCATTTCAGTTTAAAACAACAGCTTATTAAATATACCCCCGACTCCACCTCTAGAAATTTGGTTTACAAAGAACTTCTGCAGCATGTGGAAGTTCCTGGGCCAGGGATGTGAGCTGCTGCAGTAACAAAAACGCAGGATCCTTAACCTGCTATGTCACAAAAGAACTCCAAACTTAAAAAAAAGTCTTCTGGCTTATCAATTTTTCTTTCAATACTTTCAAAAGAAAAGATTAGCAGAACACTATTAGTTCAAAAAGTATAGACATCTATAAAAACACTTTAAAGTTTCTATTAAACCAATTTGATTTTACAGTTGACAATGTTAAAAAAAAGGTTTATCTGAGCCATACACATTCAGAGGTAAAATAATCTGGTAGGAACATTTTCCAAAAGGCGCCTAGAAGAAAAATGTTTATACTATGCTACTATTAAAAAGAAAGAAGAATATCTGAAAGTGCTGTCACAGAAAGATTCCACAATGCAATAAAAAAGAACAATGATAAAAGAGAATTAAATATACGTATGTTATTTCATTTTTGCTTAAAAAAACAAAAATCTTTTACCTTACATGTCCATATAGGCAAAGAAATAAATTTAGAAGGCTATTCACCCAACATTCAACAATAGTAGCGTTTATACAATGGGAAGACAAAAGAGACAATTCATGTTTATCATATAAACTTCTATGCTGCCTAAGTTTTTTGTATAGGTAACAAGCACATTTTACCTGAGTCAGCTTTTTTTTTTCAAAGAGTCAGTTTTTTATATCGCTAAAGATTCTTTAAAACAACTTACTGAAAATAAGGATTTGTACAGCCAAATTTCATACATAACTTTCAGTATGAATTCCTAAAAGTGTGCCTTTAAGAGAGCTTTTTATTTCTGTCTCTCTGAGAGATGTTTAGCCTCTAAGCAAAGCTATTCAAGTATGAATTTTCTTCCAGGAATAAATCAATGAGCAGTAGTTTATACATAAAAGGGCATTACTTTCCCAAATTTATGACCTTCAGAGCAACGTGTCCTTTTCAAAATATACATTCAGTACTCGTTTTAAAGCACCAAGCTGTGCTAGCCAATAAAGACTGTCCGTTAAAAACTGGAAACATTTATTTAGCACTACAAGTAAAGCGAACTAATAAACAATCACATTTTCCTTTCATTTGACTTATATACCTTTCTTATTAAGATATTAAATGCATAAAACATAGACTTTGCCCTTTAGACTAAGTATTTTATCATTTACTGTGATCTGGGCAATAGCTGGAAAAACAACTTGGTCTGCTCCTGTTGCATGTTTTTGCAAAACAGTTTCCTAAGTCTTTAATAGAGAGAATAAATAAAACTATTGACTTCTTCCCTAGTTTTGGAACCACAGCCCGGATCACAGTCCAAACCAAATATTGCTTCACGTACTTCATCTATTCTAACTTGAAAATTGTGTTCTCTTCATGGTACGGCAACTTAGAGTCAAGAATCATTTATAATCAAAGTCTTGAACTGAAAAAGAACCTAAGCACCAGAAACTTCGCTCCTTACTGTTGCCCGGCAAGTGAAAGCACATTTAGAAGAGGAATGGAATAGGCCTGGCCAGCTGGCTAATGAACACTTTCTGAGAGCCTTATTGGCAGTACTGCCAAACTCTTGGGATCTGTAAAACTGAATACCCAGGAACCTTAGAAATCGCCCAAGCCGACCCCACAATTACACAACTAGGGTTGAGTAGTCCAGAGACAGGCCCTAGTCTTGTCCAAAGCCACAAAGTAAGCTACAGACAGAGCTCAGTTTAGAGCTCTTCTTAGGTTTCAGTCACTGTTCTTTCTGGTTCACGCTACTTTATAAAATAAAATGGAAACAACAGGATCAGAGACTATGGAGAAAACCAATCTGTTACTACTGCAAAAACTGTAAATGTCTTCAAGCATTCCAACAAGTCTGAACAATGGAGAGAGGAAGACCCAAAACACTCTCCGCAAAGACAATGGTGGAACAGGAAGGCCATTAGCGTTTGAGACTTACCCTGGCAACTTAACTCCAAGCCAAGATGCCCAGGACCCTAAGGACTGAGTTATATGTGAGTCTGGGGCAACAGATGATTTTTCAGTATTTAGCGATCACTTAATAAGTGTGTAAAATATTCTAATATATTTGAAACTGTTTAAAAAGAATTGCTGGATTTCCCATCACAGCTCAGTGGGGGCGGACCCAAGTAGGATCCATGAGGATTCGGGCTCAATCCTTGGCCTTGTTCAGTGGGTTAAGGATCCAGCATTGCCATGAGCGGTGGTATAGATCACAGATGTAGCTCAGATTTGACCCCTAGCCTGGGAACTTCCATATGCTGCAAGTGGCCCTAAAAAGGAAAAAGAGAAAGGAAAAATAAATAAATAATCACTCACATTATAAATGATTATTCTTCCACTTGCAAGCCGGACGGAGTGTTAGGAGAAGAAAATAGCAAGGCAACTGAAGGAATCCCAAAGTAAGGTTACTAGGAACTGAACTGAAAGATAAACTGCTAACAAAAGAAAATACTGGTACTGAAGACGTTACAAAGGAAAGCTGGATAGGACTTGGAAATAACTGAACAGATACAACGATAAAACAGAAGAGAGATGACTGAGGTTTCTAGAGGACTAGAATCCAGGGGTCTTTGTGGAAACATGTGTGCCTATTCCAATCTTGATATTCTCCTACTTTTTCCCTAACTAAAACCATTTTATTCTTAAAAAAAAAACTATTTAAGTATATATAATGTATCGGAGAAAAACTTTTAAAAATCCTTCCTGAAGGTTTTGATGACAAAGGGACTTCAACCTCTATGGAGGTTCCTGGCTTCTCAGGAACTTAGCACCTGCCTTTAAGAAACAAAGGCAAAGGAGTTCCCATCATGGCTCAGTGGTTAATGAATCTGACTAGGAACCATGAGGTTGCGGGCTCGATCCCTGGCCTTGCTCAGTGGGTTAAGGATCCAGCGTTGCCATGAGCTGTGGTGTAGATTGCAGACGCGGCTCGGATCCCGCGTTGCTGTGGCTGTGGCGAAGGCCGGTGGCTACAGCTCCTGTTAGACCCCTAGCCTGGGAACCTCCATATGCCGCGGGTGCAGCTCTAGATAAAGACAAAAAGACAAAAGAAAACACAGCCACAAGTCTCTCTCAAACTCAGATCAACCTCCCGGCTTTACTCTTTGAACTTAGCCCTTCTACCACTCCCTACTCACTTCTAATAAACTCATACTGTGCCTTTTATAATGGGTTTTTTACCCCTTCCTCCCTTGCCCCCATCACTTTCGTCAAACATCTGAGTTTCAAACCTTTTTAAAATCATTGTCTTGTCAATCTTGCCCCTTACGTCTCTTCTGCTCATCCACAACCCATACAAGGGCATTTAAGTAAAACACAAGGATGGAGGTTTATCTTCACGTTTCACAAACTGAGGTACAGGCACTTTTTCACAATTATTCAATTCCTCATTTCTTTCCACTAAGAGTGACTGGCAGAAATGTGCCAGTTTCCAGTAATCACGCCAGTTTCCCCATGCATTCAATTCTTACCTTAGTTTGAAAATATAGTATTCATATATGTTACGTCTTTCTCCCCTAATTTGCTAAGGTTTGGTGGATATTCTACTTGGTCTTGCCGACAGTAATTTACAGTAAACCGCAGTATCAACAGTCAAAATGTTAGCAGAATCTATAAATATGTCTGAATTTGACAAGACTGAATTTCTTGAGGATAGGAAATGAGTTATAGTGATCTTTATATTTCTGAACAGCATATAGTATTCTGCTTTCTGTGTAGAGGCAATCAACTTAAATGAATTGTGAAACAAGGTAAAAGTAACAGAGAACTGGGACTCCATAAATGTGAACCTCAGATTTGTTCAAAGTCTGAGCGACTATAGGATAATCACATTCTCAGGATCTCAGAAACTGCTCCTGAAGAGTGGTAGGCATCAGTCAATAAAGAATAAATTAATTCTAGGATCATTTCTACCAATCTACCAAGCCCCAAGAGGTGAAAGGAGGTGGTTCCACACCCTCCCTCCTACCACAATTGAAATAACCCAGGCCTGTTGGAGGCCAAGGATTCTGGCTCATCACTGAGCAGCTGCGCATACAGGCAGCATCCCAAAATTACGGATGAAGTCTCCCCAATCCTTGCTGGTCCAAAAGTGGCAGGTAATGAACACGCATTTGTGTGACTGTCATCTCCATGAAAATATGCTCTCAAATGTGACTATATGGACCTTGAAGACAGAGTCTACATCTTTCTCCTTTTAAATCCCTCAAAAAGCCTAGTACCTAACAACAGACTCAATCAACTTTTAATTTGAACTGGGAGGCTGTAGTGATAGAGCAAGAGAACACAGGAGTTCTGGAATCAATCACCAACTCTACCTACCAATAACCTCGGGCAAGTCAAAAGCCTGCTTGACAGTAAGGGGAATTACTTTGCAACCTGATATCGAGATGCACTGAGCACTAACAAAAGTGAACAAATTTTTTTAAATGGTACCGATTTTTTTTTTTTTTATCTTTTTGCCTTATCTAGGGCCGCACCCGCGGCATATGGAGGTTCCCAGGATAGGGGTCTAACAGGAGCTGTAGTTGCCGGCCTTCGCCACAGCCACAGCAACGTGGGATCCGAGCCGCGTGTGCAACCGACACCACAGCTCACGGCAACGCCAGATCCTTAACCCACTGAGCAAGGCCAGGAATCGAACCCGCAACCTCATGGTTCCCAGTTGGATTCGTTAAACCACTGAGCCACGACGGGAACTCCATAAAATGGTACCGATTATTGATTTAACAGTATTCTTATGCATTAAATACCCACTGGTCTTTAACAGTCCCCGGTGAAATATGTGAATAATTTACAATCTGGTCTGAGTTAGGAAATCCCTTCCACATCTAAAAAAACTCCTTAATTTTCTAAGAATAAGCTCAGGATGATCCAAGAATCACAAATATACCTATTCTTCACCCAGTCTGCATAAGTAATTCAGACGGGAGGGAACGTAATGTCACACTGCAGTTCCCGCACAACAAAACTAATTCCCAAGAATTGAGTGTGGCGAGGAAGCGGCCCCGAAGGCTTAGCACGCAGTGCTCTGGCACTAAGTATATTGAAATCATCTGAATTAAGAACAGTTCTGAACTATTAAGATCTGTCGTAGAACTTGAGAAACCTGAGTCAACCATTCCTCTTTGTCCCTAACTAGCCTTAGCCTAGTAAGAAGTCACCTCTCCTATCTATAGGATAAAAGGCTGGACTAGGATATCTAAGTTCCCTTCCAGCTCCATCACCCAGAAAGTCCCCGGTGAGCAAAAATAAAGATGGCTAGACCCCCGCTCTCCCCGACCAGAGGTAAATTCTTGTCCACCCGTACGGTGCACTGAGGCCTCTACCTGCAAAGCGGAACAGCGATTCCTCGCGGGGCAAATGTCCCGCTAAGAGTGCTGGCTAGAAAGGGGACTGGGGACAGGGAGGCTGTTTCAAACCACACCCGCCCTCACTCTGGGAGGAAAGGCGCTAAGTTCCTCCCACGCACGGGAAAGAAGGTGGAGACGCACAGTGCCCGCGGTGCAGGCTTGGACCTTTGGCCGCCCTTGCATAGTACGGAGGGACCGCAGGCTCGCACGCCAGCGAACTGGGGGAAGTGGGGAAGAGTACTGCACGCCCGCGGCGATGGCCGAGGGCCCGGGCCGAGGCTCACTCACCCACAGGCTGCTGAAGTAGTCCAGCCCGCGGCAGATGAGAGCGCCGGCGTGCGCCAGCAGCACCTGCACGCCCAGGTAACTGCCCAGGCTGTAGAGGCCGTAGAGGAGAGGGCCGCCGGCGCCAAGCAGCAGCAGCAGGCGGCGGCGGCGCAGCGCCTGCTCGCCCAGGGCCTCCACGCCATAGTCGGCGAAGCAGAGCGGCAGCAACAGTGCAGCCAGCACGATGGGCGTGTGCGCGCGGTGCAGGCGCTGCAGCCAGTGGCGGCCCAGGCGCGTCAAAGAGTTCTTGAAAGGGTGCAGGAAGGTGCCGCAAAGCACCGCCCACAGCAGCGGCCGCAGAAAGGCCTCCAGGATGAAATAGACGAGAACGGCGGCGCCGCAGCACAGGCACACGAACAGCACGGCCCCGGTGTTGTAGAAGGCCTGCTTGATTGGCTTGTCGAAGCGCAGCGCCAGTGCCGCCGTCCGCGGGGTCTCCCCGCAGCCGCCGCCGGGGCCTGGCCCGACCGCACGCTGAATTCGTGGCGCCCGATCCGGGGAGCCCCGAGGACTGGGCGCCTCACCAGGGCCGCCGTCGGCCATGGTACCTCTGCAGCCGCCGAGAGGCGGTACTGGGAAGCCGGGAGAGAGCTCCGGGAGAGAGGGAGGACGGGCAGTGAGCGGCATTGTGGGAATTGTAGTTCGTAGCTGGCCATTGTGCACGTATGGGACCTTTAGGGAACTACAACTCCCAGAGAGCATAGAGAGAGTTCCTTTTCCCTCGGGCTCCCTTCGCTCATTGGTCCCTGAGGAATCCAAGTAACAGGTTTCTGGGCTCAACCTCTTATAAGAGACCAAAACAACAGAAAGACAATTTTCCCCCCATCCCCATACAGTGTGAGAGCAATGTATAGTAGCTCAGTTAAAATGTTAGTCACAAGGTGGGGGAAAATGTCAGCTAACCTTTCCAAAAAATACCCTGAATAGTCTTTAAAGAAAAAAAAATTTTTTTCCTCCCACAACTCCTTCACCCAGTTGTTAATGTCAACCTTTCGTGTGGCGGAATCCCCAAAGAGGCATTACATTCGCAGATTGAAAACCCAGGCTGCTCATTATAGTCCGCGGGGGAGTACTTAACAAAAGACCGATCACCAGATTCTGTTTTGTTGATTTATTTAATAAACACTTGGAGTGTTTGGCAGGATTTTAAATAGTGATTCCCATATGGCAGACCTGTTATAAATGTTTTATTCTCATCAACTCATTTAATTCTTAGAACAATCCTGTAAAGGCGGTGTTATCATCCGCCCTTTAGAAAAAGAAAAACAGGCACAAAGAAGTCAAGTCCCTTGCCAAGATAAACAGCTAGTAAGTGGCAGAGGCAAGCTTCAACTCAAGAGTTTGGCTCCTAAGTCTATTCTTACTTACTCAGCTATTTAATTGGTGTGACAAGGGATCCTTTGGCATAGTTTTTAAAGCTCTTCAGAAGAGTAATGTGCACCTATTGTTGACGACCATGTGTCAGTGTGGGAGCAATTCCTAAAAGAGCTCTAAGTCAGAGTCTCAAACTGCTACTCTTTCGAGATCCAAGGTCAGGTCAGTTAAGCCCCCAGTCCCAATTTTCACTCTGACACATGGGAGTAATCATAGAAATTCCTGTGTTAGAACAGGAAAAGGAAGCTCTGGGACATTACGGGATCCTTCCGTTCTCCCCTTGGAAAAGTCCTGGGATCCAAGCCTACTACTTATAAAACACCTCCAACAGCATTTTTATTTAGAAGAGGAAAGCGGTAGAGGGAGTGGGAAAAAGGAAAGAAGAGGAAGAGGAAGAAGGGGAAGGGGAGGAAGAGAAGGAAGAGGAAGAAGAAGAAAGGAAGAAAGAAAGCCTTTACTGAGTAGTCACATGTGAGTGCTTTGAAACTCTGCAGTTCATCCCTCTTCTGTTGTCAATACATTTTAAAGCAAAAGAAAAAGTAACTCCTTTCTAGCTCATTTTTGGGTTTCAGATCACAGTCCTTGAACTTCGGCTCTATAAATAATTTGCTTCAGTTTTCCTCTGTTTTGCTTTGCTTCTTAACTACTTTGTTTAGGGCTGCCGAGATTATGATTACAAATTATGGTCGCATTTGCTTTCAGTAACCTTTTCACGCTGACTTAAGCTCCCCCTCCCTTTTTTTTTCTTTTTTGGTCTTTTTGCCTTTTCTAGGGCCGCACCCGCGGCATATGGAGGGTCCCAGGCTTGGGGTCTAATGGGAGCTGTAGCCGCTGATCTACACCACAGCCACAGCAACACGGGATTCGAGCCATGTCTGCAACCTACACCACAGCTCACAGCAACGCCAGATCCTTAACCCACTGAGCAAGGGCAGGGATCGAACCCGCAACCTCATGGTTCCTAGTTGGATTCTTTAACCACTGAGCCACAACGGGAACTCCTAAAGTTCCCATTTATATAAGAATGATGCCTCAGTCCCCCTTCCAAAAAGTTCTCAGTAATTTCCAGGGAGTCCCAATGAGGGTACCTCACATATATACCTGCAGCCATAAGCTGACCACCAACCCCTCTATGTCCAACCTGCTGCCCACACAGCTCCTCGAGCTCAGTACCCATCATAAGATTGCCAGAGCATGTGTCACTATTCCCAGATCATGAATATTCCCAAACTTCTAATCCTCTGAGTTTAGAATGCAATGCATTAGGGAGTCAATGCAGGACTAGGTTCCACTCAGAAATGGGGAAAAATCCTTCCCCCGACTTGAGGACTTTGTACCCTTTTGTCACCCAAGCTCTAAAGCAGGTGTCTTGTGCTTAGTGTATTATAACTCTTCTCATGAAGAGTTCCTTTTCAGTCCTCTAACCACAAAACCCATCCAAAGGATCGGTGAGGGAACAAAGACCAAACCATCCTCTCTGTCCTCCTCCAATCAAAGATTTGGCTTTCTTCCTAAAGATCCCACGTAACACAACAAAAGCATCCATCAATGGATGCAAACAGAAGCTGACATGGGTATGTATTGGATAAGAGGGGGTGGGGTAATGTCGCCTAAATTGTGTTTGGGGCCCCAGATCAGCAAATCAAAAATGCCCTGTCATCGGAGTTCCCGTCGTGGCGCAGAGGTTAATGAATCCGACTAGGAACCATGAGGTTGTGGGTTCGATCCCTGGCCTTGCTCAGTGGGTTAACGATCCGGCATTGCCGTGAGCTGTGGCGTAGGTCGCAGACGCGGCTCTGATCCCGCGTTGCTGTGGCTACGGCGTAGGTTACAGCTCCAATTAGACCCCTAGCCTGGGAACCTCCACATGCCCTGGGTGCATCCCTAAAATGACAAAAGGCAAAAAAAAAAAAAAAAGCCCTATCATGGTGCACTGCTTCCGAGTCTCAATGAAGGGCAAAATTCCTGAACATTTCAAAACTTTTCTCATCGCCAAAGCAAGAGAACTGACAGGTTCTGAGAATTTCTAGTCAAGAAAAGAACTAAGAGAAATGAAGCTGAAGCAGCAGAAACTAAGTAGACTGACATTTATATGGCCTAACGCAAGGCTGGGTTTCTATAGGATTTTGCTCACCCAGCTGTGCCTGTATTCTCTACTTTGCATTCAAAGTCAGTGGTTTCCATGAGTTTGCTTCATTTCTGTGTCCCCAGTACCTGACACAGCACAGGCCATTCAGAGTACAGAGTACAAGCTCCGTGTTTGCTTAACAAGTGAATACATGACTTGCTATCTTTTCGAAAAAGCGTATTTGTGCTTCCTTTGAGAAACAGAATTGAAACGCTGGGAATGTTTCTGCTATTTGTTTCTAGGATTGAGAAGAGAGAAAAATTAAAATACTGGGATATAGGACCTACAAACTAAATTTGAGAAAGACACAGTCCACTCAACTCTCTAGCTCACAGAGCATGTGATTTTAAGGCATCTCCTGCAAAATGCAAGCCTACCTGGGTTTTCTTTGTTGGCCTCACACTGCAACTCACTCCAGCCACCTCAGGGAAAAACAGCCTCTGTGACCATCCAGGATACAGTGGAGGTGAAACAGATTCAGAGGAGCGAATCAAGCTGATCCTGGGACCACATTGCCTTTGGCCTTTCTGTTGCAGGAAACAATGAATTTCCTAACCTTAAATTTAAGCCAGTTTCAATTCAGTTTTACATTTCCTGCAACAGAAAGCTTTCTGGCTGATAAAATGATACCTACATCACTGAGGGTTGTGAGGATGAAATGGGAGAGCGTGTTGAACGCAGCAGCACAGAGCCTGGGACACAGTGAGAATCTGACAGTGACTCTCAGGGTGACCCTTCATTTTGACTTGGAGAAGCCAAGAGACATCTCTTCAATGTTCAATGTTTAACAGTCAATGTTCACTGACTCCTGAGATATCCACCCCAAAGATAACACAAGCACAGGCGCAGAGAAGATTCTCCAGGACATTGTATCTATTTTAGAGCTGAGACTTAATGAGCACCCACTTTATTCAAAAACCCGGTGCTCACAGTGGACTGTGTATGTCATGTTTAAAGCGTTATATACAGTACAGAAGGAGAGGCCATGTGAAAATGTAATCAAGCTGACATGCCTTCAGATTCCAAATATGACTTACCACTTTCTTTCGCTAAGCCCACAGCAGACATGGCTAATCAACCACTGCGCTCTTTCTCACTGAGCCTGGACACAGCCTCAAAATCCTTCTCGGTAGAACATTCTAGGGAACCACTACCAACAAAGCAAGCAAACAAGATGAAATGGATTTTCCCTCTTTACTCTAACCTAACCATCCAGTGTCTGATACTAGCTAAAGCTGGCAGACTAAAAAGGTAACTAAGTGGTTCAGAAGAAAAGAGTTTAGGAAGCTAAGGTTAGTGAGAATGTGAGAAATTACCAAGAGGTTTGTTTTTTTGTTTTTGTTTTTGTTTTTTTTATTCTTTAAGTCTCAATGGCTGAAGAACAAATGATGCAGACAAGTCTGATACCATCCAGCCCTGCCTGACTTCCTAACCCTCCCGCTCTCTTTCCTACTGGGACACATGCCCCCTCTTACAGCCCAAGTCCTGCCAGTTCAGAGTGGACTGTAGCCTATCCTGCCTCCCGGCTCCTGTTCATCCAGTCTAGGTCGCTGTCCTTCCAGTTTGTGCCATTCAGCTGCAGCTAAACTTCCAAGTTACGTCAACAAAGACAATTTTACTAGTTCATAAAAAGGTCAGTGAAGAAGTTATCAAATTGCTCCAACCAATCCAACTGCGACCTATGTACCGAGCAAAGGGCCGGATAAGTAAAAGAAACCTGCACGGTTATTTTGGGAAACAAACAAAAAACCCTTAAAAAAAAATCTGCAACCCAAAGAGTTCCTCTTTTAACTTCTAGGGTGAGAAAAAGTTTGGTAGGGGGATTGGCATCTGCAAGGTGAATTTTGTGATTAATGGTTACTACCGAAAGCCAGAACTGCCTGTTCAGAAAGTGGCTGACCATTAAGTGTCCTTTGCTTGTAGCTCATCTTCTGGAACATTTTATCAGGACCTGTTGAAGCATGAGAGTTAGGGATCAGAATTTGAAATTCCCAGCCCACCCCTTTGTTGGCTCTAATCCCCAGAATATACCCCAATGAATGCCAAGGGAGGCTACCCAATGTATAAACAGCCAGTCTTCTGCTGCAGAAAGGAGCAAGACTAAAACCCAGGAGATGGTGGCACTTCAAACTGGCCAAACTAATCCCTCTTTATTTCTAAATACACTTTTATTAGTTGAGAATTAAGTTCTGCTGCTTTTGAATCCTAAGCGTTACTTGTTGGTACACACTTGGTACCACGCTGATGTCACTGCAGCCTTTGCTGGTCCCTCTGTCTGCCCTCTTGCTCCACTCTCATCAGTTCTCTACGTTGCAGGCAGCATGGTCTTTCTTTCTTTCCTTTTCTTTGGCCGCACCTGAGGAATGTGGAAGTTCCTGGACCAGGGATCAGAACCTGTGCCACAGTAGCTATCCAAGTCACTGCAGTGACAACCCTGGATCCCTGACCCACTGCACAGCAAGAGAACTCTGAGTGATCTTTCTAAAACACAATCTGATCCCTTCAAAGACTCCTTACACTGTGGGAAGATGTCCAAGCTCTTTACTATGACTTCAGCGATGGGACCACACTCACCTCTCCCCACTTCCTGCCTTGTCCTTTATCGTCCAGCACTTGGGTGGCCCCCATAGATATTGAGGTCCTAATCCTTAGAACCTTACTGGCACTTCTGCAGATATAAGTAATTTAAGGATTTCAATATGGGGAGATTAGTCTAGATTATATGGATGGGGCCTAAGTATAATTCTAAGTATCTTTTGAGGGGAGGAGAAGGTTAGACTACCAAAGAGGAGAAGCCATCTGACCTCTCCAACCACAAAGGCAGACATTCGGGGCCACAAGGACACTGGCCAAGGAATGCCCACAGCTACCAGAAGCTGCAAGAGCCAAGGAAGTATGCTCTCCTGGGGTTTCCAGAAGAAACCAGCCCTGCCAAGACCTTGATTTTAGCTTCATACGATCCAGTTCAGATTCCTGGCCTCCAGAAGTGCAAGATAACACATTTCTACTGTATTAAGCTGCTAAATTTATGGTGTCTTGTTACAGCAGCAGTAGGAAACTCATACAAACCTTGTTAATTGATGGTGATTCCCACACTCATCCTGCTGATCTTTCTTCTGGGGTTGCTTTCCTCTTCCCTGAGATGCTTCTCCACATTTTTTTGCCTGCTTCACTTCTTTTCCTTCAAAATTCAGCCTTAGTACCACCATCTACTTTCCTGGTTGCCTGGAGCCGGGGGGGGGGGGTTCCTACTCCAGGTTTGTACCACAGATGAGCATTTCCTTACACTTCAGTCACCAAGAAGTATTATGGTATTGATGTATCTGACTCCCCGGGTAGGCTGTGAACCTCTTGGAGCACAAATCAACAGCTGTTCTTCCCGGAGCCCTCCCTGACCCACCCCAATGTCTAGACTAGGGACTGGCACATAAACGAGTCCTTAATAAATATTTACTGAATAAATGAACAAATGGTTAATGCTTCTTGACCTCCTGGATGCAGGTGACTTTTGTGTCCATTCCACCGCAGCAGTCTCTTCTTATAGCTCATCCCCTGGCCCTTGAACCTGATAAATTTCTAAGAAATTTCCAAGTCAAATATCAGCCAGGGTCAAGTCTGCAGGTTGGGCCACCCACTGAGAATACTGCAAAATAAATACCATAGTGAACACCTAAGATACCAAAAAATAACAGAATATTTGTTTTTAGAGGGGTGAGGATTAGAGTCCAATCATGCAGAATGTGGTAATGCTAATTTTTTCTTAACATGACATTCCTTGCATTTCTCAACCTAGTCCCAATTTCTCAAGCAATTCAACCCCTGCATTTTGCAATTTCCATTCCTTTAAGTACCAAAGGCTCATAATTGACACTTTCAGCGCTCGCTATGCACTATTAGCCAACAAATACACTTTAAATGGGATTACAGGCTTCCATTTAAAGTGTATTTGTTGGCTAATACATCATTAATATCATTTAATATTTACTAAATGATAAAGCTATTAAGCTGAGGCTCTAAATATAGCTTTCTTTAGCAAACTGTTTCTCTGCAAGGATTTTTACCTGACTGCTGCAACATGACTTTTCTTATTTGTCAGAATGACAGGTTCTCATCTTCTCCAAGGTTTATAACTTCAGGGGGACTTTACTGATGAAAGGTTGTAAAACAAATAGAAAACCAAAAATGCACCAGGGCAAGGCAATACAGAATTAGAAACTTTAATTACATCAATAGGAAGAATTTCAAACCATGTTGAGAATTTATATTTTAAAGTTTAAATCTAGGTAATATATTCTAACCATAACATAATCCTCTAAAGATAGAAGTATCTGTGATAGCAGATGGGCAGAACAATCTTTTAGATAGCATCTAGGAATATTGCTACAATTGCTTTACATAAATAGAAATCCATGTCTTTATCAGTAAGGTACCACACATCTTAGAGTAAAAATCCACATAGGACAAGCTTATAAATATACATAAATCTCAAAATCAATCACAATTGAACATTAGGTACACAATTATTATAAAACAAATATAACCCATCAATGTCTATTTAAAGGCATAGTTCTTACAAAATAGTATTTTATAGACAGTCTCGAAAAAGTATATTAATACTCCTGGAGCCAGAATGTTCCAGCATATCAGCGCATCTGGGGAAATAAGGCATGTGGAGAGGCTGCATTTACTCTTCCAGGTGGCCAGGACCTATTCTGTCTGATGAAATGGTAACAGCTTCAGTGATGTGGGTGAATGCCACAACCACCCCAGCACCCCTTAACCCTAGAGAATCAACTGCTCTCTAGAAGAATGGAAGCAAACAGCTACTTGCCTAACAGCAAATATCCAGGGGGGGAGACAGAAACATTAGCTGGCTATCAGTACAATTTAAGTGAAAAATCCCAAAGAGCTTGATAACTCACTTAAACTTTTAGTCATATTTAAAATGACAGGAGTTCCTGTCATAGCTCAGTGGGTTACGAACCTGGCTGGTATCCATAAAGATGTGGGTTTGATCCCTGGCCTCACTCAGTGGGTTAAGGGTCCGGCGTTGCTATGAGCTGTGCTGTAGGTCACAGTCGCGGCTCAGATCCCTCATTGCTGTGGCTGTGGTGTAGGCTGGCAGCTGCAGCTCCGATTTGACCCCTAGCCTGAGAACTTCTATATGCTGCAGGTGTGGCCCTAAAAAGCAAAATAAAGTAAAATAAATTAAAATAGCTACCATTTTCATGAAAAGAAATCTATACTCAACTATTAAATATAAAAACAACCAAGTCCAACTTGAAACTGAATAACTGAAGGAATCTAATTAAATATAAAACCTGGATGGGTTGCATCAACATGCCATTTACTCAGCTAACACTAGTCTTAGCTTCTTAACTAACAGTATAGAAAAGTCAAACTCAACAGTGATACTTTATATGTTCTTTACACATCATATAATGTAGAACGGAGGAGGCAAGGCTTAATAAAGGGATCCAGGAATCCTTTCTACAAACTAAATTACTATAAACTCAGGAGTAGTTTTGCCTGTATATACACAATGTTTTATCTCTTGAGTTTTAAAGTATTTTAGAGATTAGAAACAGAAACAACCCTGACGAAGACCTTCAAATGGTCATGGTGTGTGTGTGTGTGTGTGTGTACATACACACGCATTTATGTATAAATACAGACCTCATCATGTATGTACAAATATATATATATATATACACACACACAAATACACTGAGAATAATCAAACCGTTCACTAAACATCACCAATTCTGTTTCGAGAACAAGGACATACAATTTTATACAGCAAAGTGTACACATCTCAGCATTTGGCCTACTGCAATAGTTCTCAAACATGTTTCCATTATGATACAGAAGGTGATGCCACAGTCACATGTGTAAAACTCTCCCATCCTGAGGATATAACAGATTTAGATAATACTTAAAAATTGTCTAGAGGCGGCATTTCTCTGTGGCTCATTGGGTTAAGGACCTGGCATTGTCACTGCCGCAGCTTGGGTTGCTGCCATGGTGTAGGTTCCATCCCTGGACGGGGAACTTCCACATGCTGCAGGTGCTGCCAAAAGGAAAGAAATGAACAAGACATAATCTTATCTCTTAATATCCCTAAACCCTAGTTTTCTCGCCTATAATAGGGGAATAAAAATATTTACTGCATAGAGTTACTAGAAGGAATAAATGAAATAGTGCACAAAAAGTGCTCAGCCATACTAAAATTATCTAGAGGAAAATAGTCTGAAACGTTGTACAGATGACCCTTGAACAGCACAGCTTTGAACTGCGTAGGGCCACGTATACACGACTTTTTTCAGTAGTAAATACTACAGTACTACACGAAGCAAGGTTGGTTGAATCCTTGGACAGAACCGTGGACAGAAGGAACCACGGACATAGGAACAGCATATTTAAAGGGCTTAGTAGAAATTATAGGTGGGTTTTCCACTGCCTGGAGGGTCAGTGCCCCTAACCTCCTGCAATGTTCAAGCGTCCACCCTCATCCCCACCATGAAGAGCACTTCAACAGTGAAAGTCGTTCAAGCTTTCCACACCTTAGGTAAAATAAAACTGCTGCTTATTAGCTCTGCCTTTACTGCCATCTCTTCTGCATCAACTCTGGAAAATATACTAGAATGCAAATTCTAATGGGACTGCATTATCAAGACAGTGATCGATCAACTCTAATTTACGAACAAATCACAAACATTGATATTTTTACAATTAACCAGTAATACATTGCTGGCAGTGTCCTTTACCATTTATCATGACATCTGGGTGTGTCTCTCAGCGGAGAGCAGGGACATACCCAACCTGCTGCCTGTTTTTGCATGGCCTGCAAGTTAAGAAGGGTTTTTTACATTAAAAAACATTTTTTTTGATGTAAAGAAGAATATTTGTGACACATAAAAGTGATATAAAATTCAGACGTCAGTGTTCATTAAGTTGTAGTGAAACACAGCCAGGCTCATTGGTTTATGTATTATCTGGGACGGAGTTAAACAGCTGAAAGAGAGACTGCAAAGCCTACAATATTTACCATCTGGCCCTTTACAGGAAAACTTTGCTGACCCATAGGCTAGAACCAACGATGACACACGACTTCAGTGGTAGTATCTCTTAAGCACAGAATCCTGAATACAGGCTGTAAACTTAATTACAGAAATAGCAGTGAAAACTATGTAGGATGGAAAGCCATCCCTGAGTTGTCCAAAGTTTCTCATTTCCTCCATGGCAGAGGCCAACTTAAGACAATGAAACATGGCTTCTGCATTTTGTCTGAAACCATGTTTAAGAATTCCTCTTTGCGACTACAATAGGGCAAGGAAAGGGCGCTGGACTCCAAGGGAGAAGACCCAGTTTCAGTTAAGTCCCTTTAAAAATGAGCCAAGACAAATACATTCTAGGCTTGTCTATTATTTTGTTTAAAAGCTATTAAAAAGCACTAAAATGGTGAAATAAAAAATCAAAATCTTTTTAAGGTGAAAAAAAGCTGATAGTAAGTAAAACATACCCTTTTCCTCAAAGATAACTATCAAAGTCCTCCTGTTCATTGTAAAACTGCTAAATGTGGGGACGTGGGGGAAGCACCTGGCTAACTTAAGTGTGAATAGTGAGTTCCATTTAACAAAAGTTTTAATGAATGTGCATGACAGAAATCACAGCACCTCCCTACGTCTCAGCTGCTCCTTGTAAAAAGAAGCCCATTAGATAAAATGGTGTCTGAAGTTCTTGCCAGCACTGGGAATTTGTGCCAAATGCCTAGGCTCAGTTTCTTCACCTGCAAAATTGGACTAATAATAGAATCTACTCACTATGGTTGTTGTGAGGATTAAATCGGTTAATGCATGTAAAGTGCTTAGAACAGCATTAAACACATTTAGCTAGCATTATTATTCCACTCAGGCATTTAATAAAACACATTGGTTTGGTATCTCCCTTGTAACAAGTATATGTTAGAAAATGGAATATGGAGATAAAATAGAAGTTGATTCTCCTATATTAGGTAAGAATGAATGGAGTCTACAGAGTTTTAACTTCAGTATGTCTATAAACTGATGATTCCTCTGAGATGATGGTTAAACGCTGTTCTGCATCCCTGGTCTGTGAATTTTCATTTCTGAGCAATAATTGTTTAAAATGTCAACTACTGGAGTTCTGTGGTTGGAACTCAGTGGTAACACACCTGACTAGTATACATGAGTACGCGCATTCGATCCCTGGCCTCGCTCAGTGGGTTAAAGGACCCTGCATTGCCTTGAGCTGTGATGTAGGCTGCAGACTCAGCTCGGATCTGGCATCGCTTTAGCTATTGTGCAGGCCAGTGGCTACAGCTCTGATTCAACCCCTAGCCCGGGAACTTCCATATGCCACGGGTGCAGGCCTAAAAAAGCATAAAGAAAAAAATAATGTCAGCTATTTACAGGGCAAAACAGCGTTGTAACTAAAGCTCTTTCTATTGATGTTTCAAGAGACGAAAGTTCAATGTTTGCTAAAGGAATGATCACGGGCAGAAGAATATAAGAATGCTGGCTAGTCCGGCAATGTGTATGAAATACAAGCTTTCTGAACCAAACCAACATGCCATATAAGTAAAGTATTATTTACTTATACACTAGCAAATGTTTGCTGAGTACCTGCTCTGTAGTAGGGTCTGCTACAATGAAGAGTAACAGGGAGTGGTCCCTGGGTTAGGGAGTTAGCAGCGGGGCTGAACCAGCAATTACAGAAAAGTGTGATCAGAAGTATAATGGGCAAGCCCAGTGTACTACCGGAGCATTTGGCAGGGACCTAAGCCTACTTAGTTCAGGAGATGGGAAGAAGAAAACACTTCGGCTGTGACCTGAAAGATGCACAGGAGTTCAGCAAGCACAGCAAGTGGAGCATGTCGGAGTCCAGAGAAGAGTGGGCGAGCTGAGAATGCAGGTCTGAAGCCCTGAGAGCAATTAGGTTTTATTGGGACTGAGCAAGGGAGGAATGGTGACAAAAGATGACACAGCAGGTAATCAAAGTGGTTTGCCTGTGACACTCATGGAAATGAGAAATCTATGAACGTTCTAAGCACAAATATGCAAAAAATGGTAACCCAGGTAAAATCAAGTCATGAAACAATTAGTTTGACTTGAAATGTAAGCAGAAGGAAAATCCCTTAATTTATTCCTTCCCTTCCTGCTACAGAGACTAGCTCCAGTCTCACTTCAGGTTTAACCTATTTATAGCTGAAATATTTGTACACGTAAGAGAGTGAGATAGAAAAATATTCGCTTTCTTATTTACAATGTGGGTGCCTGCATACTCAGTGTCCTCACTACTCACCGCTCTAACTTAGAAAGTGACACAAAGGCCATGCTCGGGGGTGGCTGGAAGGCTTGGTTATGAGGCAGTGGTAGTCACGTGGAGCCGGGGACTTGAATCGATGGCTTGAGTTTGAATCCATCACTCACCTGATGTCATTTAACCTCTCTCCATCTGCCATGAGGATTGTTTCTCCTACATTCCCTCGGATGATGCACGTGGTAAATCGTGCAATGTCACGGAATCTGGATGTTTTCCAAATTTTTGTTCAATTCCAGAAGAATCTGAAACCCTCTCCCCGTGGGGAGGCCTTTCACCCCTGGCATGGATTCCAAGGAAGACATCAGAAATCCCAGTCTCCACTGCTGTGTAAGCACAAAACCCACAAAGTTGGAGTCTGCTTTAAAGCACTGGGGGCAAGCCAGAAGGCTCCAGAACTCTACAGTGGAAATGCCTCAGCAGCGTAATTATGCCCATAAACGCTTTTCCTCTAAACGGGCTGTTTGACAGTTGGAACAAAGGATCATTGGGGGTCCTCTGAAAAAAGGAAATGCATTAAGTCAAGACATTGCCATAAATTCTGCTGGCTGCCAGTCCAGTTTACAAGTCTGAACATTTCAGTGGATATTCTAGGTAAAGTCACTTGATGGGTCATTTCCCATTTCTAATTAAAAAAAAAAAACAAAAAACAAAAAACAACCGTGTCATCTTTAAAATGTTTCTACTCCAAATCTCCACAATCTCCAAATATCTTAATTTATTATCAGAATGACTTAACTTTTTAAGATGATTTGTCTGTTATAATACGCATTTAATTACACTCAATATGTCTTGACTCCAACAAAAGAATTAGCTATAACCACACACGAATACCTTGATTTAATAAGTACAGTGGTAGCAGAGTCCAAATTCTAACTTTTAAGAATGCCCATATTTTTTACCACTAATACAACTTTAAATCTTCGGGAACACTCACAGTTCCATCTCTAAACTTTCTGAGCAGCAATGAAAAACGTGTTCTCTTAGCTACTTACTAATCGAGAAGACATTTCAAATACATATGAACCGTTTTTGTATCATTGGTATCTCCATCATTCTCTTCATCAGCTCTGTATCCAAAAGCCTTCATGCTTTATATAAATTGGAAAGTTCTTCTGCCTGAAAGGCTGACTGTGAACTAGGGCCATCCAATGAAGTTCTCTTTAGTATTATTCCAAGTAACTCTTGAGCTGTAGTTGGAAGAGTAAAGGTTGTTTAGGGACATGGTTTCTAGGCTTTCTCTACTTTGCTATATGTTATCTGACCAAGCAGCCAAGGCTACATAGTGTGAGAGTCACAAAAAGGGAGCCCTTCAGGGTCTCAAATCCCATTCAGTACCATGGCAATAATAATTTCCATCAAGCCAATTCAGAGAGGTTGTGAAGCTCCAATAAGAAAACATACTTGGAAGTGAGTGCTTAGAAAAGTTTTAAGGACTTTCCAGAAGTATGGGGTCATTATGAAATAATCCTCTTCTATTAGAAAAGAAGCTTGCTCTCTCTTCCAAAAAGCTGAAATCATGAGTCTTTTTTTTTTTTTTTGCACGATAGAAGCTAAAATTACACTGCATATTTTTAAAAAATATACTAAAGAATTTCTAATGCATTGAATCTGTTGGCTTTGCAGTTGTGGTTAAGGGGTTCCCATCAACAAGTAGAAGGTCAGGGCAACAATAAGAAGCAGACAGAACGGAGAGGAGAAGGTCTGATAGGCAGCTGATGGCATAAAAATGTCCTCATACTTGTAAATACTGACAACACGCTCTGAAGTCGGCGGTGAGTCTATGTCATGTCGGGTGATAGAGCCTTCAGGAAGAAAGAAGGAAAAAGGAAGCGGAAATAGAAAAAGGGTACAGATTTAAAACGATATATACAAACCACAGAAAAATGAAACAAAATTTCAAAGAGCAAGAGCTACTATTTTTTTTCAAATATATATATTTTTAGGTATGGATTCATTAACAACTCCTGACCACATGGAGTCCTTCACAGATGGAAGCCTCTCTCACTTTCTATGGGACATAAAGGGGTAGCCTGCCCAGGCCAGACCAGAGAGGGTGTGCTGTGCTGTGTGTCTGTACATCTGCATGTCTGTCTGGCAGAGTTTTGGGGAATGGTACAGAAAGTAAGAGGATTAAGATATCAAAGAAGTCTTTGGATGGAAAAATTGTTTTGACCTGGTGAGAAGAGGAAAGAGGGAAAGTCTCTATGTAAAGGGGCTACTTAATAAGCTGGAATTGATAGGAAGGCCCTGACCTTTTGATTAATCCATATGAAACCTGGGTCAGGGAGGCTAAAGCATAAGAGTTTGGTGTAAGGGTCTTGGAAATATGGCTCAGAGTGAGAGCTTTTAAGGTACTGTCCACTAGGAAGCTGTGCCAAAGTCAACAGGTCAAGCCTCCACTCCAGTGTCTGTGCCGGCTCCTGAACAAGCCAAACTCCTCAGGTTTTTCTCTTAACAGATCCCACTCACCTCTCCTCAACCTCGCTCACTGGTCACCTACACGGATTCCTGGGCTTAACCATGCACCCCGCCCCCAGCCCCTCCGTGCCTTCCTTGAAAGAAGTCTAATTCCCCCTTAAGCCTCAGCTCGAAGTTTATCCCCTTAGAGAGATCTTAAAAGGTGGATAGGATTTGGTCAATAGAGAGGCCTTAGGAGAGTGTTCATGAGACTAGAAAAGCACAAGCCTGTCTGTCGGGAGGGATGTGCCTATTTTGCTTGGAGACAGAACAAAAACAGAATTCCTGAGAGGGCTGATCAGGCAATGTAGGTTCAGACTTGGGGAGGGCTTGGAATGTTAGGCTACTATGCCATATATATAAGAAAGCAAGCTTCGGAATTCCCGTCGTGGCTCAGCGGAAACAAATCCAACTAGGAACCATGAGGTTGCAGGTTCAATCCCTGGCCTCGCTCAGTAGGCTAAGGATCTGGCGTTGCTGTGAACTGTGGTGTAGGTCGCAGATGTGGCTCGGATCCGGCATTGCTGTGGCTGTGGCTGTGGCTTAGGCCAGCGGCTACAGCTCCAATTTGACCCCTAGCCTGGGAACCTCTATATGCCACAGGTATGGCCCTAAATTTCAAATACTTGTTTTCATTTAACTCTTAACAGTAATCCTATGAAGCCAATATTATTCTTAATATCCCCGGTTCAGATACAAAGAAATTATAGAGTTCAGAACTTAGATAAAGGCTACATACAGCTACCAAGGGGCAGAACCAACGCTCAAACCCAGAGATGAGACCATAAATCTCATCATTTAAAATGAGTTCATTTCTGGAGTTCCCGTCATGGCTCAGTGGTTAACGAATTCGACTAAGAACCGTGAGGTTGCGGGGTTCTATCCCTGGCCTTGCTCAGTGGGTTAAGGATCCGGCGTTGCCGTGAGCTGTGGTGTAGGTTGCAGACGCAGCTCGGATCCCGCGTTGCTGTGGCTGTGGCGAAGGCCGGTGGCTACAGCTCCTGATAGACCCCTAGCCTGGGAACCTCCATATGCCATGGGTACGGCTCTAGATAAAGGCAAAAAGACAAAAAAAATAATAATAAAATAAATAAATAAATAAAATGAGTTCATTTCTATATAAAACAGACAACCAATGAGGACTTACTATATAGCACAGGAAACTACTCAATATTCTATAATAACCTACATGGGAAAAGAATCTGAAAAAGAATGACTATATGTTTCTAACAGAATCACTTTTCTGTACACCTGCAACTAACACAACATTGTACAGCAACTATACTCCAATAAAAAATAAATAAAGCATAGGAAATGAAAAGAAAATAAAATGGGTTCATTTCTCCAGCCTGAGATACAGTTTATTTCCCAGGGTACTGAAAGTTCTCTAAGATATAACTGCAGATCCATTGTCGATAACCTGGGAAATAAGCAAATGGAAAAGCAGTGTCACAAATCTGGCGGTATCCAAATGCCTTCCCAACTGCAGACAAACAAACAAAAAAAAAGCAAAGAAAAAGATACGGCATCTCCAATTGGTCAATGGAAAAAACTTGAAGAAAAAAAAAAAAAGATCAGATTAGGCAGGAGGTAGTTGATGAGAAAGATAACAATTCCCAGAATGAGTTCTCAGACAAGGATTGAGAATGGCTCACTTCCGTCCTTGGTCAGGCCATTAGGCTGATGAACTAGGAGGGTTGCTGAAGACATAGGGTTCCTTAATTTTGGCAACCTCTCAAAGTCCTCTCGATACCCTTGGGTCTTTGTTGGGGAAATACTGAAGAGGCTTGCCACACGAAGTGAGGTCATCAACAGAAATACTCGTTAGAAATGCAGAATCCCAGGCCCTTCCCTAGACTTACTAAAAACTACATTTTAACAATATAGCCAGGCAATTCCTGTACACATTAAAATTTGAGGAAGAATGGGCTAAATTAAAGGATAATTTGGTGGATTTATGACCACCAGAATAGTCATAAAGTGAGTACTAATGAAACCTAGTCTCCAGAGGCCCTTTCTTGCTCAAGAGTTTTTTTTAAATTATAGCTGATTTACAATGCTGTACCAATTTCTGCTATACAGCAAAGAGACCCAGCCATACATATATATAAACATTCTTTTCTTTTTTTTTCTTGCTTTTTTAGGGCCTCATCTGAGGCATATGGAGGTTCCCAGGCTAAGAGTCTAATATGAGCTGTAGCTGCTTGCCTCTGCCACAGCCACAGCAATGCCAGATCTGAGCCACGTCTGTGATCTACACCACAGCTCACAGCAACACCAGATCCTTAACCCACTGAGTGAGGCCAGGGATCGAACCCACAACCTCATGGTTCCTAGTTGGATTCGTTTCCGCTGCACCACGACGGGAACTTCTAAACATTCCTTTTCTTATATTATCTTCCATCATGGTCTATCCCAAGAGACTGGATATAGTTCCCTGTGCTGTACAGCAGGACCTCATTGCTAATCCATTCTAAATGTAATAGTTTGCATCTTCCAACCCCAACTCCCTGTCCATCGCACTCCTTCCACACCCCTGCCTTTGGCAACTTCAAGTCTGTTTCCTATTGTTCAGTATTTTTATATTTAGAGCATAGGTGTTAAGAGTACTCACTGGTTTTTTGTTTGTTTGTTTGTTTTTTCATTTTAGGGCCCCACTCATGGCATATGGAGGTTCCCAGGCTAGGGGTCTAACAGGAGCTGTAGCTGTCGGCCTTCACCACAGCCACAGCAACGCGGGATCCGAGCCGCGTCTGCAAACTCCACCACAGCTCACGGCAACCCCGGGTCCTTAACCCACTGAACAAGGCCAGGGATCGAACCCGCAACCTCATGGTTCCTAGTCGGATTCGTTAACCGTTGTGCCACTACGGGAACTCCATTCACTGATTTCTGAAACAAACAGATCTAGGTTTGATTTTTAGTTCTTCCATTAATTAGCTGTAGAGCCTTGAAAAAGTGCCTTAATCTCTCTAAAATGAGGATGATATTTCCTACAATTCTCCAGGGTGTGGTGAGGAGTAAATGAGACCATTGTGAGAATTACATATAGCCCAGACACCATATAGAGTAGACATCTGATCTGTTTCATTAAGCACATAGCTCATTATACACTATCTTGTTATCTCTTGCTCTAGCTACGCATGTGTATAACCTGTCCATTTCTGTGTTCGTGTGCATAAGTCCATTATAACATTCTGCAGGCAGGATTATAGCTTTTTCTTTTATATTACCCAGAGGGCTTATCACTCTCTTGCCCAGTAAATAATGACCACAAGCACAGCAATGTTTGGTGTTTAATCCAAATGCCCAAATGTAAGCTTACCCTGAATGGCTGGACCCCAAGCAAACAGATAATACCAACTCAAATGCAGATCAACAATCGTTTCCTCTCTGGGAACGTTCACAGGCCGTTTAAATCTGCAGGTAACCCGATTATTCTCAAAAACTCCTTCTTCATCTCTGGCTGGATTCCTCTGAATCTCCTTTGCCCACTGGCCTACGTTATAGAAGTGCTGTATGCGGACCCTGCCGTTGTCGTCATGGACGCAGGCCATGACATCGTCGCCACCCTAACGCGAAAGATGATGGAGAAAAAAGTCAAAGGCGCAACCTGGACAAACTTTTCTACTAGAGAAATTCCATTCAGAAATGTACATCCCATTACCTCTGTAATTTAAGACCCACCCCCAAAATTATTTTAAATGCCATTAAAAAGCTTTGACCAAATGACCAGAGTTTGCATCACAATAGCTAAAGCGAGTGCCTCCTGATGTGCATTTCAGGGAAAATTACCTCATCAGTTCACTAGCAGTCCTGCTGAAAACACAGACACCAACCTAATCATAAGCAAAAAATCAGACAAACCCAAATTAAAGGTCATTTTACCAAAAAAAGTGGCCCATAATCTTCCAAAGGGTCAAAGTCATGAAAGACTTCCCCTCTGAAAAAGAAAGAAATGAAAGCTAAGAAACTACTTTTTTTTTTTTTTTTGCCTTTTGTCATTTTATGGCCGCGGGTTTATGGCCGCACCCGCGGCATGTGGAGGTTCCCAGGCTAGGGGTCTAATCGGAGCTGTGGCCGCTGGCCTGCGCCGCAGCCACAGCAACGCGGGATCCGAGCCGCGTCTGCAACCTACACCACAGCTCACGGCAACGCCGGATCGTTAACCCACTGAGCAAGGGCAGGGATTGAACCCGCAACCTCATGGTTCCTAGTCGGATTCGTTAACCGCTGCGCCACAACGGGAACTCCTAAGAAACTACTTTAAAATAAAGACTAAAGATATACGACAAATGGAGTTTCCTGGTGGCTCAGGAGGTTAAAGATCTGGCATTGTCACTGCAGCAGCTTGGGTCGCAGCTCTGGCATGGGTTTGACCCCTAGCGAACTTCTGCATGCCACGGGCAAGGCCAAAAAAAAAAGATATATGACAACTCGTGACATTCCTAGACAGAATCCAGAGGCATAAAATAAAAATTTCCATAGAAGATTAATATCGGGGCAAAGGGCAATATTTGAAAATGGACAGCATCTTGGATAATACTATCATATCTACGTTAAACTTCTTGAATTTAATATATTATGTAATGAAAAAAAAATCCTTGATTTTAGGAGATCCCATTAAAACATGCAAAGTGAAAGGGTTGTAACAGCTTCAATTTAATCTTCAAAGTTTGCAGAAAATAATAAAAACAGTAAATGATAGATAGCTGTCAGAGTAGCATTAGCAGCAGCAGTGGTAGAGAGAGAAACATGTGTGGCCAGTGTTGTGGTTTGTGAAAAAGTTCCGGAACCAGATAGGGTGACGGTTCCGTACCATGAATATAATTGACGCCAGTGAATTACATACTTCAAAGTGGTTAAAACGGTAAATTTTAGGTTATGTACGTTTACCACAATAAAAAAGCTACCACTGGGTGAATCTAGGTGAAACATACAGGAGTTTATGGTACTATCTTTGCAGCTGATCTGTAGGTTCAATTTTTTTTTTTTTTCCAAAACAAATAAAAAAAATTAAAGGTGTTCATCAGTTGTGGAAAATGTACCCTTCTGTGAGGGTTTTGGCAATGAGGAGGTTCCCTGCATGTGTGGGGACAGGGTATATGGAAATTTTCTGTACCCTCTCTTCAATTTTGCTGTGAACCTAAAAACTGCCTTAAAAAATAAAACCTAATAAAGAAAACAGTAGGGTACCATTTCAACAAAAGTTAAAGCCTATTAAAAAAGGGTTCCATTTTGCTTTGCCTATCACATTAGGTTTTGAAAAAAAATTAATCTTTGCTTCTTCTTAGAATAACAAGAGAAAAGAGAGACATTTTAAAGGCCCTTAGAGAACAAACTGTCAAACATAAAATTTGAATGCTCTTCATTCAGCCTCCCTCCTCTGAGCCCCCTAATCTTTTTTTTATTTTTTTGTCTTTTTAGGGTTGGACGTGAGGCATACAGAAGTTCCCAGGCTAGGGGCTGAATTGGAGCCGTAGCTGCCGGCCTACACCACGGCCACAGCAATGCCACCAGATTCAATGGCCTACACCACAGCTTGTGTAGGTCCACCGAGGGAGGCCAGAGATTGAACCCGCATCCTCATGGATACTAGTCGGGTTCTTAACCTGCTGAGCCACAATGGGAGCTCCCGAGTCCCCTAATATGAACAGCCGTACAGTGAGTACAAATGCGTCCCAGGATAAGGAACGGTCAACTGCACTGCAAGCCAGCTTCTAGGATGGCACACACCTGCTGTTTCTCCTGTTGACCCTGAAGTAGGAGCTAAGTGATGCTGATTTGGATCCATGCAGTCTTGCCGGCTGGACCCTCTGTCTCCCCACCTGGACTGAGAATCTCACCCTTCTAGTGACCTCTACAAGAACAAACCTACTTTGACCGCTGAGCCTAATTCTCTCCTTACCACCCACCTACCATCCAAGCCCTATCCACAGCAAAACCTGTCAAGGTGACCTTCAAAACACGTGTGAAATCCGAGCCCTTCCCACCACTCCCGTTGCTGTCACCCTGGCCTGAGCTGCCCTCCTCTCACTGGAATAGCCTCAAAACAAAGCAGGTGAAGAAAAAGAAGCATCCTCTAGACAGAGCAGCAGCATGTGCAAAGGTACAGAGGCCGAAGAAAGTCCGGCTGTTTGGGAAGCACCCTGGCACAGGGAATGGTGGATGCAGGGGCTTCAGAGGAAAGGGGGAAGAATGCAGTGGAGGCACAGAGAGAAGCAGAGGGAAAGGATGGACAGCTCCCTGGGTTCCCGATGATCTGCCTGTAATTACCTGGTCCCAGTCCCTTCTGAGGTCCGAACGTGTTCCTGCCCATGCACACTGCAGACGACTGAACTTTGGGACCCAATTCTTCCCTCCTCCGTTGTCATCTGTAGCCACACCTGCACTAGGCCTCCTGCTAGAGGGAGTGTACTTTCCTGTCCCTTCATTCTGGGATTGGCTGTGTGACTTACTTTATTTTATTTATTTATTTTTTTGTCTTTTGTCATTTTAGGGCCGCACCCGCGGCATGTGGAGGTTCCCAGACTAGGGGTCTAATCAGAGCTACAGCTGCTGGCCTGCGCCACAGCCACAGTAACGCGGGATCCGAGCCGTGTCTGCAACCTACACCACAGCTCACGGCAACGCCGGATCCTTAACCCACTGAGCAAGGCCAGGGATCGAACCCGCAGCCTCATGGTTCCTAGTCGGATTCGTTTCCGCTGTGCCACGACAGGAACTCCTGTGTGACTTAATTTAGGCAATGGAATATTATTAGCCTATGTGATTAAACACAGGTTTGAAATAAGCTTGGATGGCTCTGGCACCTCTGCCTCTGCCATAGGAAAAAAAAAAGTGCCTTGGTAGCCACTGGTTCCGGAATAATTAGAAAAAACCTGAATCCAACCCACGGACTGAAGCCAAGCCCAGTTAAGTCCCAGCCAATCCATACACATGTAAGCAACAAATAAATGCACGATGTCATCGGCCGTGGAGTTCTGGAGGCTCTCTTGCAGCACTGCTGTGAAAATAACTAATGAACACAGGTACCACGAGACACCTTGTATTCTTACAACCAACCCTTCCTTCTCCATTAAGCTAGGTTGAATTCCTTTAACCTTGTAATCAGAGAGCCATAACTAATACAAATGTTATAATGCATTGATCAATTTTCTTACTTTGCTTGGAAAAAAGAAATCAAAATGCCAGAAACTGGCTTCTCCCATTTAGAAGGGGCATGGTAGCTCAGAGAAACAGAACCATGCCCATTCTCCAAAATCTAAAGTACCCCCAGCAAACTAAAGAGAAAAATCCATTTCTGTCATGTTTGCATCTTACCATTTTCTTGTCGGAAGAGAATCCAACTGCTACCCAACCATCTGTGTCTGCACTCAGCTCAAACTCCACATCAGCCCCTATCATCCGGTAGCTAAGGAAGTAGTCACAGGTCTCTGCGTTACAGCCTGGTTTGCCGTATCTATGGGATATATCAAAACAGGTATTACTGCTTCCTCATCTACTTATTCAAAATACATTCAGAGAGCATCTATGTGTCAGGCAGGATGCTGAGCAATATTAAAAAGTAAATAGGTAAATTAGATCCTTGCCTGGGATCTCAAAACTGCAATTTCACCCAGGAGAGACCACACAGATAATCTGCTCCTCTTTTTCTACATATAAGCTGAGGTCCCAAGATGGGAACAGACTTGCATAGCGAGCTGCGAGAGGACCCTCCAGCCCTAGCCAGGGTTCTTTCCATCTTATTAGAGTTTCTGGACTATTAATTATTACTGAATTATTTCTGAATCCCTCATAGAGAAAACAATTCTGATTTAATAATTTTAATTGGTTTTGTTAATTAAATGAATGCCAATCCTTTTCACTTAGATTTTTAATTAAACTACAAAGTTAAACTAAGAAAAAATGGACACATTAAAATACAGATTAAACTACAAAACCAGGACCGTTTATATTCATGGCATTCATGTGATGAATCATGTCACTTCGCTGAGAGGGATTTCTGCTTACCTGCATGCGCTGTGTCTGTCCTAAGCGGGGTCTTTATTTGGGACATGTTCTTATGACTAGGCAAGACTCCACTTTCACCTGTCTGAACTGTGGCAAAACCCTTATACATACAAGGCATCAAATAAATGCCTCACCTGGTATCCACAGGGCACGGACGTGTCACTTATTTATAAGATTTGCCTTTGCTCTATCGATCGGGCTCCTTGGTGCTAATGCAATTCAGACTCAAGTACAGAGCATTGTCAGGTGGTTATGCAGATAATCTGATTATGGATTCATTCATCTGTTCAAGGAGCAACAGTGAGATGAAAACAGGCACTGAAAATTTTCTTACAGAGGACTCGTGGATCCTTTAAGGATGGGCAAGCCCTAGCTCAAGGAATACTGTTTGACACTTTTTTTCAGAAGTGACAAAATTGTAGCAATGGGGGTGGGGGGGTGGGGGGG
>PVHT021183634.1:23347138-23466502 GCA_004024745.2 Catagonus wagneri | reverse complement strand
AGAAGGTATCTGAAGGTCCAGGATGCAAGGCTGTTAAGTGTTGATGCAGGGGGGAGGTGGGGAATCGGCAGCCCTGCTGGAAGGTACCCTCAGCAGCCAGAAAGAGGTGTAAGCTCAAGACCGCAGGAACCGGGGTGAAAAGCTGAAAGGGGTGAGGACTGCTAAAAGAGGGGTGCACGGGCCAGAAAGCAAGTCTCCCTGAAGCCAGCAGGGCACTGAAATACCGTCCCTTCTCAAAATCATGCCTCCATCACCAGAATGATTCATTGCTGGCCACCTTCCTCAATAATACTATCACTGGATTTTTTTTAATTTCTTAGAAATACTCTTGTAATCTCAGGAAAACTCCAAAACTTCGATTTTTTTCTCCTTAGACATTGAGCACTGAGCCAAAAAAAAAAAAAAAAAATCTTTTGCTATATATAGCAAGAGTCCGTGCAGGGACCATCAAAATCTTTACTCCAGGATAATTTGTTTTAAGAAATAAAGGATTCTAAGAGAAGGAGGCTTTTCCAGCAAAGCAGGGCTATGTAGACAGAAGGCCCACTGTCTACACTACTGCCTGCTAGCTCCAGCCCATCACATCTTGACAGAACTCACTAGTTCTGAGACAACTAGCTGGACACCATAATCTCTACGTAATGACTGGTTCGTATCATACAGCTATCCAGAAGTGATGACTTCGATGTGAAAAGGAATTGGGTCTCAGATCCATCTATTATCGCCTGTCCCACCCAGGCCCCTGCCAAAAAAGCAGAGACATATTCTGTGCCATGTGATTCTTCATCAGACAAATGGTGAGACAACTGAGCCAGGCAGAGAGTCGTCAACGACAAACCAAAGAAGAACAGGGGGTGCCAGGGGGAGTGCTATGGCTCAAGGCCTTTAAGACCAAAACCTGGGATGGCTCCTGGGCCCAGGCCACAACGCTGCTGAAGCTATGAAGCGGGGCAGGCCTCTGGATAGAGCGAATCGCATGCAATTTTCAAATACTACCTTGAGAAGTAAGTCAGTGTCTTAGCTTTAGTTTTCCAACTCGCAGATCTACCAACCTAAAGCATCCCTTAGTTTTTCCACAGTCCTCCACTTTGATTTTGGCAAATGGATCCACAGGAGGTGCAGTAGGGAAAGGGTAACCTGGCCAGTGAGAATAAAAAACGATTAGAAAACCCAGCAACCGCTTTTCCGAAGAGAAATGCTTCTTTTTATTTTTCATTTATTTATTTATTTATTTTTGTCTCTTTGCCTTATCTGGGGCCGCGCCTGCGGCATGTGGAGGTTCCCAGGCTAGGGGTCTAACAGGAGCTGTAGCCGCCGGCCTTCGCCACAGCCACAGCAACGCGGGATCCGAGCCGCGTCTGCAACCTACACCACAGCTCACGGCAACGCTGGATCCTTAACCCACTGAGTAAGGCCAGGGATCGAACCCGCAACCTCATGGTTCTTAGTCAGATTCGTTAACCACTGAGCCACAATGGGAACTCCAAGAAATGCTTTTTTTTTAGGATGTCGACTATTCTCCATGGCACGTGTCTATAGCAACGGCCGGCCGGGGCTTCAGGAAAAGGGCTTTGTTGAAGCCCAATCATGCTCTCCGTGAGGGGTGGTTTAGGGCATGTCTTTGCAACCAGTTTGAACCTGGTGACTGAGAAACAGCTTCTCCCTCATTTACAGGCGAGGAGCCTGAGGCACTGAGAGAGGCTATAAAGTCATACCCACCGGCTCACCACTGTCCCCTGGGAGGGTGAAAATCAGGTTTAATACAGTACACGTGCTCTAAGAGAGAAAAAATGAACCACAAAACATTTCTATATTTGATAGCAGAGGTTTTCCATCTATAACTATACATTGTAACAGGATTTTTCTGTTTCTCTGAACTTGTTTTTCATTAAGCTGCACAGAACATTTTCATACCTCACCCAATTCTTTAAACATGTCATTTCACACAGCTGTGTATCTTTCTTGTAAGATTACTTAACATCATAGTGCATTCAACCACACGTGGAAGGGAGGCCTGCATTACAGTTCTAGTTTGTGACGCAAATAATTTTCTTCTAGACTGTTCACTCCCTGCACACGGGAGTGATTCATCTTGCATTCCCTCTGTCCAGCACAGTGTTTGGCATTGGACATTGAAATGACTGTCAAGTCAATAAATGAAGTCACCCACAGATATTAGGTAATGCAAATACATCTTACATTTTTGTTTTATTAGGGCTGCACCTGCAGCATATGTAAGTTCCGGGGTTAGGGGTCGAATTGGGGCTTCAGCTGCCAACCTACATCATAGCCTCGGAAACACCAGATCCAAGCCGTGATGCCAGATCCTGAACCCACTGATCAACGCCAGGGATGAAACCTGCATCTTCATGGACACTATGATGGGTTCTTAACCTGCTGAGCCACAACGGTATTCCAAAAAAGTATCGTACTAGCTTTAATTTTCTCACTATCCTGAAGTCTTTTCTTTGTGATTTGTAATGTTTTTTTTAATGAGGTTGTGTTTACTTTGTTCCATTTAAGTTATACTTAAAAAAGCCACCAGGCCACACTTTCCTGGTTCGTGTCTGTGCACTTTGGACAGCTCATCTAGATCTTGATCACATGCTAAAGTACAGTCCCACTTTTTCACCACCTTCAAGTAACTGGGCCAAATGCATTCCTTTATCTATTTCCATGCTTATTTTACGCTAAGTCCTAAGTCTACTTCAGTACTACAGGCTGAGTTCTGTCTTGAATGAGTTTTTTGTTTTTCTCAATTTTTTTTTTGTCTTTCTGCCTTTATCTAGGGCCACACCCGTGGTATATGGAGGTTCCCAGGCTAGGGGTGTAACAGGAGCTGTAGCTGCCGGCCTTCGCCACAGCCACAGCAACACAGGATCCGAGCCGCGTCTGCAACCTACACCACAGCTCACGGCAACGCCGGATCCTTAACCCACTGAGCAAGGCCAGGGATCGAACCCGCAACCTCATGGTTCTTAGTCGGATTCGTTAACCACTGAGCCACGAAGGGAACTTCTGTTTTTCTCAATATTTACTGAGTCCAATACTACAAACCACGTTGATCATCTTCCTCTGTGTTCTTCCTCTTATTTCTCACTACACTGCTGTGGCCATTCTCTTCTGAGGATTTTTCCAGGAATGCAATGACCACTTATGTTTGTGAGATTCTCCAGGTATCTGAAAAAGATCATCTCTTGCAATGTTGCTTCCGACTCAGGTCCCCCATCTTCTTCCACTGTCCTTACTAATTGCTAGCACCTAGAATAATACTTCAGCATACAGCAGACTTTCAGCTCAATAAATGCCAGTTATTATTCCAAATGGATTATTATTACTATGAATACTTTAAATAACCATTGCATACAATCATCTCTAGAAGAAGAATGGGTTTCTAAGGCTTCATATAAGTTCTGGAACAAAGCCCCCTTAAAATAAATGTACCAAACTAATTTACCAGTGTTAGCAAATGGCTGATTTTTCAGGGCTCTGCTAGCACTGATTTCCTATTATCTTACATGCTTCTAAATCTTGGAATAAGAATGTATATTGTCAAATGCATTTGGACATCATTAAATAATACCATATTTTTTCTCGTTTTGACTGGTTTTGGTCCCTGGTCACCAGAAAGACCAATCACGTGATGAGAGGTTTGGGGCATTAAGCCAGCCCCACCTCCAGGAAAGGGCTGAGGGGCAGCTTTCTGGTTGGTGAACACACTGATATGTCTGGAGGGTGACATGTCCTGATTCCACGGAGTAGAATCCTCTTCCTTCCAGGTTAGGACCCAGAAACTGCATTCGTGAGCCACCCCCCAGCACCACCACCAACACCACCACCAAACTCTGTCCTGTGTGTGTGTGTCTTCATTGGCTGTTCCCAACTTGTACCTGATGCTAAAACTGTCATTGTATGTATCGCCTGTTCCTGAATTCTTTGAGACTTTCTAATGAATGACATAAGCAGAGGGAGGATACAGATGGCCCCTGGAGTGGTAGCCAGTTGGTCTGCCACAGTCTTGTTGTGGACCATGCCCTTTATAACCTGTGAAGTCATTAATGCCAGAACTGAAATTCAGTACACCAGTTGGGGTTGGTATCAGAATATAAGCAGAGTGATACCACAGCTTTTCCCTGAAATTAACTCTATTTGGCATAAAAGAAGTTTGGAACATATGCCGATACTTAAGCTCTTGTGTGTCAGCTACAACCCAGTCTTCTATAGCCAGCTCTAGGATGGGGCTGGGACTCTGCAAACCACACTTCTCTTTTTCCCAGCTGGCTAGGCTCTACCAAAATGAAATCTTAGAGGGAGGCTGGGAAGCAGGAGGGAGGGAAAGACGCTTTGTTCCTGTTGGACTGCTGTGCAACAAGCAAGTCCTCAGCAACTCCAGCCTTGCAGTGGCAGTTGGTTTGAGTTTCCAGCTTTCTTCTAGGCTCCCAGAGCCAGCCTCATCAAAGCAACCAGTATCAGCTCGGCAAAGAGCCCATGCTCAGAGGATGGGTTGTACCTCTTGGGGTGTGGGGGGGTCCTCATCTGAACTTCCAAGTTCTTGCCACCCCATGCCCTTCTCTCTGTTTCCTCAGCCCTAGGGCCAGCAGCTGCTTCTCGGTTACTTTCTTCGTGCTCCATTTCTTGCCTCTGTAACCCCCCAACACCTTTTTTTTGTCTTTGTACCTTATCTAGGGCCGCACCCATGGCATATGGAGGATCCCAGGCTAGGGGTCTAACAGGAGCTGTAGCCGCCGGCCTACTTCACAGCCATAGCAACACGGGATCCGAGCTGCATCTGCAAGCTACACCACAGCTCACAGCAACGCCGGATCCTTAACCCACTGAGCAAGGCCAGGGATTGAACCCGCAACCTCATGGTTCCTAGTCAGATTTGTTAACCACTGAGCCATGAAGGGAACTCCCCCCAACACCTTCTCAGGCAGTTCCCTGGGCTGGTCATCCTGTTTTCATTTTTTTTTAATTATTTTATTTTATTTTTATTATTTATTTTGCTTTTTAGGGCCACACTTCAGCATATTCTGAAGTTCCCAGGCTAGGGGTCTATTCGGAGCTACAGCTGCCAGCCTACACCAGAGCAACAGCAATGTAGGGTCTGAGCTGTATCTGCGACCTACACCACAGCTCACAGCAACGCTGGATCCTTAACCCACTGAGCGAGGCCAGAGATTGAACCTGTATCCTCATGGATACTAGTCTGACTCGTTTCTGCTGTGCCACAATGAGAACTCCTGGTCATCCTGTTTTTAAAAAGCTTTAAAAACGGGTGTCCGTCCTTCTGACTGAACGTTGATGAGTAGAGAGGAAGTGTATTAATCTTTGAATACGGATACAATGCATTTGTAAAAACCATACCTTATTAGCAGTTAGCATCTTGAAGGCTCTAGAATAATGATATTCAATAGGATCTGTTCTCCGTGTACTGTACAATTTGATTGGAAAATTATTTTGCTTGTAAAATTTTAATGTTTAAGTAACCTAGGTACACAGAACTGACAATACTTCTTGGTTTATAGCACACGCTTATCAGTCTATAAAATAAGCCCATCTTAAATTTCCCTCTAACCCATCCTTAAACCCACTTTCCTCCCTGCTTAGATAAGCAACTGAGTGTATTTCATATATATCCTTCTGAAAATTATGGAGGTTTCAATAACAATGAGCACTCTGACACATCTTAGAAAAGCAGTAGTTCTCTGTGATAAACTGTAAGCACACATTAGGAATAATAGACACCAGCCAACATGGGTTGAAGGGTAGGTAACTTCTCATCTCTGCCTGTCCAGGCTAAGGTGCTGCAAGATTGCAAAAAACCTTTCATTGTCCCAACAACACCATTCTGGAACTCTTGCATAATTACCTTATAAGATGATTACCAAAAGTGCCTTTTTCTCAACACGAGTTACTAAATAATTCATCTTTTCCCAGTGATGTATGAGGACAGAATTTACTAGTTCTCATATAAACTTTGGCCTGTTTCTGGATTCTTCTTTTCTGTTCTTTGACTGGACTGTTCCTGGAGCCAGGACTGCACTAATTTAATTACTAGCCTTTATAACATATCTTAATATCTAGCAAGGCAAAAAACTATCTTAATAATTCATGCAACATGACTATTTCATATAAAGTATAGAAACCAATTTGTCAAGTTCTCTCCAAAAATGCTGCTGGGTGCTTGTCTGGAACTGCATTAAATGTATAGATGAATTGGGGGAGATTTGAAATTTTTATTCCTTCCAAGATCACAGTAATCTCTCCATTTCTTCATATATTTTATATCCCTTAACAGTTTAAATTTTTTCTCCATCTAGGAGCAGTGCGTTTTGTCAGGTAAAATCTGAACACTGTAGATTTCTGTTGCTATGTTACACAATCCTGTCTTCTTTTACATTCTCTAGCTCATTACTGCTAGAGAGGAAGCTTCTGGTTTATATATGCTGATCTTGTTCATCATAACTTCACTGCACTCTCTTGATTACATCTATTGGTTCTTTTCGGATTTTTCTATGTAAATGCTCATACAAAGAGAGAGAAAAACCTACCTTCACAAAAAACTCATACACCAACGTTCACGACAGCATTATTCATAATAGCCCCAAATAGGAAATAACCACAAGGTTATTAATGGATGAGATTAAAAAATATGGTAAACCCATAGAAGGGAATGTTATTCGTTCATAAAAAAGAATGAAACACAGATATGTATAACACGAATGAACCTCAGAATCATTTTGCTGAGTGAAAGAAGAGTCACAAAATAATCTCATGTTGCATAATCCCATTTACATGAAATATCCAGAAAAGGCAAACACTGAGACAGAGATTCGTGCTTGCCTAGGTCTGGGAGTCAGGGGCAGAGGTGGGTGAGGGGACTGCAGGGTAATATCTAAAGGATACAGGATTTCCATTGGAAGGGGTGAAAGTATTCCAAAGTCGATTACGGCGAGGGTTGCACAACTCTGTGATATACTAAAACCCATTGAACTATACACTTGAAATGGGTGAATGTATTAATAAAGCTGTTGCAAAAAAAAAACAATAGATGTCCTGCATACCACACTCTCCTGCTCCATTTAACCCAATTCAATACTGAATTCAAGCGCTGAGCATCTGATTGACAGAATCAAGATCGTATTCAGGCTTCAAGGTAGGATGCTAACCCCTGCAAAACAGGAAAGCACACCGGACAGAAGCTGAGACAGACACAGAGGGAAGCCGACCCACCACACCTGCCAAATTTCTCTGCTCTTATTCGGCACTTAGTTTATTTGCACCTTCACCCTTTCCCCTGACATTTCAAAGAACCAAATTTTGATTTGGGCAATTATTCTCATTTGTGTCGTATATGTGCATTTTCCATTTCATTCATTCCTACTGAGATCTGCATTTTCTTTTTTGTGTCCATTTTGAGTTGCGTGATTAGCTTGTTTTCAGTCTTTGTTATTTCCTGAAAAATATATTCAAAGCCATAATTTTCCTCTAAGCTCTGTTTGAAGTTCAGGCCAAGCATTTTTTTTCTCTTCTTCTCTTTTTTTTGGCTGCCCCGCAGCATATGGAATTCCTGGAACAGATCCTTAACCCGCTATGCCAGGCCAGGGATGGAACCTGTGTCCCAGCACTCCAGAGACACCACTGATCTGCACCATAGCGGGAACTCCCAGACCAAGCATTTTGGCACACACCATTTTGATAGTCATTATAAGTGCATCTTAATTTTCCTTCCAAATTTTTCTTTAACCTAAGCGATAATTTAATTTTGTTGGTTTCTTAAAAAAAATTTCAGACATGGGTGATTTTCCCCCCTATATTTCTATTAATTTCAAATTTTACCTCACTGTAGTCAGGAAGTACCTGTACCATGTAGGTTCTTTGGAATTTACTGACTTCTTTTTGTTCTGATATATGGTCAATTTCAGCAGATCTTGTGTGTGCTCAAAATGAATATGGTTCTATATTTATAGATCCTATATAACTATTTGATTTAACTATTTATATAATTAAAATCACCTATATCTTTTCTTAGTTTTAAAATGTGTTTGATTTTTCAAGTCTAAGAATATGTCCAATTAGAAATGCTGATTTAACTATTTCTCTATATATTCCCATAAGTTTTTCCTTTATATAACTGGAAGCTATACTGTCATTTAGTATTATTTATCTTGATTTATTATCAGTGAATAACATTATCTCCCCCTTATGTTTTGTCTTGAATTATATTGTTTGATGTTACTGTCACCTCAGTTTTCTTATGGTTCATTTTTCCCTGGAGTATCATTTTCTATTCCTTTAAAAATTGTATAGTATTTATACAGACATAGTAAAAGTCTGTGATTTTCCTTTCTCGTATTGTCCTGGCATGGTTTTGCTAATGAGGTTATGGGAACTATTCCTTCTGTTTTTTTGGGGCGTTTTTTTTTTTTTTTTTTTTTTTTTTTTTTTTGCCTTTTAGGGCTGCACCTGGGACATAGGGAGGTTCCCAGGCTAGGGGTCCAATTGGAGCTGTAGCTGCCGACCTACACCACAGCCACAGCAACACAGGATCTGAGCTGCGTCTGTGACCTACACCACAGCTCACGGCAACGCCGGGTCCTTAACCTACTGAGAGAGGCCAGGGATCGGCACCCACATCCTCACGGATCCTAGTCGGGTTTGTTAACCGCTGAGCCAAGATGGGAACTCTGGAAGATTTTTTTTTAACTGACTCAATTTCTTTGGTAGATTATTCAGGTTTTCTGATTCCTCTTGAGTCAGTTTTTGGTAAGTTATATTCTTCTAAAATTCGTCCACTTAAAATTTCAAGTTGATTGGCATACAGTTATCCAGCATATTATTAGCTTACTTTTAAAAATCTGCTTCTGTGTTTTATTCGGCTGTAATTCACATACCGTAAAATTTACTATTTTAGGAGTTCCCTTCGTGGCTCAGTGGTTAATGAATCCGACTAAGAACCATGAGGTTGCGGGTTCAATCCCTGGCCTTGCTCAGTGGGTTAAGGATCCGGCGTTGCCGTGAGCTGTGGTGTAGGTTGCAGATGCGGCTCGGATCCTGCATTGCTGTGGCTGTGGCGAAGGCCGGCAGCTACAGCTCCTGTTAGACCCCTAGCCTGGGAACCTCCATATGCCGCGGGTGCGGCTCTACATGAAGGCAAAAAGACAAAAAAAAAAAAAAATTTACTATTTTAAAGGGTACAATGCAGTGGTTTTTCGAATCTTCACAAGGTTGTACAACCATCATCACTATCTAATTCCAGAACATTTCCATCATTCCAAAAAGAAACCTAATACTTGTTAGCGGTCACTAACAATTTCATCCTTCATCCAGTTCCGAGCAACCACAGAGCTACTTTCGGGCTCTATGAATTTGCCAGTTCCGAGCATCTCACAGAAATGGACTCATACGAATGGTGTGTTTTGTGTATGGGTTCTCTCTCTTAACATGTTTTCAAGGTTCATCCATGCTGTAGTGTGCATCAGTACTTCATCCCTTTCTATGGCTTAATGACGTTCCATTGCATGGATGTAACCACATTTTAAAAAAAATCTATTCAGCACCTGATACATTTGGGTTGTTTCTACTTTTTGGTCATTATGACTAACATGGCCATGAATATCTGTGTACACATTCTTGTGTGAACATATGCTTTCAATTAATTCTCTTGGATTAGAACTGCTGTGTCATATGTTAACTCAGGTTTAACTTTGTGAGAAGCTACCAAACTATTTTTCAAAGTAGCTGCACCATCTTACATTCTTATCAGCAGTGTACTGAGAAGGGAGGGCAGGGTCTTTTTAAAAATTATTTATAATTTTAGCTATCCTAGTGGATGTGAAGTAATATCCCAGTAGATTCTGATTTGCATTTCCTTAATGACTAAATGCTGGTAAGTTTCTACTCATGTGCTCATTGGCCATTTGTGCATCTTCTTTGGACAAATGTCTATTTAGAGACTTTTCTCCTTTTTTTTAATTTTTTTTTTTAATGCACCTATGGCATAGAGAAGTTCCCAAGCCAGGGACTGAATCCTTGCCACAGCTATGGCAATGCCAGATCCTTTAACCCACAGCACCAGGCTGGGGATTCAACCTGTGCCTCCACAGTGATCCAAGCTGCAGCAGTTGGGCTCTTAACCCACTGTGCCATAGAGGGAACTCCCCCTTTTGCCATTCTATAATTAGGTTAGCTGTCTTTGTATTGTTGAGTTATAGTGTACTGGCTTTTTAATCTCTGCCAGGTCTAAGGTTATTTTCCCCTCTTTTTCATTCCTGATATTATTTGTTTGGTCTCTTTCTCCTGATCAATCTTGCCAGAATCCTGTTGTGACAGTTAAGTTTAGGTCTCAACTTGGCTAGGCCAGGTGCCCGGATACGTGGTCCAACGTTATTCTGGATGTTTCTGTGAGAGTATTTTGGGACAAGAGAAACAATTGAACATTTAAATCAGCTGCACTAGAGCAGACTGCCCTCCATAATGCGGGCAGGGCTCAGCCCATCCCAGCTGAAGGCCTGGGCAGAACAAAAAGACGGACCTTCCCCAGGCAAGAGTGAATCCTGCAGCAGATGGCCTTCAGACTGGAACTGCAGCAGCAGCTCTCTCCAGGGTCTCCAGCCTGCCAGCCCGCCCTGCAGATTCTGGACTTGCCAACCTCCAAAACTGTGTGAGCCCATTCCTTCCAATCAATCAATCTCTCTCCCTCGCCATCTTTCTCTCACACACATCCTACTGGTTCTGTCTCTCCAGATAAGCCTAACACATTTATCTACTTTATTCACGTTTTCAAAGCGGCACTTTTGGCTTTTATGATCTTTGCAGAATGTTTGCTTTCTATTTTCATTAAATTCTGCTATATCTTTGTTATTACTTTCCCCCTATTTTCTTCTGAGTTATTCTCTTCGAACTTCACACTTTAGGGGCATTTCTCCTTTTCTTCTATCAGCATTTAAATCCAATAACCAACTGCCCTGAGGGGTTCCCCCCCTACCCCGGGACGTGCCACCAATGAAGCAATTCCATATGCTCGATGCAGAGCTCCTGTCCCTTCCCAAAGCTCTTCCTCCTATGTTTTCCATCTTCGTGAGGAATCTCACCACCCTCCCCCAGCCTCCTAACCCTGAAACTTCAGTCCCAGATTTCTCCACCTGGGACTCTTACCGAGTCACCAGCCTCCTCTTGACTACGGCTCAGCTTCCTATCTGGTCCCGCTATCTCCCTTCTACTTGTCCGCCACGTGGAACCGGGTCTTGGCCCAGCACTGTTTGAAGAACTTAACTGGCCTCTCCAGCCGCTTCCAGGCCCCGCACACCCACCTGTCTTCCTCCACCCTGAGATGTATGGCTCAGACACCCAGACACGGCCAGCCTCTCCTTCACCCCTTAGCTCTGTCCATGCTCCTTTTTTTTTTTTTTTTTTTTTTTGTCATTTTGCCTTATCTAGGGCCACACCCGCGGCATATGGAGGTTCCCAGGCTAGGGGTCTAACAGGAGCTGTAGCTGCCGGCCTTCGCCACAGCCACAGCAACGCGGGATCCGAGCCGTGTCTGTTACCTACACCACAACTCACAGCAACGCCGGATCCTTAACCCACTGAGCAAAGCCAGGGATTGAACCCACAACCTCATGGTTCCTAGACGGATTTGTTAACCACTGAGCCACGACAGGAACTTCCATGCTCCTACTTTTCTATTACTGGTTTTGGTATTTTTGTTTGTTCCTCTCCTTCCACTTTCCATTTTGGTGCTATTTTTTCCCTTTTCATTTAAAACAAAAATTGAGATAAGACCAAAAAATAATGGTTTGGGGAAAAAAAATTATTTTTTCTCCTTCCCTTTTCTTCTTCTCACTTGTGCCCTATAAACCCTTCCTTCTGTTTTGGAGTAGCATTAAAATCATTTTTTTCCCCCTTCAGCTATTCCTATAACCCAAGAGGCACTTATTTTCTTGGTCCATTTTTCCAGGTTCTCAGTATGCTTCTGTGGTTTCCGTTCTTTTTTTTTTTTTTTAATTTTTTTTTTTTTTTTTTTTTTTTTTTTTTTTTTTTTGTCTTTTTTTATGTAGAGCCGCACCCGCGGCATATGGAGGTTCCCAGGCTAGGGGTCTAATAGGAGCTGTAGCTGCCAGCCTTTGCCACAGCCACAGCAACGCGGGATCCGAGCCGCGTCTGCAACCTACACCACAGCTCACGGCAACACCGGATCCTTAACCCACTGAGCAAGGCCAGGGATCGAACCCGCAACCTCATGGTTCTTAGTCGGATTCGTTAACCACTGAGCCACGACGGGAATCTGGTTTCCGTTCTTGTCTAACTCTCAGACACTATCTGTTCCTCCTTTGCAATCCCTTGAGCCTGTTTTGCCATACTCCACTGGCTGGTTAATGGCTTCTGGTTTGCTATTTATTGCTTCTACTTAATTGTTTGGAACACAGCCCTCAGGCTTTAATTTAGTACTTTATTCCTTGAAGTTTTAACCAGAAATTATCTGTTCAAACCACTGAGAGTTACAGTGTCAGCCTCTTTCTCTTTCTGGACTGCCTGAATTGTTTCTGCTTATCAGAGTCCTGTGATGAAGTAAAAAGGTCAAGGGACCTTGTAAAACGGAACGTTCCACACACACATGGGGCGCCTGTTTGGCAAAGCTTTCATCGTGGCACCCACCACTCGGGAAACTGCAGTTCCCAATTGCCTACCCTATCGATTCCAAGCCCCTCTTCTCAGGTTTGCCCACGAAAGTGCCCCATCCTGCCTGTCTCACTGCATTTCCTAGCACAGGTCAACAGGCACCCACTGTTCCAAACACGCTGGACACCTCACACCACGTTATCCATAAAGTCAATCAACAAACCTACCCAGTTTTCTGCTACTTTCTAGCTGTGTGCCTTTAGCTACAATACTTAAGTTTTCTGTGGGTCAGTTTCCTAAAGTGGGAATAACAGTAGTATCTAAGCCAGAGTGTTGCTATAAGATTATAAAGTTAACATGGATAAGGTACTGAGGACGGTGACTGGCACACAGTAAGCACTTATGAAAAGTTATCTCCAATTAGCATTATTATGGGGCTAGATCATGGAGATAAATTAAAATGTAGATTATTTACTTTTATTTACCCTTGCTGTGATTTGATTTGGTTTTATTCTCCTGCCTATAAATAGTATATATACATTGTTTTTACCTTTTCACTGAACAAGGTGATCCTATCTTTGTGCAAACCAAAGTACAAATGAAGAGATACTGTAAATAAAAAAAAGGGTATGTGTGTGTTTTCGGGCACACATGTATGGATGTACGTGTGTATGTGTGTGTGTAGTCTTTTTATTCTCAGACAACATGTGCATGTGGACCACAAGGAGAAAAGTATCCCAAATGTGTATTTGTAAGGTGATGGGTTATGAATCCACATACAATATATGGTAGACACAGGAAGAGAGAGGCAGATGAATGAACCGCTGCTCTTTTCCCCACGCTCTGTTCTTCTCTCTACTGTCTACTAGTTCCTTCCCAAGATGGAAAAAAATTGTGGTCATAAAGTGGTCAGATTACTATGCCTTAAAGGTGAGTAACCTGGGAGTTCCTGCTGTGGCACTGTGGATTACAAACCTGACTGGTATCCATGAGGATGCAGGTTCAATCCCTGGCCTTGCTCAGTGGGCTAAGGGTCCGGCCTTGCCGTGAGCTGGGATGTAGGTCGAAGACATAGCTTGGATCCTGCATTGCTGCGATGTAGGCTGGCGGCTGCAGTTCCCATTCAACCCCTAGCCTGGGAACTTCCATAAGCCACAGGTGTGGCCCTAAAATGAAAAAAAAAAAAGTAATCCAACTGCAGCGGCTCAGGTTGCTGCGGAGGTGTGGGTTCGATCCCTGGCCCAGTGTGGTGGGTTAAAGGATCAAGGTGTAGCTCGGATTCAATCCCTGGCCCAGGAACTTCCACATGCCGTGGGTGTGGCCACACGCACAAAAAGGTAAGTAACCTGGAATGGTGTTCCTGTTTTCCTTCCTAGGTAGCGCATGGCCCAAGGACAAGCCATACATCATCTATGTGGCTAGTAAGACTCACAGTAGCTTTTCAGACCTGACCTGTAGATCTTAGAAGCAGGGAAAAGGGAGCACAGAGTTTCACTTGGGCCTTAACCCTAAGCCAATGGCCAACTCGATTGTTTTTCACAGATCCTCAGAATAGGATGTTTGCCAATATCATGTGGTAATCCATTTTATATTCTACTGTTGTTCTGAATACATAAACTCTGGCTTGGTAACCTCAAGGGGAAGACTTATAAGTAACAGGATTCAAGCACCAAGAACCTATCAACACTTTTGACCACAGAGAGCACGAAGGGTCATGGCAAGGCTAGACAGTGTGCTGCGGGAGAATATCCTTGCCTAATGATAAGGGATGAAAGGAGAAAATCAGGGAAGGCTCCCTGGAAGAGGTGGCATTTGGGCTGGGACCGGAAGGATGAATAGTACCAGCTAAGACAGTGGCAGCCCCTAAGACTTCTGAGAGGTGGCATCATTCAACCAAAACAGAATTTAAATTTAAAAAAATGAACATGTTAGGGGGTGATTAGAAACATCAAATCAGCCAGTGTTCCATCTCTGGCTTTGGGGGTCTTGGGCAATCTGGCCACTGGAGAAATGGTTCTGGACAAGGTGGGTAATGGTACTGGGCTCTCCCACAGTTTCAGGGAATTCTCCATCCCCACTCCCATTATTCTAATTCCTTTTTTCTGATTTCATATTGCTGGGCTACCTCTCCATTAAAAATTCAGTTCGTTGGCTACTTTGAACCTGAGAAGGGGGTACACTTCGGAGTCGATCAGTAGAAAAAGACAACACTGCTTGTTCTGAAAGAAAGAATAATTTAAAGGTACCATTTTCACCTCTTCACTTGCCGCTTCCTCCACAATCCAACTGGGCTCCCTCCTTCCTTCTCCACTGATTTCATCCCAGGAAAACCCACCCCTTATCTCTCATTGCCTGAATCCAATCAGCTATTTGAAATCTCCACTGGGCCTCACCATGGCATGGCACACTCTTCCGACGCCCTCTTTTCCTTCACCTTTCAGTGGCACACCCTTCTGCGACATTTCCCGATCCTGCTTCTCTCTCTCTGGCAGTGCCCTTTTAAGGCAGTGTCACCGATTATTTCTAAGGATCTTGGGAAAATCTCTACTAAGGACCCACAAGGCTAAAGCCTCGGCCCAGGGTAATCCAGCAGAGGTGCTGCCCCTGAGAGGCTCACCCCACAAATGTCCCCACCAGCACCCACCAGATGGTTGCAGGAGCAGTCTTTGAAGGTAAGTGAAATGGTCAGAGAGAAGAGCAGAATGGAGGGTGAAAGCTCAGAGTGAGGGAAGAGGAGGAAAGAGAGATGGCTGTAAAAGAAAGATGGGTCAGAGAGAAAATTCCAGGTGAAGGAGTTAAAGCTTCATCCAGAGAGGAGGTTGGAGCCATTACAGATTTTTGAGGGTTAGAGCCAGGCTTCAGGTTGGCTGTGCAGAATGGGTGAGAGTGGCAGGCAGACAAACACCAGGGATTTGTACACACATCACAGGCCCCACCGCCCCGTGGGGGTCACCTCACCTAAATGCCCTTCCCTTTCTGTCTCACTAAAGTCTCTCTTCCCCATTCAGCGCTACAAAGCTTTCCTTTGGGCTGCAGCCCACCTGATGTCCATGTTCATAAAACTGCCTGGCCTATGCAACCAACCTCCCTCTCTCGGTACATACAGACTAATCTAATAGACACAGAATCTAACCTTGTTCTTCATTTGTTAGATACACGTGCCTAGTGAGAATATAATTTCTCACGTGCCACCTTGAATCACCTGTCCCTGTGCTGGGCTGACTATGAACAGAATAGCTATGTCTTAGATGCTTTCAGAAAGAGATGGGTTTGGGACTATTTATTCCTTTCCAGAGTAACAGGTTCTATTGCTGCTTGTTGTCCTCCTACCCCGCCCCCTTCCCAGCCATTCTCTCCTTCTCCCTGGCCATATGGCTACCCAGCTAGAAGACTACACTTCCAGCTTCCCTTGCAGCTAGGTCATGTAATCAGGGTCTTGCTAAAGGAATGCGAGCGGCGGCGTGATTTGTGTGACCCGCTTAAAAGGAAATTGCTTGTCCTGAACTTCCTCTCTCTCTTCCCTTCTCAAGCTTGAACAAAGATGTGCAAGCAATGTGACTTCCACACTAATGAGGACCAAGTTCAGGCAGTAGGGGGAACAACAACATGGAAGGAACCTAGGTCCTTGACTGACCTTGTGGAACAGAGCTTGTCCACGAGCCCAGACCAGCCACACTCATGTGAGAGAAAAATAAACTATCTTATTTAAGCACGATAGGTTGGGGGTCCCAGTTTCAGCAGTAAGCCTCTACCTAACTAATATACTTCCCCAAATCCATTTCTCTGTTTAATACAATAAGTACAGTTTTTGAATTGGGCATATTACTTCCCAGCTAAAAGGCTACATTTCCCAGCCTCCTTTGCGCCTACATGTGACCACATGACTTGGTTGTGGCTACTGAAGTGTACCTAGAATTGTTACATGGGACTTCTGAGTAAACCTCCTTATAAAGTAGTCAGTGACCTTCTCCCCATTTCCTCTTTACCACTGACTGGAAAGTGAATGTAATGGCTGGAGATTAAGGAGCCATTTTGCACCCTGAAATTACATGCCAAAAATTGTGAAGAAGCAGAAGACTTCTTAGGGTTGACCAGTTGTAAACTGCCTACTTCTAGATTACTTTACAAACAGAGGAACTTCTATCTTATGTAAGCTATGGTGATTGTTATAAGTAACTAAATCTAGTCCTAAGTAGCAGATACACCCAGCATCATATCAGTTGCTAGGACACACAACATTTCAAACCCCAATTTGATTCTTGATTCCTCTTAGTACAAGAAAAGAAAATCACTTTCCAAATTGCAGAAGTAAGAAGTCAGTTTCCATTCCTTCTGAACAGAATCAGCTTGGCTTTTGTGTTCACCGAAACGCTGCCTCTACGGGGGAGATCTGTGCGACAAACCCCGAGTCTCTGGGCCCAGCAGGCCCCAACAATGGTGGCTCACACTAGCGGTTCATGACACGTGGGGAAAAGAAGTGGGATGGAAGTGGAGAGGATATGTGACCCAGCTCTCATAGCAGGGCAGTGAGCACAAACGCTGAGGCTGGGACACCAGCCACTGCAAAATTAGGTCAAAACAGACAGGGAGGAAATCAGGCAACATCCCTCTTTAAATTGGGATTTCCGCTTCCCATCAGCTGTTCTGATCCCACACCTCTAGGCCAGATGGCAGTCTCCTCCCTTTACCATCCTCTACGCAAAGCCCTGACAGAGAGGGTGGAGGCTGGATGCTGAAAACCGGGAAGCTTAGACTCAGTCCCACCTGTCTGCAGCTTCGCAGGACCACCACCCTCCGCCGGCCTCAGTCCCCCCACCTGTAAAACCACCTGCAGGTGGAAGGCGCTGACATCTCTTCGGGCCCCCTCTCCAGGTGGATGGGGAGGGTGTGCCATGCGTTCCCCCTTCCGAGCCTCGGCTGTACCGCGGCTGCCTCTTTACATCCTAACCAATTCCCCGCCCCCGCTCCCGCCGCCGCCGCCTCCTCCTCCTCCGTCCCCGATCCCGGGTCTCCCTTCCCTCAGCCCCACACCCTCCCGGAGCCTCACCGTCCTCGGATAGGTAGCGTAGGTCGTAGAACTCCCCTGCGAAGGTGCCGTAGGAGGAGTCGTGGCGTGGCACCGCCTCGTCGGCTCCCGCGTCCCCCCGCGTGCGGCCCCGGGGTCCCCGGCCACCGGGGCCCGCGCCGTCGTCCGCGGGGCTGGCGGCGCAGGCTGGGGGCCCGGTCAGCAGCAGCAAGAGCAGCAGCGCCCAGGTTCCCGGGCGCTGCCGGCGCGGCTGCGCCATCGCTGCGCACGGATCCGGCAGCCAGGCCGCTCCGGCCGCAGCTGGGCCGCCGCGGGCGCGGGGTCGGGACTGCGCCGCCGCCGCCAGCGCACGCCCGCCCCCGCCTCCAGCCCGCGCAGCCGCGGAGCCGCCCGCACTCGCCGTCTCCCGGCGTCGCTCTGCGCGTCTTCGCTTGCGCCCGAAGCCTCCTTTCCTTCCTAGAGTCCTCTCCTCCTCACCCGGACTGTCTTTCTCTGCCTACATCCTTTTTCACAATTCTCCCCATTTCTCCTTCTTTCTTCAGGGGCCTCCCACAGACATACATGTGGTTCTTCTAGATTCTAGCTACTCAAAAAGTGGTCCGAGGACCAGGAGCATCAGCATACCACGATGCCAGCATGTTAGCGTCACTAATTTCCGGCCCCACTGCAGACACAGAAGTCAAGATGTGCATTTTACCAAAATTCCCAGGAGACCCCAATATACGTTCATATTTAAGAAGCGCTCCACCGTGGACACAGCTTGTTTGAACCGTTGCCTCCCCAACCTTGTTCCAGCACTTTTGGAAACCTTATATAAAGCAATTACCATGCCCATTATTTCTTGGGATCATCACTGAAAAAGTTGAAACAGCAAGATCCGCTCTTTAGGAGTTCCCTTCGTGGCTCAGTGGTTAACGAATTCGACTAAGAACCGTGAGGTTGCGGGGTTCTATCCCTGGCCTTGCTCAGTGGGTTAAGGATCCGGAGTTGCCATGAGCTGTGGTGTAGGTTGCAGACGCGGCTCGGATCCCACGCTGCTGTGGCTGTGGCGAAGGCCGGCGGCTACAGCTCCTGTTAGACCCCCAGCCTGGGAACCTACATAGACCGCGGGTGGGGCTCTAGATAAGGGCAACAAGACGAAAAAAAAAAGATCCGCTCTTTACAGATAGGTAAACCGAGGTCCTTAGAACTGGAGAGAAACTAAGCCCAGCTCTTTGGGCTGCCTTCACTTAGACTTTGGCAGTATGGAGTCCGCAGGGGTTGCTGGTGCCCTTGCATAAAAATGAGCTCTTCAAAACTAGGCAAGTGTTTACTCTTTCCCCACAGCAAACACCCACGCGCCTTGGCAGGCCCAGACCATGTTTGATGGCCTGAATTCTCCAGTTGCCCTTGGAATTCACTTGTTTACACAGCCATTCATTCATTCACACCAAGCACTTACATCGCCCCAGGTCCTGTAGTTCTTTCCTAATGACTGTTTTGGAGTGAGAACACGTTCAAACTGCTAAGCTGTTTTCTGCTAGAAAACATGGACACAATTCTTTTTATGCTAGCATTGCAGAGCCAGCATTCTAGCTTGCTTTTAAGTTTTATTTATTTATTTTATTTATTTATTTTGCCTAAACAAAGAGAGTAATTATGAAGGCAGAAAGCGCAGAGGGTCCAAATTCAGGCTCATAAGTTCACACTGTGTAGGGTGGAGATTAGGTAAGATGATAGAGGTGAGGGTCAGTAGGGTTCAGTGATGTAAGTGGCATAAATGAATATACCCATGGTTATGAAACACAAATATTCAAAAGTAACTAGTGATTTCAACCTTTTTTGGCCCACAGGAGAAGGGAGACAGGGTACTCAGTAGAAAGTGAGAAGTGTTGTGTGACCCAGAGGTCAAATATTTGCAATTGGGTATCAGATAACACTGATGGTGAGTTGTCCAACTGGAGTTTAAACATGTTTTTTTTTCCTGACAGGTGATTCAGGTATAATTCATGGAAACCTTGGACTTCACTAATTTTCCCTATATGCCAGTGGTTGCAAGAAATAGATTTGATTTATTGCTTGAAAAAAGATAAGATGAACTATAAGTACTTTAAAAATCAAAACAGGAGTTCCCATCATGGTGCAGCGGAAACAAATCTGACTAGGAACCATGAGGTTGCGGTTCGATCCCTGGCCTTGCTCTGTGGGTTAAGCATCTGGCGTTGCCATGAGCTGTGGCGTAGGTTGCAGATGTGGCTCAGATCTGGCGTTGCTGTGGCTGTGGCGAAGGCCAGCAGCTGTAGCTCCGATTCAATCCTAGCCTGGGAACTTCCATATGCTGAAGGTACGGCCCTAAAAAAAAGAAAAAAAATCAAAATGAAGAGATTTTCTCAAAAAAACATAGTTTTGCAGAGGATAAAATTCTAAAACACACACAAAAAAATCCAATCAATTGAAAATTGTTAAAGAGTAGGCCTTAAAAAACAAAAACAGGAGTTCTTGTTGTGGCTCAGTAGGTTAAAAACCTGACACAGTGTCCATGAGGAAGTGAGTTCAATTGATCCCTGGCCTTGCTCAGTGGGTTAAGGATCCCATGTTGCTGCAAGCTGGGATGTAGTTTGCAGATGCAGATTGGATCTGGTGTTGCTGTGGCTGTGGTGTACAACGGCAGCTGTAGCTCCGATTCAACCACTAGCCCAGGAACTTCCATATGCCGCAGGCACAGCCATAAAAAGAAATAAACCAAAAAATTCCAAAACATTGTTCTTAAAAATTGAAATATCTCTCTTTTCTTGTCTTCTGGTTTACCAGGAAAGATATGGCCAATTTTAACTGGATCAGCAGTTAGCAAAAAAAGGAAGCATTGGACTTCTGATTTGGGTATTGATTCACTGGTTTGGGAATCCTGGCTGTTATCTATTACTTTTTTATTCCTTTCATTTTAGTTAATACAATTAAGAATGATGGTGTCTCAGAGTTCCCATCATGGCTCAGCAGTTAACAAGCCTGACTAGGATCATGAGGATGCGAATTCAATCGCTGGCCTTGCTCAGTGGGTTAAGGATCCCATGTTTCCATGAGCTGTGGTGTAGGTCGTAGATGTGGTTCAGATCTGGCATTGCTGTGGCTGTGGTGTAGGCTGGCAGCTATAGCTCCGACTGGACCCCTAGCCTGGGAACCTCCATATGCCATGCGTTCAGCTCTAAAAAGCAAAAAAAAAAAAAAAAAATCATGGTGCCAGAAGAAAGTCAAATTAAAACCATAGCATTCTGGAATTCTCTGATGGCTCAGTAGGTTAAAGATCTGGCATTGTCACTGCTGTGGCAGGGGTTCGATCCCTGGCCTGGGAACCTTCCCATTAAAAAAAAACTAAACTAAAACCGAAAAACAGGTCATTTATCTGGTAAGTTGGTCTCATAAAACCAACTTTTGTTGTTGGGATTTTGTTGTTGTTGGCAGAGGATGTTAGGCAGTGGTGTTGGGGGAAAGTTTGAAATCACAGCCTAAAATGAAGCTTGCAGACAAAACTGCAAAGATTTCAGGTTTTAATGACCTACCCATGATCAAGAACCTGGGTTGCATGGACTCAAAGGGGGTCATAGCTGGGCTTCACAGGTGGTGTGAGGATCCAACGCAAGTGCTGGAATAATGTGTGATGTATGGATTTTTCTAGGGAGAATATCCATTATCTTCAAGGGTCACTTAAAGTCTGCATGCCACCCCAGGGCCTTAGAACCTACTTGGCTTTCCAGTTCCGTGTGGAATTCACTGCTTCCTTTTATGAGGTTATCTCTCAGCCACTTAAATTGCCATTGGGGATTTTCTTACTCTTTCTGTTTTCTTACAAGATTTGAGTTCTGTTCTCACCGTCAGAACATATTCCTTACTTTGTTCCATCCCAGGTTTCGGTACAGGCCCTCTACTCCCCAGTGATGTGAATCTACAAGAAATGTTGTGGTTTTCTCCTTTGCACACATTTTCCAAGGAAGAACTTTTCCTGAATATTCTAAGACCACTGTCTGAACAAGATTTGGCTATTCACGCAAGAATTTTGAGATGAACTGAATTTAATTTCATTTGCATTTTTAAAAGAAAGACAGCACTTTATTATCTCTTCTCATCAAAGCCATTTTTCTTTTTAGCAATGCCAGATCTGAGCCACATCTGCAGCTTACACCACAGCTCACGGCAACTGCCGGATCCTTAACCCACTGAGCAAGGCCAGGGATCGAACCTGCTTCCTCATGAAGACTAGTCAGATTCGTTTCCGCTGAGCCAAGACGGGAACTCCACCATTTTTCTAAAACAACTTTTTTTCTATTATAAACTTCACTGTCCATCCCACCCCCTAAATCAGTGCTACAACTCAGTTATCTGACCAGTAACAACAGATTTGTCCATGCTTCTGACTGTCTAGTAATACACGATTTTTTTCACTTTTGATTGTTTATGAAATAAAAGTTGTGATCTTGGCAGTTCCTCAAAAAGTTCAACATAGAGTTGCCATATGACCCAGCTATTTCAAGCTCAGTTACATACCCAAGAGAACTGAAAACATATGTTCACACAGAAACTTGTGCAGAAATGTTCCTATTATTCATAATTGCCAAAAGGTGGAAGCAAGCCGGATGTCTATTCACTGGTGAATGGATTAACAAAATGTGGCATATCCATAGAATGAATGTTACATAGCCACTGAAAAGAAATGAAGTACTGATACACGTTAACAACACAGATGAACCTTGAAAACACTGTGTTAAGTGAAAGAAGTCAGTCACAAAGGACCATATAGTGTATGATTTCTGGGGTATGAACTGTCCAGAATAGGCAAATCCATAGACAGAAATCCAAAGACAGAAAGTAAATTAGTGACTGCTAGAAGGCTGGGGGAGGGGAGAATTGGTAGTGACTATAGATATGGAGCTTCTTTTTGGAATTGTGGAAATGTTCTGTAATTAGATACTTACGATATTTGGACAACATTGTGAATACACTAACAACCAGTGAATTATATACTTTAAAATGGTTAAAATGGTGGATTTCAAGTTTTTAAAAATCTGTGATCCTTGAGATGGTGAAAGAAGGATGAAGATGATATCAGAATATTCTTTTTTCTTTGTAGGGCTGCACCTGCGGCATATGGAAGTTCCCAGGCCAGGGGCCAAATCGGAGCTGCGCTTGCAAGCCTAAGCCACAGCAATGCCAATCTGAGCCGCATCGGTGACCTATGCTGCAACCTGCAGCAACGCCAGATCCTTAACCCACTGAGCAAGGCCAGGATTGAACCCACATCCTCAGAGAGACAGTGTCAGATTCTTAACCCACTAAGCCACAATGGGAACTCCAGATATCAGAATATTTTTGTGTTATTCTGGGAGTATAAAATTTGGGGTACAATCAGGTGGGATCTTCTGAATGCTCTAGGATCTAGTCTTTTGTTTATTTGTTTTCGGCCATGCCCACAGAAGTTCCCTGGCCAGGGATCAAACCCAATCTCAGCTGTAACCAGAGCCACAGCAGTGACAATGCTGGATCCTTAGCCCACTGAGCCATGAGGGAACTCCTACAGGACCTAGTTTTTAAACTCTTCAAACATAGGGATCTCCTGTGCAGTCTACAACCCACAAACCAGGGTTGCTGGATTCCCAGGTCCCTTCTTGCATCAACCCCCCTTGCCCACCAGGAGTCTGTGGCCCACGGTTTGGAGCTCTTGCGCTGGAATGATCACGTCAGCAAGCTCGTTTATCTCCCTGCACCTAAGATGCATTATGTGACTACATGGTACTGTTATTTTGGTTTTAAGTATATAAAAAGGGTGAAGCAGTTACACCAATCCATTATATACCTATGAATCCAGCCAACCCAATGTCATCTTCTCAGGCCACAATGCCAAGCACCCAACATACATTTACGTAGGCAAATAACCAGGACAACAGCAGAAACAATGGAATCTTCTCGATTTTACTGGTTAGAGTGGAGCTGCCAAAGGTACTGGGTTTTCATATACAGTAACAGCCAACTTGTTTGTGATCCAGTGACATCAACCTTCAGACACATCTGTGAACCCAGGGGGACGCGGGGAATAAGCAGCAGGCTTGGAGCCTCCCGAAAACAATGGCCAAAAAGCCCATGCAGCCCTCCTCAGAAGCAAAGCCAACCTGACGGGTAGGTAACACGGAGTTTCCCGGCTTCCTCAAGAAAGCTTCCGTTTTTGCCCTGGAGGTTTCCTTCAGAGAGCAGGAGGTGAAAAGCAGAAGACTCAGAAAGCAGGTTAAAAGAGGAGGGATCAGCAAGAGGTGACAACCCCAGACGCGGATATGTCCCCCCTGTATTGTACAGCAACACATTTGGCATCGTGTGCACAACATAAAGAACGGCTAAAGCTGTTTTCAAAGTCCAGACAGAGGTCAGGTAATATGGGGAGTAAAAATTTCCAAATACCACAGTTGCCCCAGACGGCTTGACCGATAGAGCAGACAGCAGTGCACACCACTGATGAAAAGAGTGTTAGCCTGAAAAAGGCAAGCCAAGCCCTGCACGTCTTGATAGCTCTTGATGACATCACTGCACCACACTGAGGTACAAAAGGGGCTGATGTTTGTAATGATGACCATGACTCATCAAGAAAAGATTAAAGACTCTCCAGTGTACTCTGTTTACTAAGGCAGGGAAGTGCGTAATCTGTTTTAGAAAGAATTTCCCTCAAAAAAATATTAAAATTTTAAAGATTCAGCACTTTAAGGGTTAACCCTCTGTTATCTGAATACCTGCTTACATTACCTCATTTTACAACAATGCTAGTCAATGAGGCATTGCTTTTTTTTTTATAATCATTAGTATCAAATTATTGGCACCATTCAGTTTTAAGGATAGGGACAGGAGAGCAAACTATACAACGTAAAAATACAGTCTTGATACAAATACATGAGATCAATTCCACTTAACAAACGGTCATAAGAAATGGATGGACATTTTACACATGAGGAAATACAGCGAGTAACTCATCACGTGGAAAAGTGCTCAGCCTTGCTAGCAAGTAATGAAATAAAACAACCTTTCAAGAACAACGATATGCACTTATTAAACTAGCAAAAATAAATAAAAATGGCACAACCCAATACTGGCAGAGCTACCGGTAAATAGAAATGCTTATACATTGCTGGTGGCATCATAAATTGTAAAGGGGATTCAAGCATTTAGAGGGTTTAAGGTCCTTCCAACTCAGAGATTGGATATTTCTAGAAAGCAATCTGGCAATAGGGAACAAGAGTTATAAAATACTTCATGCTTTTTGACCTTGTAATCTCTCTTTGGAGATATTCCCAAGGGAAGAATCCAAAAGAAGGAACATTTCCTTTTTTTTTTTTTTTTTTTTTACAAAGACATTCATAGCAGCACTATTTGTAAGAGTGAAAAATTGGATATAACTCGAATATCTCATAATGGCGAGAAGTGAGGTTAACCGTGTTAACATGGATTTAAAGAAACTAAAATTGGTAAGAGCACGATCAGTGCTGAAAAGAGGAGATGTGTGTAAGATGGAGGAAGTAACCAAAGAGTACGTACACACTGATCCTACTGATGTAAGAATGTGTGTGTATTCACTGAGAAAGCTTGGGAAATAATTTAGAGGGCTAGTTTGTGGTAGGGGGTTCTTTTATTCCTGCAAAGTTGTTCAAGTGCATAATAAAAATTTAAAAACACATTTCTTGAAACTATATAAAAAGAGAGCAAAATTTCTTCTGGTCAAGGTTCTATCAACAGGACATGAGTTGATCAGCTTTAGAAATAATTTTCCTTTATGGAACACCCAAAGGAATTCTGATATCAAATCGCTTTGTAAGGATTTTTTTTTTTTAGACAATTTCAACTACAATTTCCTACTTTGGGCTCAATAACAAATTCTAGGTATTCCAAATAATACCACAGCCCACCCATTCGCAAGTTCAATTTGTATTTCAGATTAAGCTGAAGTACCTTCCGTCCTGGTGATGGCAACTTTCGTTTGTTAGTTCACCTACTCAGGTCTGAATAAAAATGAATGTTGAAGACTTTATAAGATCGGCGTATTTACCAGTGTAAATGAAAAACCAGCAGTAAAGAAGTATTCTCTCATTAAAAATGACTCTTTAACAAACAGTCAAAGCTTGGTGCGAGCGTCAGTCGTACAAAATCACATGGTTGAGATTGACAGCAAAGGATTCTGCGCCACGTTGACCCCTGTGGTCATTAATATACGCACACGTGGGAACTTCTGAAAAAGAACCCCGGTTTTCCCATCTCTCTTCTCCTAGGCTTACCAAATCCTGTCTCAACTACACTGAGTAGCAGAAAAACTCTCATACTCAGGAGACACAAAGTAACTTTTCCAATGAAGGTCAAGCCAGAAGCCGGCTTCACCTACAACCCCGGAGACCTGGGCAAACGGAGTGCACATTTGTAAGTGGTGCCCCTCGTGGGCACACGAAGCCCGAGGAGAAAAAACGGACAGAAGGCACCGTGCCATCCTCCAGGCGACAGGGGGAGAATCTCACAGCTCGGTCATCAACAGTCTCTTCATCATTTTCTCTCTCTCCAGTTCTTGCCGGAGGGTCTCTGCGCTGAAAAGGAGGAGGTGACGAAAGAGTGAGATAAATGCTCAAAAGTGGTCAGTTTAAGTGTTGTCTCCCAGGTTCTTTCTCAATCACAGTTCTTGACTTTTCAGGTTCTTTAAGGACCCGCTACGGGTGCCAGCATCACAATGATGGGAAAGTGGCTGCCTACTGTTCTACTAACCAGACTGAGAGCTGTTCAAGGCTCTGCTCCTCAGGGATGGGGCTGATCTTCCATAGGCCCTTTCTCTCTGAAACCCCAAACCCCAAACCCCAAGGTACCCAGGATCTAAGGCACAGCAGCCTCTCCGCAAAGGTCTTTTGAGTGAGTGGGAAAAGGTCCGGGGGCTAGATTTCTTTAAATGATATATATATATACACTTTTTTTTTTGTCTTTTTGCCTTTTCTAGGGCTGCACCCGCAGCATATGGAGATTCCCAGGCTAGGGGTCTAACAGGAGCTGTAGCCACCGGACTACACCACAGCCACAGCAACGCGGGATCCGAGCCACGTCTGCAACCTACACCACAGCTCATGGCAACACCGGATCCTTAACCCACTGAGCGAGGCCAGGGACTGAACCCGCAAACTCTGGTTCCTAGTCGGACTCGATAACTACAGAGCCACGACCGGAAATCCCCTTTAAATCATATTTTAAGTTGGTTTCATAGGCACTTGCTCCCAGAGTTCCCTATGTTTTAATAAATAAAATTGAGGGAAATAGAATTATTGGCTGCTTTAATAGGTTGCTTCTGACTTCTTGGCCCTTGGGCCCAGCCGCCTATCTATGGAATTTATCTTTTCTGTTTACACACGCACACACACACACACACCACCACCACCACCACCACAGGAAGTATGTGTCTTGAAAGGTGCAACCAAATTTTTTTCAATAATTTCATTCAGAGGAGAAATCAAATTTCCACTGTGGCCAATAAGGCTTCACATAATCTGGCCCCAACCTACAACTTCAGGGGCCTCCTCTCCTGTCATCCACTCTCTGGCCACACCAGCCCCCTTACTCTTTTTTTTTGTCTTTTTGAGAGCCGCACCAGCGGCATGTGGAGGTTCCCAGGCTAGGGGTCTAACAGGAGCTGTAGCCGCCGGCCTTCACCACAGCCACAGCAACGCGGGATTCGAGCCGCGTCTGCAACCTACACCACAGCTCACAGCAACGCCGGATCCTTAACCCACTGAGCAAGGCCAGGGATCGAATCCGCAAACTCATGGTTCTTAGATTCGTTAACCACTGAGCAACAAAGGGAATTCCTGGCCCCTTTACTCTTGCTCAGCCAGGCTCTCTCCACCTCAGAAGACTTCGCAGCCTTAGCGCTGGCTGTTCCCTCTGACTACTACTCTTTTCCCAGTTATCTGCAGCCTGCTCCCTCATCACCTTCAAGTCTCTGCTTAAACACCACCTGCAAGCCATCCCAGCTTGCCCTATCGCCCTTCATGGTTTTATTCTTCCCTGCAGCACTTGTCACTAGCGTGTGCACTAGTGACATTTAATGTCTGTCTCCCTTCTCCCAACACTAAACTGTAAACTCCATAAAGCACTTTCATCTGTTTTGTTCACTCTACATCCCAAGCTCCTGGTATACTATCTAGCCTTTGATGACATTAATAAGTACTTAGAGAATAAGTGAATGAATGAGAATGAATGAATGAATAAGAAGGTTGCAGACGTCACAAACACAGGGTACCTAGAGCCTGTGCCTGCTTTCCCTGTCACCAGAGTTACCTGTTGCTACTTGCTGATCCGACTCACCTGGCTACCAGAGAAACAGGCTTCCGAGTGGTGTAGAGAGTCTGCACTGTGGACACGGTCTCTGTCAAAGGCCTCAGGGTCGCTGCTGGAATCAGCGGGGAAGACTGGCCAGGACAGCATTGTAATTTACTGTCTCTAAAGTCTGCCTGGAGAGGAAATGGAAAAAAGGAAATCAGTCTCACTTTGGGTTCCATTTTCATACTGTCGGCCACTCCCTAAGCCTTCCCCTACAGTCCCTTTTATTTTTTTAATAATAGTTAACCAATTGCCATTTAGTAAACCATTTTACTTAGTGCCAGTCACTCTGCCAAGCACTTTATATATATTACCTCTTGACAATCTTTAAGGTAGAGATCAGGTTTCATCACACGTTAGACACCATCATTTGTAAGGTGTACCATTTGTGCATGTGCCACAGAGAAAGAAATGGTGACCATTCAAACTCTGTGATGCCCACTATTGTAATATATGTTTCTACTTCAGAGATGTTGAAAGGTGGAAAAATGCACGTTGGAGAAGTGATTTTACGGAAAAGGAAAGTGAGGCTCAGAGAGGTTAAGTAATCTGCCCAAGGTCACACAGTTAGTAAATATTAAGAACCAGTATTTAGAACCAGGGTTAGTTGACTTCATAATTGGTGGTTTTTTTGTTTGTTTGTTTGTTTGTTTACCATTACAGCAGTGGTTCCCAAAGTATAGTTCCCCAGACTAGCATCATCAGTGTCACTTTGAAATTTGGAGAAAATGCTAGTTGTCAAGACCTGCAGGACCAGAATGTCTGGGGGTGAAGTCCAGCAAATCTATGTGGTTCATAAGACCTTCAGATGATTCTGATATATGGTAAAGTTTGAGAACTGCTGGTCCAGAGTATACTGCCTCATTTGGAGAGATGATTTATTGTTTTTTTTTTTTAATTACAAAGCAAGATATACTTATTGCATTATATAGAAAACTCAGAAAACATATAAAAGTATAAATAAAGAGGTTCCAGAATCCTTTCCTGTCAGTATAATTCCTCAGAGCATTTTTTCTATGTATACTTGTTTGTTTTATATCCTTTCAATAGTACCAGCTATATATAGCATGGCATGCCAAAGTTCCTGGGTCAGGGATCAAACCCATGCCACAGCAGTGACTAGAGCCACAGCCATGACAATGCAGGGTCCTTAACCTACTAGGCCACCAGGGAACTCCTCCAGCTATATATTTTGTAATTTGATTTTTCATGCTTGTTCCTGGCCCTAAACTTGGAGACATTTTTCACATGGTTTTCTAAAGATGAAGCTTTGATCATCAAATGAGCAATATATTCCTAGTGATTAGACAGAAGATGACCTATGCCTTCTAGCGAACATGGAGAACCACAAAAATATCAGGTACAGTACAGTTCTAGCTCTATAAGGGTATATCTGGCTCAAGCAATGGCAAGAAACTTTTTTTTTTTTAAGGGCATATGGAAGTTCCCAGGCTAGGGGTTGAATTGGAGCTGCAGCTGCCAGCCTACATCACAGCCACATCAAAGCCGGATCCAAGCCATGTCTGTGACCTACACCACAGCTCACAGCAATGCCGGATCCTTAACTCAGTAAGCGAGGCCAGGGATCAAACTCACATCCTCATGGATACTAGTCTGGTTCATTACCACTGAGCCATGATGGGAACTCCAGGGAAAAACTTATTATTTTTTAATTACTTAATGAATTTTATTACACTTATAGGTGTACAACAATCATCACAACCAACTTTTATAGCATTTCCATCCCAAACCCTCAGTGCAGCCCCCCCACCCCCCAACCTGTCTCATTGGAAACCATAAGTTTTTCAAAGTCTGTGAGTCAGTATCTGTTCTGCAAAGAAGTTCATTGTGTCCTTTCTTTAGATTCCACATGTAAGTGATAGCATTTGATACTGGTGTCTCATTGTCTGACTGACTTCACTTAGTATGATAATTTCTAGGTCCATCCACGTTGCTGCAAATGCCGTTATTTCTTTCCTTTTAATGGCTGAGTAATATTCCATTGTGTATAAGTACCACTTCTTCTTTATCCACTCCTGTGTCGATGGACATTTAGGTTGTTTCCACGTCTTGGCTATTGCATAGAGTGCTGCAATGAATACTGGACTACATGTGTCTTTTCAAGTCATGTTTTTCTCTGGATAGATGCCCAGGAGTGGGATTGCTGGATCAAATGGTAATTCTATTTTTAGGGGAGAAACTTATTTTTGAGAGATCCTGAAAGCCTGTTGCTAAGAAATACAAGCCCCTGTTTGCTTTATAACTGCCTCCAGAGGAAAAACTGACCTGGCCTGGGCTGGAGCAATGCCAAAGAATTACCACGAGAACAGGAGTACAGGAGAGCAGCTAGCGTGCTATGTTTGCTACAGGGAGCTTTCACAGACATTGGGCTTTTCAGTCCCTTGTGTGATTTACCAGAAAAATCCCAGCTCACTGTTTTCCAGGCACAGCCATGTACCTTGCTCTGGTCAAGGAAATGTGGGCTGAGGTACCATGTTTAATTTCCACTGGAAGATTTAAGTGCTACTCTATGATTTCTCATTCATCCCCCGCCCCCCTGCCACAATGACCAGCAATGTTCCAGATGGCAGCTGCTCCATTAGCCTTGGTCCCAGAAACAGGGCAACAAAGATCAGACGGCTTAGCCTCCCCACGGCAGACATGCAGCATGAGTAGGACATTCAAGTTGTCCTTTTTTTCTCTGGCCGCACCCTCAGCATGAGGAAGTTCCGGGGCCAGGGATTGAACCTATAGCACAGCAGCGACCTGGGCCACAGCAATGACAATGCCAAATCTTTAACCCCTTGAGCCACCAGGGAACTCCTCAATTTGTCATTATAAAGCATAAGTTAGCTTATCCTTCCTGATACATCAACTGGGATAAGAAGTTATTTTGTGGCTTTAGTAAAGTGGGTGGTACTTGGGTTTTTGACGCCAATTTTAATTCTTTCTGGAAAAGAGGGAAATTTACACTTACATAAAAAGTCAATAATACGTAAAAGCACCAGAGCCTTAGCATGAATCAAGGCAGTGGCATCAGACTTTACTAACAGTCATTATATTCTTCAATGCTATACACTCAAAGCAGAAAAAAAAAAAAAAGCCAGCTTCACTTAAGAATGACCTTAGGGAGCAGTGAAAATTACTCATGTTATTAAATCTTAACCCAGGGTGCTCATTTTTTTTCTTTTTTGTCTTTTTGCCTTTATCTAGAGTCGCACTCACGGCACATGGAGGGCAGGCTAGGGGTCTAATTGGAGCTGTAGCTGCCGGCCTTCACCACAGCCACAGAAACGCAGGATCCGAGCCGCGTCTGCAACCTACACCACAGCTCACGGCAACGCCGGATCCTTAACCCACTGAGCAAGGCCAGGGATTGAACCCACAACCTCATGGTTCTTAGTCGGATTCGTTAACCACTGAGCCACGAAGGGAACTCCCGGAGTGCTCATCTTAATATTGGTTGAATGAAGAAATGAATGAACAAACTTTTGCTGGAACAAAGCAGATAACACAGGGACAGAGTAGCTTAAAGAACATGGGACAGAAATTTGACCAGAGACAAGGCATCTTAGACAGACCAAGGCATTTGGCTGAGTATCAAGCAGAGACCCAGTGAACAGGGCCAAATACAAGGTAGAAACTGGTCTCGGGATCAAAAAAGGAGGCTGGTTGTTGAAACCAGACCCAAGGTTGATAGTGGATCAACTGCCAGAATAACTGTGCGTGGAGTTCCCTGGAGCTGCTGAACTCCCCTATGACTGTGATCACGACAGGTCTGGAGGCCTCGGAAGATGTCAACCCTGCAGCGAGGTCAAGCCTGCAGCAAGGTCAAGAACATGACACCCAGGGGTGAGAAAATAAAGAAGCCAAGGCCCATGAATTTGGCTTCTGTTACCATCCAGCTGCCTAATTACAATCTCCAGTCCAGTCCCTCTCCTGCTACAGACTTGAACGTCCAACTGCCCATTCAGTGTTTCCACCTAGATGTTTCCAAGGCATTTCTAACACATCAGGGCCAAAGGCAAAGTCATTATCCCTCCCAATCCAGCCTTCCCGAAGATATCCTAATCGCTGTGAATGGACCCACTCTCCATCCACATTCTGCAAGTCAGAAACATGGGAGCCATTGCTGACCCTCCCTCTCCCTCATACAATCCAGTTCCCTGTCAGTCTCTTAAAAATCTCCCTGATCTGGGAGTTCCCTTCGTGGCTCAGTGGTTAACGAATTCGACTAAGAACCATGAGGTTGCGGGTTCGATCCCTGGCCTTGCTCAGTGGGTTAAGGATCAGGCGTTGCCGTGAGCTGTGGTGTAGGTTGCAAACGTGGCTCGGATCCCGCGTTGCTGTGGCTGTGGCGAAGGCCGGCAGCTACAGCTCCTGTTAGACCTAGCCTGGGAACCTCCATATGCTGCAGGTGCGGCTCTACATAAAGGCAAAAAGACAAAAAAAAAAAAAAAAATCTCCCTGATCTGGGCACGTCTCTCCCTCTCCACCATCATCAAAACCACCGCTCTGAGTCGAGCTCTCTGCCCTCTCTCCCTTGAACCACTCTGCCAGATTTCTAGGCTATGCCTCGAGTCCACTCTGTCTGAACCCAGATCTCCCCCTGCCATCACAGGGACCTTTTCAAACTCAGCTGCCCCGCTCAAAGTCCGTCCAAGGCCTCCCATTGCTCTCAGGACACAGATCGGGCCCTACTCTGGCCTAGAAAGCAAACATGGTTTTGTCCTGCAGGGTTTTTCCCCTGCCTCCTCTCATGCCCCACACCCTCGCTTTCTGCCTTCCAGGCCCCGTGGCCTTCATTTCTGTCCTCTGAATGTGGGATGACCCTCCTGCTCCAGGATTCTGGTTCATGCTGTTTCCCCTGCCTGCTCCAGCTGTCTTCAAGCCACTCTTGCCCAGTTCTTAAAAGCCCCGGTGCACTTTCGGACATTGGCTTCCTGCTCCCTCTCGGCCCCCAGCTTTTCAGAAAGGGCTTCCCTGGGTGTCTCATAGCACTGCCAAGGCTGGGCGGCAGGCCAGAGTGCCTGCCTCAGCCAGTGGAGGAAGCAGAGCCGGAGCTTCCAGCTGGGGAGCTATGTCCAGCCAGACGGCAGGGGCCAGATGAATGTCGGGGCAGTAGCCTGCCCCGCCCCCGCGTCTCTGCCCTCTGGTTCTTAAAAGGCAAGTTCTGGAAGCAGATCACAACCCTACCACGGAGTGTTCTAGGAACCTGGTTTGTTGCCTTTTTTTTTTTTTAACTTTCTTCTTTTTTTGGCTGTCCCACAGCATATGGAGTTCCCTGGCCAGGGATCAGATCTGAGCCGCAGGTACCACTTAAGCCGCAGCTACGACAACACCTGATCCTTAACCCACTGTGCCGGGCCGGGGATTGAACCCTCTTCCCAGAGCTCCCAAGACGCTGCCGATCCCATTGCACCACAGCAGGAACTCCAAACCTGTTTTTTGCCTCTGCATGGACTGCTGGACACCTTCCCTCCTCTCTTCATCCTCTGAAACCTGAATCAGCCACTGCTCACTCCCTCCCCGATCAGGTGGCCGGAGCCACCTCAGGTAATACCATCATCACTCATGAGACCACACTGTCAGCTACCCCCAGTCACCTGACAGCCCACCTCGCAGATCCTCTGGATGGGCCTTTGAAAGAGCCTCAGGGATCACTTGGTTCTAGGAATTGCAATCTCTGCTCCCCAGGAGGAGAAGAGTGTGAGGGGAAAGACGGGGGAGCCTGGATCCCCAACTTGTGCTCATTAGATAGTGAGCTTCTGAAGAAGCTTTTCTTTAAAGCAAAAAGTCGAGCAGCCGAAAAGAATCCTGAAAATCATTGAACGCTCTCATTTTGCAGATGAGGAAACCACAACATTTAAATGTTTTAAAACATTTCAGCAGTTTGCAGAGAGTTGAAATAAGCTGCTCAGCAACACAGAGAGCGGTGGTAGCAGAAAGCGGGTTGTCATGACGACTGGCTCTTGTTAATTACACCACCCTGCCTCTGAGAGAAACAACAATCGTATTTGACATTTGTGGGATGGTCTGTGGTTAGGAAAGTACTTTCGAGTTCTTGATCCCTTTTGATCCTTGCCTCAACCCGATACAAGGAGGATATTCTTATTATTATTTCCACTTTAAATAAGAGGAGACTGGTGCTCAGAGTGGTAAAGCAACTTAACCTAAAATCATACCGTTATCAAATACAATTTAAAAAAAATTAAAAAACTAAATCACGTTTTTAAAAATCAAATCAAATCATACTGTTACCAACATACAGATCCAGCCTAAAAGAACTGAAAACAGGGACTCAGACAAATACATGTACAGGCATGTTCATAGCAGGTTATTCACAGTAGCCAAAAAAGTGGAAACCACCCAATGAATGGATGGATCAACAAATTGTGGTAGATACATATCACCTTTGCTCTATAAAAAGAAATAAAGTACTGATTCCTCCTACAACGTGCATGAGACTTACAAACATTATGCTAAGGAGAGAAGTCAGAAACAATAGTTCACACAGTATATGATTCCATTTCTATAAAATATCCAAATCAGCTCTATCCAACAAAGCAGAATGCAGATTAGTGGTTGCCAGGGGCTGGAGAAAAGGGGGAAAAGAGAGTGACTACCTGATGGGTATAAAGTTTCCTTTGGGGGTGATGAAAAAGGTTTTAGAGCTAGACAGAGGTGGTAGTTTAATGACAATGTACTACATGTCACGAATTGTCTCTTTAAAATGGTTAATTTCGGAGTTCCCGCTGTGGCCCAGTGGGTTAAGAATCCGATTGCAGTGGCTTGGGTCACTGTGGAGGCGAGGGTTCGATTCTCCACCCTGCACAGAGGGTTAAAGGATCTGGTGTTGCCGTAGCTGTGGCTCGGATTCAGTCCCTGGCCCGGGGAACTTCCATTTGCTGTAGGTGTGGCCATGAAAATAAAAATAAAAACAGGTTAAGGTTAATTTTATGTTACGTGAAGCTCACTTCAATAAAATAAAATAATCAGAAGATGCAGAACCCCCAATTCCCAGCCTCGCAGAGATCACAGTGATCAAAAGAAGCTGCTGGCATTGCTGACTGGCAACCCACAGAAAAGCACGCCACGTGAGAACAATGTCTTAAAACACAGATCTGTTTTCTGGCTCTACTTACTGTAAACTGTGGCCCTGTAAGGAAAGGATCAGGAAAGGGGGTCACTGGATCAGCCGGGAAGGTTTTGATCTTCAAAAAAGAGATAGAAAAGAGGGTTACTTTCAGATGAGAAAATACAAGTTTTAAAATCTTTGGCAGCACACTTTTAAAACAGAATTGAAGGATTCAAGGGAACTCATGCCCAGCCTTCACTGCTGGTTAAGGAAATACGCCAAGCGTCCCTAGACGTGTTGTCCAGCGGTTGTATCTGTGCCGTCACTGCGCTACGGGGCTAGGACTCCATAGGGACGACAGGCTGGAGGCTCGTGTCTGCAGGGCACCCACACTTACCTCACCCTGACCGTGACCGGGGTGTATGATGAGGCAGGCGAGGGCTCCCTTGAGAGCCTCCTGATGGCTTCTCTGCAGCTGTGGGGAGTGGACTAGAGGCCACTGGGAGGCAACATCTGGGAACACAGTCTGTCAGAGTGGACAGAGTACCAGGAGGCCTGGACTAATCGGGCCAAAAGGATTCATTGTCTGTCCGCTTTAATTGCTGGGCTTCCTGTAAACTCTGGGCAATAGAGGGAAAACCTCAGAGGCACCCATAAAAGCATGGCCTTGGGAACCACCGCCATGGCCTTGGGAACAGAAGATGTGGTGATGAGAAGTGCGCAGTGCCAGGCTCTGAAAAAGGCTGGATGCCCTGGCATAATTAGGTACTGCTAAGTGGCCAAAAGGAGCCTTTGCTTCCATTTCTTTCTCTTGGGTCATTTCATCTTTGGCCTCCTGGAGGCCTTGGAGAATAGGGCTGGGGTGGTGGGGGCGTGTATTTCTTTAAGTTGGCCTAGGGAACGGCCAGCAGGTCTGGGGGTCTGATGGCTCGGGCACCAGTTTGTCTGCCTCCTCCAGGGCAGAGAAACTGCCTGCTGGTGAATGTATATCGTGCTACCAGCCACCAGAGGGCTGTGGCCAAGACAGTGGGGCCACCACCGTCCGCAGGCAGCCATCTATCTTATTGTGTCTCAGGATCTTGCCTATGGACCCTGGAGTACCTACTTGATGGCCTTGGGTCATTCTAATGCGAGTAAGGTAGGGACGAGCAGACCCAACTCTGCTGAGCGTTTCTGAATGAAGTAAGCAGGTCTCAGTTCAGCCGACCTAGGAACTCCAATATCCTTGCAGCGGGCACTGAGATGTCCAGCTCAAGCCTGCTCGCCTTACCCACACTGCCTTCAGTCTCATTAAACATCTCACAGTTCCCAGGGACCAAGATGCCTACTCAGGTTGCTGATAATCACTACCTGCAGCGCAGCAAGACAAGGACTGGGGGTGGGGCAGGGTAGCCTTTCTCCTCGCAAAGCCCCATGGTTCAACATGGTGTTCTGAGAGCAACAGCAAAGCGAAAAGTAACATACAGACAAAACTCAGACCATCGTGGGGAAAAGAGGATTATTATTGCTATTAAAGAAACGTGAACGTTGGCAACTTCAAAGTATTACTTTATACCTGCTCTAAAGAAGAAAAAAAGATTCCAACAGTTACACGGGGTGGCTGGGCTATGGCAAAGTACATTCATTCTTCTGTTGGTGTTGCCACTGGTATCACCCCTTTAGAATGGGAGCAAAGCCAAAGTTGCAGTATTGAACCCAGCAGGGTCTGGCCTGAGAAAATAAAAGCCCTGACGCACAAGCTCTAAGTGTTCCCTTGAATAGTGACAAACTGGAAACAAAGCACACATCCTGCAGTGAAGAGTTTGTTAGGTAGATGGTGCACCATTCACTGGATGGAATACACAGAATGTGGTAATGAGAGCAAGCTAGAAACAACAGCACATTAAGTGAAAAGAGGGAAACCAGAGATGTTATGGATGCTATGACTTAAGTACGTAAAATTATGAATGAATACAAATAAACATTAGAAGGAAACACGCCAAAATGAAAAAAGTTGTGCTAGGTTGGGATTATGGGTGATTCCTTTCATGTCATGATGTAATACTCATACTGTCATCCTGATAAAGAGCAAGAAAAGACAAGTTTAAAAAAAGTTTTTGTTTTCAATGGAAACTAAGATTTTTTTTTTTACCCCCCTCCGGGAAAAGCATCTAAGTTCATCACGGCTTTAGGAAAACAAGCTGTTCACGATTCTGGAGACCTAGAGTCGAAGGGGCAGGACCATAGCCACTGGTTCCGGTTTGACCAGGCTGACCAGACACTCTGCATCCCGTCCGGGAGTGGACGCCCCTGCAGACCAGGCTCCTCTGGAGGGCTGGTGCTCTCGCACACCCACGGGGCTGCTGCCTGGTGGCTCTTGCCTGCAGGCCGGTGGCGGGGGGTAGGGGGGCCCCTCTCCCTGCCAGGGTACCTACCAGCCTCGTTTTGATTGGAGGGTGCATGCAAACTCCAGTGGTCTCTTCCTTCAGGGGGAGAGAGAGTGGAGGAGAACAGCGAGAGTGGGCACAGTGGGGGGCGCTGGCGGGCTCTGCCTGCTCACGAGGAGAGGAGAAGGGGAGGAGGAGGAGGCGGTGAGAGACAGGGAAGAGGAAGAGGAGATAAGGGGAGGGGAGGGGAAGGAGAGAAAGACAGCACAGTGCAAGACGGATCTGTCAACTCCAGATGGCTCTCCAGCCAGCCTCACCCGCAGCCTCCTTCCAGCCTCTGGCCACTGGCTTCTGGTCCCTTCCCCTTCCCTCCTCGCTCTGCCTTCTCTCCTCCTCTCCAGCCTTCATCCGTCTCCTCTACCATCCGAGCAGAACGGAAATATCAAAACCTCATTCCCTGGAGTTCCCTTTGTGGGTCAGCGGTTAACGAATCCGACTAGGAACCATGAGGTTGCGGGTTCGATCCCTGGCCTCGCTCAGTGGGTTAAGGATCCGGCGTTGCTGTGAGCTGTAGTGTAGGTTGCAGACACAGCTTGGATCCTGTGTTGCTGTGGCTGTGACGTAGGCTGGCGGCTACAGCTCCTGTTAGACCCCTAGACTGGGAACCTCCATATGCCGCGGGTGCGGCTCTGCATAAAGGCAAAAAGACCAAAAAAAAAAAAAACCTCATTCCCCGGGGCTGGCGGGTAGGAGCCATCTCCTGGGCCAGCTGTACAGGACCGGCAGCAGCCTCCTGGCGCCCTGCGGAGGGGGTCCTGAAGCATCAACTCAGGCCAAGCCAGAAAGAGCTCAGATGAGTCAGGGATGCTGGCTGGGGGGGCGGGGGGCAAGGTGAGCCACGGCCACACACTGGAGTGTTTGCCTTCTGTGCCCCGTGGCCTCCTGCACTTTGCTAAATGAGGAGCCCCCTTACGCTGGAGAGGTGAGTAGATGTCCGACAGAGAGATCCCGGAGAGAGATGCATCAGTGAGGAGAAACAGAAAGCTTAAGGTTTAATCTGTCACGGCTCTTTGTGTTCAGAAAACAGACTGGCTTTAACAACCCTCTTCCACATCTATGGGCCTAGGCCTTGGCATCTCATATTGGCACTGGCGGGGGGGGTGGGGGGCACGGCTGGGGGGAAGGGGGTGGGGGGCTTGCCACTTAGCTGAAAGATGCCAAGCACTGTGAGAAAATGCCATGTCCCTTGGGATACCGGGTTCCCTCGCCCCAGCCCTAAATAGTGCCATGCACCCCGAAGAGATCCAACAGCTCGTACCAGTGAGGATGAGGATGGCGAGGAGAGAATGCTCTGATGTCAGGAGAGGGAACCACCGACAGGGTTAGTTTGGGTCTCAGGAAAGGGCCATTCACTCCAGAGAACAAACACATGCATCTTCTAGCTCAAGAGGGCTTTTTTTTGTTGTTGTTGTTTTAGTAGACAGTATGACCCTGCCGTAATGAAGAAAGTACAGCCTCTGGGAAAGTTTCACTGCAAAACTATCGAGAACCTTTCAGGCTTCTTCTCCATTTCCATATTGATCTAATTCCACCCTCTTTACTACTGTGCAGTCCTGCACCGACTCTAAGGGGATTTTTACAACCACTGTTCACAACAGCCTTCTTTTATTATTCAGATTTGGGAGATGCAGAAATCGCACCTGCAAAGTCTAAATCCCCAGGGTCTAGACCCTCTTGTTGATTGTTTCTAAATCCATTCTTCAGAAACAAGTGAGTCCACATTCGTCCCCTGCAGTTAGGTTTTACTGTCCTTCTTGACACCCCCCCCCCCACTGCTCTGTCTGGACCCCAGGATCAATGCTACGCTCCACTAGATGCCATCTAAGGCAAAGTCACTAAGAAACATAGACATTCTGCCTTGAGGACAAAATGTGTACTGGCCGCCAGTGTCTGAACTGAAGATTATAATGGATGACTTAAAGCTTTGCCCAGCACTGGACTTTCATGGTAAAAAAAAATGTTGGTCCATGCCACAAACCTCTCTGACCTTCCTAAGATTTTAAAATCAGATTTCTAGATTCATCTGAGTGGATTTAAGCACAAGAGCATTCCTGGGGCTCCCACACTTCTGACTCCAAGAAATAAGATAACACACTTATTTAGGATACTATTTTGAAATACCACTTCTGTTTTCTCCTGGTATTTCCTTTCCTCCCTTTGGGTCTTTTCTACATTCAGGCAGCTAGGTTCTACATGGCTTTTGAGTTTCAAAATCTGACTCTTTGGGGAAGAGAAAGATTTTAGCGTAGACAAACGAGACGGTAAGCCTTCTTTACCATCCAGCTAAGAAAAGAGACTGCCAGTTTGAGGATAGGGAGAGAAGTCAGAGGGAAAGCGAGGAGGGGGAGACATAAGTGAGCACTGAGCAAAGGGGCTCTGTGCCCCTCCTTCATCAGTGGAGCCTGGGGGACAGGGACCCGAGCCCCTCGGCTCAGGGGAGGTGGCCGCAGAGCAGAACGGCTGTGTGGTGTGATTCACACCCCAGCAGCAGAGTGATTTCCCTGCACTCAAAAGGAATGCGAGCGAAGCAGCAGGTGTCCCAGATGTATCAGCAAACAGGTGACTTCACAAACTAAACAGACCTCCCTCCTCCTCCCTTGGTGAGAACGTGGATGCCATCCCAGAAGAGGCACCTGATTTGACCGGAGATGAAGCTTTAGCCTTCCTGCTAGAATGAGGTTCGAAATAAAACTGAGTTATGGAGACAAATGGAAACCCAACTCTTCTGACACCGAACCCGGGGCCCATCCTTTGATCAGGCATATCCTCCCTGACACATGAACTCCTAACTTTCCCGGACCCGGATGAGACCTGAATTCTTTTCCTTTCTTCCCTTTTTTTTGGGGGGGGGGGCTTTTTATGGCCACACCCGAGGCATATGGAAGTTCCCAGGCTGGAGTCAAATCAGAGCTGCAGCTGCCAGCCACAGTCACAGCCACAGCAACGCCAGATCCAAGCCATGTCTGTGACCTACACCCCAGCTCACAGCAACACCGGATCCTTAACTCACTGAGCGAGGCCAGGGATCAAACCTGCATCCTCACAGATACTAGTCAGGTTCATTATTGCTGAGCCACGATGGGAACTCCAAAACCTGGATTCTGACTGGTTTTGTAGTTGGATGAATGGTTCACGGAGGACAGGAATCAGGGAGGGACAAACCCCAAAGAGACAGCATCAGGAACACAGAAGGGGAGTTCCTATTGTGGTGCAGTGGTTAACGAATCCAACTAAGAACCATGAGGTTGAGGGTTCGATCCCTGGCCTTCCTAAGTGGGTTAAGGATCCGGTGTTGCCGTGAGCTGTGGTTCAGGTCGCAGCCACAGCTCGGATCCCACGTTACTGTGGCTGTGGTGTAGGCCATCAGCTGTAGCTCTGATTCAACCCCTAGCCTGGGAACCTCCATATGCCGCGGGTGCGGCCCTAAAAAGCAAAAAAAAAAAAAAAAAAAAAAAAGGAACACAGAAAGTATGGATGCTTATGGTCAGTGTTACCTGAAGAGAGGGAAGCTGGCGTGACTGACCGGGAGCAGAGGGCAGGACTCTGCCTTCCAAGGTCAGCGTTACTGACTGTCTCTTCTTCCAACCCCCTTCACCCTACCAACACCCACCGTCCACCCCCTGCACGTGCTCACTCGCAGAAGCAAACACCAGCTGGAGAGTAGGTGCTGTCTTCACTCGCTTGCCTTCTTCCCTTCCCATCCTCACACCCCGAATCATCCCTCCCAGGCAGAAACTCTTATCTGGTCACGGAGTCTGTGATGCAGATTCCAGGCACTCTGCAAAGCTTGCAGAGGTTGAAGGACTTGGATTGTTAAATCGAATTACACAATAAAAGAGTTGGGGGATTAGAGAAGAAAAGATCTGGGAAAAGGAGGGGAAATGTCCTACAAGACTGAAGGTGGAACGAACATTTCTGTGGAGAGTTTGAGGACCTAAGTCCTTGGAGCAGTGGGGGGTATAAGAGAATTAAGAAGCAAAAAGAGATTCAAGAAGTCTTCCTGGAAGGTATTCATTTAATCTTCTTTCATTATTTTAAGAGACTCCAGTTAAAGAATGAACCTCCCCGCTCCCCATTAGTATCGCTGGCTGTTTGGACCATGCTTCATTCCGTGCAGAGACTTGGATCATAAGGGTTGAGGATCATACGGGTTAAACTAGCTCCAACAGTGTCTTGGTGGAACTTGGTTCAAAGAAGGCAAGAAAATCTGTCCCACTCCTGTCTCTCCAGTTCCCTGTCCTTCTAGCTCTGGCCCAAACAGCCAGGGCAGCGATGCAGCTTTACGAGCTTCATCCTGCCCCAGACCCTAAATCTAATCTTTCCTTGGTTGTCCTTGGAGATACAGATGCCACACCCCTCCATCACCACGACAACAAGGGCTGAAAGAGCTGCAGCTGGCATTTATGTGAGGCTGGGAGGAACAGATGGAGGAGACGGAGGAAAAGGAAAGAGGACGAGGCAAAGGGAGATGCAGGCTGTTGAAGTCCTTCCTCACTAAGACCCTTTAGCACTCAGGGAGATAGGACTCTGGAGGGAAGCAAGGTCAAAGCCAACGATGCCAAGAAAAGGCCAAAATACCAGCCCTCCAAGCATACCTTCTGTGTGCATGTGATCTGTGAATGTGCACTTGCCCCTCAAGTCCACGCAAACAAGACCAAGGCTGCTTCATCCTGAGAAGAGGTATTGATGGTAAATTTTAGCTGTGAAGCGGGCGGCTGTGTCTTGTACAAGGACCTCAGCTGTCCTGTGGCTGGGCAGTGCAGCACTTGGATCCTGTTTCAGAGCTCGGTCAGAGCTGCCCAGAGGTGTAAGCAGACTATCCTGGGACACAGAATAAGCTCCCTGTTGTGGGAGGAGTACAAGCAGAGACTGGACAGTCATTGGGAGGCACTGGACTTCTGGGTCCCTGCCGGATGCTGCTTCCTTTCTAATCTCAAACACAGAAAAGATGGGGCAATTAAATCTATATGCTAGACCTGCAACACAAAGGCCTTTAAGGGAATCCTATCACTCCTATCAAAGCCACGATGTATTTTTTTGTAAACTAACCCTGGTTCTCAGATCCACCAGATCCTTTAATTAATAATCAGTATTTGGCTCATGCTGTAACTTCTGCATAGAATGCTTTGGTCCATTTCCTCCATCTGGCAAACTCCTACTCATACTTTAAAACCCTAGCACCATGAAGCCTTCTTTTTCCAAGTCCCCCCAGAAAGGATTAGGCACAGGGTCCCACAGCAGTAGTAGTTTATATGGATTCTCTCTCTCTCTCTCTCTCTTTTTTTAGGGCCACACCCGTGGCATACGGAAGTTCCCAGGCTAGGGGTCGAATTGGAGCTGGCCTACAACACAGCCACAGCAAAGGCAGACCCGTGCCAAGTCCGTGACCTACAACGCAGCTCACGGCAAAGCAAGATCCTTAGCCTACTGAGTGGGGCCAGGGATCGAACCTGCATCTATATGGATACCTGTCATGTTCGTTACTGCTGAGCCACTCCTATAAGGACTCTCTTATGGCATTAATTGCACCTATTTCAACAGCCTGGAACCTGCTCAAGAGCCCAACTCAGAGAGATAGCTTTCGCTACCAGATTCCATTCCTGCCAGCAGGCTAAGGAACTTAGCTTTCTCCCCCTTTGGCCTTCACAGGCCTTCAGGTTATACCCTGAACATTCTCAGATCCCTTGTGGGGGTCTGTTGTCCTGCAGCTCGATTCTACCCCCTGCTTTCATCACCATAATATGGCCTTCTCAGGATGTAAAGCCTCATTTGGGACACTCAGTTGGACACTGAGGTTGCACCAGGCCTAAGTGGCCTGATTTGCTGGCCCTTCCCCCGTGCCCCTCGTCCTACTTGCCCAGCCTGGGGGGTGTTTCACACACAGCCCTTCTTCCAGGCATTGCTCTTCTCCAAGTTGCGTAAAGAGGAGGCCAGACTTAGCTCAGTTGGTTGCAAAGGCATCAGAGAAAGAACCGGAACATCCGGGTTCCAGCTCCAGCGTGGTCCCTGTATGATTCCCCTGTATTGATTCCGGGACTCAATTTTCCCATCTGTGCAAAGAGGCCACGGGGTGTTTCCGGGTTACCCTGTCTTGGCCATGAATAACCGGCCCCATTTACTGGCACAGGGGAAGGAAGTGACTCTGCAGTTCCCCAAGCAGGGTGTCGCCCACCTGCTGACCTGGGGGAGCTCTGACTGTACGAGAAGCACAGCTGCATAAATCACAAACGACTGCCTTGTGCCAGCTGAGGCAGGGCGGCAATCACTCCTAAAGCCTGGATAGCGTTTTGCCTCATCTGTCCCCTCTGGATAGCCTCCCAGAAATCCTTCCCGGCCGCCACCTCCTGGTACCTTGAGCCAGTGCTGAATGACTCCCAGCTCTGTCTTCTCCCCGAGCACCTTCCACACGGCTCACCAACCTGAGCCTCCTCCAGCCTCCAGCTGCCCTCTCTGGTCCCAGAGCCTCACACACGGCCGGGTGCACAGAGAAGTTCTCAGGAAAGAGCTTCTGACTTGGCTCACGTGCCAAATTTGAGGACCATGATTTACGCTCAAGTACACTTGGATACTAAGCTGAGCCCAGTGGAGAGACATCCAAGGTTGCCTGTGTCATCTAATAATATCAATAATATCTTCTCCGTACTTATGGTGCTTTATATACGTGGCTCTCTGTCTCTCCCTCTCCGTTCCCTCGCCACCCATGTGGTCCTTATAACAAAACACTCTTAGGCACACAGGGCAAACAATGACATCCTTATGTGACAGAAGATGTGGCAGCACCTATCCAGTGACAAGGCTCTTAAGGTGAGGAGCAGAGACTGGCACCAGGTCTGGCCTGCATGACTCCTGGTCCAAGCATGACTCCTGATCCAATGTTCCCTCCTTGAAACGGTTTCCTGCCTGCAGGAATCCCACGAGGCTACCATCCCTAAGGAGAGACCCATCTACAGAGGATGGAGGATGGCAGGGAGGCACGAGGGGCCTGGAAAGCCAAGGTGAGGCCTTGGGCTGGGACTTTGGACCAGAGCATGTTGTTGGAAGCAACAGCAAAGGATGCCCCATGGGCGGGCATGCGGGGGGAGCACAGCCCAGGAAGCCAAGAAGCCAACACTCAAGCACAGAGAAGCCCTACCAAGCTCGAGGAGCAGACAGGCGGGGCGAGGCCCCCTCTAGCCTCCCTCAGAGGAAAGGGAGCACCGTCCTCCCTCCGGGGCTCCGGGAGGTGGAGGGACCCGTGCTGCCTGAACCCTGGGTGAAAGCTGAGCCCCGAGCCTCCGGGGCCGTGAGCGGGACCAGAGGAAGCCAACAGCGATGCCCACCTCTGTCCATCCGTCCCACTGCCAAGATGTTTCTATGGTCTGTGGCTTTTCTGGTTTTAGCAAAATGGGAAGTTTACCAGAGGAGTGGCTTCTGTGAAATCCATCAGGAGATCGCCTGGCTCCAAGGTAAAGGCACCTCCTCGGTCGGAGGGGCTCTGCAAAGGCAGACAAAAATACCCCCGTGAGTGACGGCTCTGGGCTGACACCCGAATTTCCCCGGAAAACACAGATATTCACTGCCTCTCTCTCTCTCTCTCTCTCTCTCTCTCTCTCTCTCTCTCTCTCCTTGCCACAAGGTCTAACCTTGAACTCATTACCATGCCAAGCCCCGCCCAGAGCTCCCTCACTTAGCACCCTACAGTGTTGAGACCAAACGCCAATGTTTTTTCTGGAAACTTAATGGGGAGAAGCAGGGTATAGGGTAGGGAACTGCCTTCTTAATTTTTTTTTTTTGTCTTTTTGCCTTTTCTAGGGTTGCACCTGCGGCATGTGGAGGTTCCCAGGCTAGGGGTCTAACAGGAGCTGTAGCTGCTGGCCTATGCCACAGTCACGGCTCAGTGGGATCCTTAACCCACTGAGCAAGGCCAGGGATCGAACCCACAACCTCATGGTTCCTGGTTGGATTCGTTAACCGCTAAGCCACGATGGGAACTCTGGAAACTGTCTTCTCGAAGCTGCAAAAAAACTTTTCTTAAATGCTTTGAATGCTTTTTGACTGCCCTCTGGGGGCAAAAACAAAAAACAAAACACTTGGAAAAGTCCTTTGAACCAATAGCGTGAAGAGCCCATCTCAGATCAAGCGGGCCAAAGCCTCAAGGAACTAAATTATCTTCATAATAATGAGGAAATGCTTGATGGTGGGAGAGTGGTACCTTTGAAAATCATGTTTATTTGGCGGGGAAATTTTTTTGTCTTGCTCTGGGGTCTCAGCAGCACGGGGGCCCTTGGTGGGAAAATAAATAAATAAATAAATAAGTCCCATTAACTTGGTGCCACCAAAGCCCTAAGGAGAGAGTCGGCCAGGAGAGGGAGCCCTGTGGCCTCTGGAAGGATGTCGCCTGCCTCTCCACTGAATTCCCTTCTGTTTTGTAAATATCGTTACTGGGCTCTAACCACAGGCCTGGGATGTAGAGAGGAGCCTGTGGCCACCCTGAGGACAAAGCAGTGCCAGGGACGTGGCACGGCAGAGGGGGCAGCCGGCTCCAGCCCCCAGGAGGTCATCTACAGAAAAGCAGGGCATCCCAGGCTGGGCAGTCACTGGCTGCGGGGCCCAGCAGGGATCCTGTGAAGGAACACAGAGGCATTCCCAGAGACCCCAGGAAGGGACCTGGTGAAAGTCTGGCCTTGGTCCTACAGGATGGGGCCTGCGCTGTTCTTACTTCCACGTCACCAGGAATCATGATCCCTGGAGCTGCACAAGCCTCAGGCACCCAGTTTGTGCAAGTGCTTTATTTATTTATTTGTTTTTTAGGGTCGCACCTGCAGCCTATGGAAGTTCCTAGGCTAGGGGTTGAATCGGAGCTACAGCTGCCGGCCTACGCCACAGCCACAGCAACGCCAGATCCGAGCCACGTCTGTGACGTATGCCAGAGCTCACGGCAATGCTGGATCCTTCACCCACTGAGTGAGGCCAGGGATCGAACCCGCAATCTCATGGTTCCTAGTCGGGTTCATTACTGCTGAGCTACAACAGGAACTCCTGCACAAGCGCTTTAATCTCTGCTGGACCTGATGCTGGGCACGGTTGCAGATCTTACTCCCATTTTTAGGAAGAGGAAACTGTGGCTTGGAGAAACAAGGACTGGGGAGTGCCTGCTTGCTTCAAGCAGCCATAATGTGTTTGAAAGGAGCAGTTGGGAACAGATTCTGGGGCTCCGGTCTTGCCTTGGCGACCCCACACCACAAACACCCTGCTCCTCCGTGGGGTCCACAGACCAAGTAGCCTTTGACTCGGCATCTGCTTGGGAGCAAGCCACGTGACCGCATGTGGACCAATTGCTGAAGAGTGACCACAGCTAAGTGTCACTAAAAGAAAACCGAGAGAAACGTCTCGTAAAGATCTTTGTCGCAGTCCATTCACATGGCTGGCAATCTCTTGACATTTCAAACTCACAAAGAGAAAAATATTCCCCATTTTCAAACTATTAGCACAGGCTATCCCAAATAAGGAATGGGATGGGGACAGGTCCATGTTTTTCCTCCTGCCGATTTTCCGTTACGGGGGTGGGGTCAAGACTTGTTCCTCACTTTCTGTCTTCACTGTGGAGTAATAGCTTTGGTGGGGATGAGAGTCTGAAACTAAAACTGCCCTAAAAAAATTTCGGAGTTCCCTTCGTGGCTCAGTAGTTAATGAATCCGACTAAGAACCATGAGGTTGCGGGTTTGATCCCTGGCATTGCTCAATGGGTTAAGGATCCAGCATTGCCGTGAGCTGTGGTGTAGGTTGCAGACGCGGCTCGGATCCTGCGTTGCTGTGGCTGTGGTGTAGGCCAGCAGCTAAAGCTCGTGTTAGACCCCTAGCCTGGGAACCTCCATATGCCGCGGGTGCGGCCCTACAAAAGGCAAAAAGACAAAAAAAAAAAAAAATCTCTTACATTTCCCTTCAAGTACAGAGTACATGGTTATATATTATACTACTTGTCTCGCATAGGGTTATCTTATCTTTCTGGAACAGGTTATACAAAATAGATACTTTGCCAGTTGTTGCTACTGTTTCACAAGCCCTTACAGCTGATGATGCAGAGTTTAAATGCACACAGATGCCAGGCACTGAACGTATACAGAATTCTCAGCAAGCACAGCCACTCCTCGGGGCTTCCCCACTCCCCCTCCGTACCTTGGCCCCTGGGGACAGCTGGCCCTTGCCTTCCGAATTCTGAGGCGAGCTGACTTTGTGGATCTTGGGGGACGCCAGCGGCGCAGAGACTTGCGTGGTGGTGATGGTGGTGGTGGCCGTGGCTGGAGGGGTGGTCGCGCCCACTGCCTCGGCCAGGTCCGGGGGGAGGTCGTCTTCATCACTGCGGTTGCTAAAAGCACATGAAGCTCTGCTCATTACAATAATAAACAGGCTGTGGGGAGTGGAGGGAGGGCCAGGAGGGGTGGGACGGCCAGGGCGGGGGCTTCGGGGCTCCCCAACAGATGTCTACCAGATGCCCCGCTTACAGGACCCCATGTGTTGCCCTTTATCCAAAGCAAACCCGGGCTGGATTTTCTGTCACTTGCCAAGGGATTAAAAAAAGTTCTATCATGAAAAATTCTATATAACATAGTATTTATCACTTTACCTATTTGTACGTGTGCAATTCAGTGGCTCGAATAAACTCACGTGTTGTATAACCATCGTCTACACCCCAAACTTCTTTTTCATCCCAATAACAACTCTGCACGCATCGCACAACAACTGCCATCGTCCCCTGGGAACATCTTCTCGGCTACTGGGGCTCAGGACGGGCCACCCCAAAACAAGCCACACAAGGGCATATTGATTATTTTGAATTAAAGTTACTTAAGAAATGGCCAACACTTGGGGCCCTCCTCTCTGCTCCCCTGAAAGCAGGAAATAAATCTCTCACGTGAAAGGTACCCTCCCTACATCTGGAGGTACAAGGATGCCCTTATCACCAGAGATAAGAAACTGGGGCCGAGAAGCCTGTATAAACAAACCTTGTTCCTTCTTTAAGTTATGACCCCAAGCTCCAGCTCGGTTTAGATTCTTCACTAATTGAGCACCCGAGCCCTAAGTTTCTTTGTCCTGTCAATTCCTCTCGAATTTATTGTGTCTTTGCCTAAAATAACACAAAAGCTGCCTGTTTTGACCACTTCTTAGGTCCCATTTTTCTGAGATCTCCCTGTGCATGAATTTAAGTTTGTTTCTTTTTTGCTCATAAATGTGTCTTTCTTTTAAGCCCAGCCACAAGAATTCAAGAAAGGTAAAAGGAAAAACCCCACATTCCTCTCTCCTGCTGCTTTCTGTCCAGATGAATTTGACTACTCTGGGTGCCTCAGATAAATGGAATCATACAATAAATGTCCTTCTGCATCTGGCTTATTTTACTGACCATAATGTTTTCAAGGTCCATCTGTGTTGTAGCATAAGTCCAAATTTCATTCTTTTGTGTGGCTGAATAATATTCCACGGTATGGATCGATTTTATTTTGTTTATCCCTTCATCTATTGACACTTGAGTTGTTTCTCCCTTTTGGCTACTGTGAGTAGCACTACTATGAACAGTGGTCGACAAACACCTGTTTGAGTTCCTGCTTTCAATTCTTGGGGGCTGGAATTCCACCTAGGAGTGGAATCGCTGAGTTGTACGGCAGTTCTATGTTTAACTTTTGAGGAACCCGCAGACGAAGGGATGTTTTTCTGAGTAGCCTCCCTTAGGAGCGTAAATACAAGGCTTGTAGGAACCTACTGCTCTGAGCGAAGGGTGTTTTAATGGCCCCATCTGTGGCCTCACAGCGACTGCCCCTTTGGTGAGATACACCGGTTATAGAGAAGGAGTTGGGCCCATTCATTTTGGGGCCAAGTAGCTCTGGTCTTCGATCCTCTCTGATGGAATGGGATGACCCAGGATGTAAAGGACACCAGAGGGAGAAGTCTGGGTTGCCACCTGGGGCCCATCTCGGGGCTTGAATGTGTGGGCAAGGCCTGACTTCCCATAAGGTACGTCAAGGCTGGAAGCCCTTCTGATCTCGCACAGAGCTGGGCCATCCCCCCACTCTTAGGATGGACAGTATTTTCTTAAACTTACAGAAGTTAAGACAAATCCACTATCTCCCTTACTGCCAACCAGATGGCTGCCTGTGCAGGGAAGGGCCAACTCGGCAGGCCTCAGGTGCTCAAACCCTGTGCCTCCCAAAGGAATGACTGGTTATTGACAAGCTCCCGAGAGGACCTCCAGACCCTTGGAATATCCTCCTGGATAGGTGTGTCTCTGCACACCTGAGACCGTGGCCAGGACCCAACATTTATGCTATCAATGTCATTTACGATGAATGCCTGGCTTCTGAGATAAATTCATGTTAAATTCATGAAATATTCTAAGAAGTTAGTTTATGTGTAGTATGACTCTTTTTCTAAAAAAAGTGATTTCTGGAGTTCCCATTGTGGCTCAGCGGAAACAAATCTGACTAGTACCCATGAGGATGCAGGTTCGATCCCTGGCCTTGCTCAGTGGGTTAAGGATCCGGCATTGCTGTGAGCTGTGGTGTAGGTCGCAGACATGGTTCGGATCCCATGTTGCTGTGGCTGTTGTGTAGGCCAGCAGCTACAGTTCTGATTCGACCCCTAGCCTGGGAACTTTCATATGCCTCCGGTGTGGCCCTAAAAAGCCAAAAAGAAAAAAAATGATTTCTTTCTATTTTAACACTATATAAACAAGGAAAAAAGTCTAGAGTAACAGTCATAAGTGTGAACATTGGTTATTTTTTATGGTGTAATTCTGGAGAATTAGTTAATTTTCTCTTTGGACTTTTCCATCTTAATTGAAATTGAATACTTTCAGATTTTTACACTAAGTTTTTGTTTTTCGGGGTTTTGGAGTTTTCTGTTTTTGTTTTTGTTTGGCAGCACTCACAGCATGTAGAAATTCCAGGGCTGGGGATCAAACCCACACCACAGCAGCGACCCGAGCCACAACAGTGACAACACCAGATCCTTAACCTGTTGTACCACCAGGGAACTCCCAGATTTTCACACCACGTTTATATTTATTATTTATTTATTTATTGCTTTTTAGGGCTGCACCTGGGCATTATGCAGGTTCCCAGGCTAGGGGTCGAATCAGAGCTACAGCTGCTGACCTATGCCACAGCCATAGCAACGCAGGATCCAAGTCGTGTCTGTGACCTACACCACAGCTCACAGCAACGCCGAATCCTTAACCCAATGAGCAAGACCAGGGATCAAACCGACAACCTCATGGTTACTAGTCGGATTCATTTCCGCTGTGCCACAATGGGAACTCCTACACTGTGTTTAAATAAATAGTAAAATTATATTTCTGGGGAAAAAAATAAACAAAGCAGCTTGTCATTTTCTGAACATACCAGCTGACATCAACAGAAAGATGACACTTTTACCTGCCTTACACTCTTTACAGAATTTGCTTCTCCCTTCATTCTACACATAGAAGCCCCGCTTTTCCTTCCTACGTTGTAGCTCAAGAAAAGAACGCAATTGAGGTTTTGGTTTATAGTCTAGAAAGCAGCAATTTGAGAACTTGTTCCGACAACTTAAGTATCATAGTGCTGTTGATGGAGTACCCTAAAACCCAAACAAACACATAATTCTGGCCTAGGAACTACGACTACTGCAACTGCCAAAAGGGCTCAAACGTGCCCCCAGATCTCAAAAACAACACCTTATTTTTTAGGAAATGAGAAATCTGAGTTTTTATAACCTGTATTCTTTTTTTTTTTTTAATTATAGTTGATTTACAATGCTGTGCCAATTTCTCCCATATAGAAAAGTGACCCGGTTATATATATATATATATTTTTTTCTTTTTTATATTAGTTTTTCCATCATGGTCTATCCCAGGAGATTGGATATAGCTCCCTGTGCTATACTGTTCAATCCGTATTCTTTAACCACAGGTGTATTAACTTTATCTTTACCTATGAGTGGCAGAGATGAGCAAAGAAGTAGTAACGCTGTTAACAATACAACAGCTATTTACGGGACAAAGACTCAAAGCTGGGAAAATCCCATCCATCAGTTTTCTATTTACTACTAATGGGGAAAATGCTGCCATTCTTTGATTTTTCAAAGCAGAATACTTTGGGGGTATCTTAAGAAATACACACATTAAGTTGAAAAGGGTTTTCTTAAAAGAGGCAATTTGGTGAGTTCGTTAAATCTTCTTTCCTTTCGGGCCATGTATTAGTCCCTGTTTCCAATGTGATTATCTATCCTGAATGGGTGACAAAATTTTGAAATTTGAAATGTAAAAGGAAAGGCTAATCCTGCCAGCTTTTTTCTCAGAGGAGCAGATTTTTCATGGTTTAATTTGTCCCCCAGAGATCATTAGGACTGTTAATTATCTGAATCTTACCCGGTTGGGCTTTCCTAGGAAATACAGTTGCTATACTATCCAGAAATTTCTGTTAAGGCTAATGAAGTGGGAGGTGTCTGCCCTGAAACTGCACCTTCCTTCTTCCTCTCCTTTTCATAAGATGCAAGTGGCAGGCCTGAGATGGCCGTTTGAGAAGTGCATCTGGAGTCGTGCTCCTTGTCCTATGCTTCGTACTCTTTGTGCCTCCTAAACTTGACTTTTCTTTCTTTTCGTTTTAGGCTGTACCTGCGGCATATGGAAGTTCTCAGGTTAGGGATCAAATCGGAGCTGCAGCTGGAGACACAGCCACAGCCACAGCCACAGCCACACCAAATCCAGGCTGCATCTGCTACCTATGCCACAGCTTGCAGCAACGCCGGATCCTTAACCCATTGAGGGAGGCCAGGGATCAAGCCTGCATCCTCGTGGATACTAGTTGGGGTCTTAACCCACTGAGCCACAACAGGAACTCCAAGCTTGACCTTTTCAGAGGCTTTGGTCCATAAGAAGGAAGGAAGGGGAACTAACTATCCTTCAGCCAGGTCCCTAGCGAGGGCTTTACCCACATTATCTCATATTTACCCTCACAAAACGCTCACCCATTTTACAAATGAAGGAGAGGTTCAAAGAGTAATTTTCCCCGAGAGCTTACAACAATAAACTAGAAGCCTTTCTAACTCCAGAGCCTCATGCTTTCCACAATCTGCCTTTCCCACTAATAAATTGTGAATACTCACGTGAGAATTGTTAAAATCATTTTGTTCTTCCTCCATGGTGCCTAGAAGAGCCCTTATGCACAGGGTAGCCAAGGAACTTTGGTTAAACAGAACAGAACTGAACGGGCTTTGGTGGTTCTGGGACACTTTGGAATGTGGCTCCTCCTACAGCTCGGTGATCAGCTTTGGCTTGTTGAAATGCTGCCATTTCAATAAGGCACTGTGGAGGTGTCCCCCTCTGCTATCTGTGCCCCTGAGGGAGCTCCTCCCCTTGAGTGTGGGTTGGATCTAGTGACTCGCTTCTAACGAACAGAATCAGGAAAGAAGGATGGGATGTCATTTCTGAGATTGTAAAAGACTATGATGTTGCCTTCCATTCTCCCTAGCTCTCCTTCTGTGTTTTCTCGGATGGAGAAAGTGAGAGATCCATATGACGTGGAACTAAGGGGAACCTCCAGCCAGCGGTGAGCAAGGAATGATGCCCTCAGTCCAACAGCCCTCAAGGAGCTGAATCCTGTCCCAAAGTGCCTGAATGAGCCTTCAGATGAGACTGCAGCCCTTGCCGATAGCCTAAGAGAGACTCTGAACCAGAAGACACAGCTAAGCCATGCCTGGCCTCCCAACCCACAGAAACGGTGAGGTAAGAAATGTGGATTGTTTTAAGCCACTAAAACTTGGAGTAGTGTGTGAGACAGCAACCAATAATGAATACACATGCCAGCTATGTCATATTTTCAGGGAGAAATTGGAAACTGACCATATTTGGGAGATAGCTCTTTGGGAATGGCATGAAGGGCTAAGAAACATTTATAATTGGACATTTAGCATCATCACCTTGGTTGTTATAATTGAAAAACTTGCAGCACAGAACTCACAAACTGTATTGTCTTGTTAACTTCCTCACTCGAGGAGGCTTGATTTCCGGCTTCTCCACAGCGGGCTGGGTAGTTTCCACACGTATAGGAATAGGACTTCTGAAGACACACCAGAAAAGCAGAACAACACCAGCAATAAGGTTTATGGTCTGGTTTTGGCTGTAATGACTGCTTTCTCAGTTAGTTTATACCTTAATAATACTGATAGTCAAGACAACCATTTTTTTCTCTCCTCTTCACTCTACTTATTACATATAATTCTTTTAAAACATCACAGAAAATCCAAAACCAAAAAAAAAAAACATAGGGAAAAATACAGTAAGCAAGAACTGAAAATATATTTTTTAAAAAGAGAAAGAATTATAGAGTAGTTCACGTTAAAACAAATATCATCAGAAAACTTTTAAGACTTGGTCTAAAATATTTTAATTCCATGTCAGGTGAAAATGTTAAAAATTAAGCTTCCTGGAGTTCCCATCATGGCTCAGTGGAAACGAATCTGACTAGTATCCATGAGGACGCAGGTTCAATCCCTGGCCTCACTCAGCAGGTTAAGGATCTGGTGTTGCTGTGAGCTGTGGTGTAGGTTGCAGACGCGGCTCAGATCCCATGTTGCTGTGGCTGTGGCGGAGGCCGGCGGCTACAGCTCCGATTTGACCTCTAGCCTGGGAACCTCCATATGCCACAAGTGCGGCCCTAGAAAGACAAAAATAATAATAATAATAATAAAATTAAATTCCTTTTTATCTTTCCTCAAGAAAACATGTCAGATCACCAATAGGATTCCTCAAAACAATGACTTTTTTTTTTCCCCTGTCTTGACTTTTTGCCATTTTAAGGCCACATCCATGGCATGTGGAGGTTCCCAGGCTAGGGGTCTAATCAGAGCTACAGTTGCCGGCCTACGCCACTGCCACAGCAACGCCAGATCCGAGCCATGTCTGCAACCTACACCACAGCTCACGGCAATGCCAGATCCTTAACCCACTAAGCGAAGCCAGGGATTGAACCTACAACCTCATGGTTCCTAGTCAGATTTGTTTCTGCAGTACCACGATGGGAACTTCAAAACAATGACTTTTAAGAAAAGCTTTTACACATTTTTTGTAGTGGTCATGACTGGTTTCACCTAAACAATCAGAAATTACCCACTGGGACCAACGGGCAGCAAAACAAATTGAGGTTCTTGGCCAGGTTAACGTCCAGCTTAACACTTCTGGGCCTCCCTTGTCCCTTCTGGTCAGTGCCCAATGAAATGGTGGTTAAACAAACATGTGAAGGAGCAAATCTGAAATTGGAATCAACGTATTCGCTGGGACCCCAGAGTCAGGGGAACAGAGTCCGTGGAAGAACACACAGCGCACGATATAACTTAACTCGTGTGGAATGGGTAGGGTCTGGGGAGCTTCAAGGAGGCGTTTGCACTTAACCAGTTGGAGAGAAGAGTTCCAAGGTGGGAGCCAGAGTGGGGACCCAGAACTGCTGATGGCTAAGGTCCCAGCAGAAGAGCAGGGGACAGTGACGAGACAGGAAAGCAGGGGCCAGGGCAGGAGGCGCCGCAGGCTGAGCTGTTTACACTGAAGGCAAAGGCAGTTGCTGAAGGTCTGAGGCAAAGGGGCGGCACGGTCAGACTTGCTTTTTATTTCACTATTATTTTTTTTCTTTTTAGGGGTGCACCTGTGGCATATGGAAGTTCCCAGGTTAGGGGAGCTACAGCTGACAGCCTACCGCACAGCCATAGCAACAACAGATCTGAGCCGCGTCTGCACCCACTGCTGAATCCTTAACCTTGAGCAAGGCCAGGAATGAACCTGCATCCTCATGAATAGTAGTTGGAGTCTTAACCCACTGAGCCACAACAGGAACTCCCTGACTTGCACTACAGAAAGGCCATTAGAGCAACAAAGGATGCTGTTTAGAGCAGGCCAGACAGGAGCATCTATTTTTTTTTTTTTAATTTTTAATTTTTTTTAATTTAAATTTATTTATTTATTTATTTTTGCCTTTTAGGGCCGCACCCGCGGGATGTGGAGGTTCCCAGGCTAGGAGTCTAACAGGAGCTGTAGCTGCCGGCCTTCGCCACAACCACAGCAACGCGGGATCCGAGCCGTGTCTGCAACCTACACCACAGCTCACAGCAACACCGGATCCTTAACCCACTGAGCAAGGCCAGGGATCGAACCCTCAACCTCACGGTTCCTAGTCGGATTCGTTTCCGCTGAGCCACGACGGGAACTCCAGACAGGGGCATCTTTAAAGGCCGTAGTAGCGGTTTTCCAAGATGAGAAAAGGTGAGGGATGGGAGTGAGGGTCATGAAGAGGCGAGGACAGATGAGGGAGATTATATGAAAGTCGAATTGACAGGATTTGGTGACCGTGTAGCTGAGGGCACAAAGCAGGAGAAAGTCAGGGACTCCCAGGCCTCGGGTCTGGATAACAGGGAGGTAACAAAGCTATTAACCGAGACTGGAAAACCGACGAAGGGACAGTAGTGTAGGGTGAGGAGAGATAAATCAAGGTTTCAAAAAGCCCAGGAGGCATCTGGCTATGTGCCTCTGTGAGTAAGACAAATTTATAACACGGACTAGGCATCATAAGATGACATAGGGAAATAGTACATGTTTAGCACTGACTGTAAGAATTCCCCAGGGCAGTGGTTCCTAGATCACCTGGGGTGCTTGCTGAAATTCTCCTTCTGGCCTCTCCCCCCAAACCCCCCACCCCAACTCCACCCAGCCCCCCAACACCCCCACTACCCCACCAAAGGAGCTGAAAGGCCTGGAGTAGGACCAGAGTCTTTGGTTTGAACAAGACATGGATGCAGTGCTCCTTGGACTCACTTTAGGAAACTCTCTCCTAGGGAGGCCACCCCGTCAAGAGTGTTAGTAGACCGTCAAGGTGTCAGCGGGGCTGCCATGGTCTGTAGGCTGTTAGGCACTTGGGCGGAGAGGGGAAGAGTGTCCGCTTTCTATGAGATCAGCAAAGGAAGACTTTCCTCTGTTGTGTTCGTGGTGGCCTGGAGGCGTTAAAGAACACTGGCGGTTCTAGTCCTCCAGGGGCTCAGATGAGGAGCATGCGAGCGGACCACGGGAAGAGCGGTGGACTGAGCTGGGACAGCGAGCAGAGGTCAGGCCCTAAAGGCCCCTCTGTGCTCTGTTAAGGAGCCTGGACTCCTCCTTGACTTTAAGCAAGGAAATGACAAGGTCAGATCTACGTGCTTGAGAAGCAACTCAAAGTTGGGACACCAGGTAGAAATATTTTTTTTTGTCTTTTCTTTCTTTTTTTTTTGTCTTTTTGCCTTATCTAGGGCCGCACCCGCGGCATATGGAGGTTCCCAGGCTAGGGGTCTAACAGGAGCTGTAGCTGCCGGCCTACACCACAGCCACAGCAAGACGGGATCCAAGCCGCGTCTGCAACCTACACCACAGCTCACGGGAACGCCGGATCCTTAACCCACTGAGCAAAGCCAGGGATCGAACCTGCAACCTCATGGTTCCTAGTCGGATTCATTAACCACTGAGCCACGATGGGAACTCCAGGTAGAAATATTAAAACAGGGAACAAGCGGCATTCTTGAGGCATAAAGGAAGTGGAAGACAGTCTTTGTCTCTCTCTTCAGGCTCACATTTTCTCTCACTTTTCTTTTTCCTATTTTATTGGCAAATAGCCTCGTGAGTAATGTTTTGAGAGTAATATTGATGATACTATTGTTTCCTCATCCAAACGAGAAGCAACAGACCTTACATTAGTGTCCTGAAGACTGGATTTCTTATTGATATTTACAAACGTTGATTCCTCTTTTCCAACCTGTTGAAGAAAACAGGCAGGTTAGTCAAAACGGAATATCTTGGCAGGCAAAAACGTTTTCAAGTCTCCCACGTTCAGAGGATTATAGAAATGTGAAGGTGTTTGAAAGAGGTGGATCGTCAAGTACTCAGTCAATAACAACTTTTTTTTTTCCTGGTGTTTATTTAATTTAACAAAAAGAATGTTTTCTTGAGTCACTCCCCATCATGGGGCTTAACACATAATCACTCAAACACAATCAATGCTTTGCATTCATACTCTCACCGAGCGCCTGCCAATGTGCCAGCTCATGTCTGAATGAGAAAAGGATGGTGTGGGAAAAGCCAAACCCACAGTCTTATCCCCCACCTCACATTTTAGCTCCGGAATAATAATCAGTTCTATGCTCACATGGCACTTTACAGCTTAACACAAGAGTTTAGAATCTGTCCTTTCTTTCCATCAGTGTAACAAGCCTGGGAGGAATTATGTCATATGATTCGATGATTTGGATAGAAGCCTTGTCCTCTTCCCTCCCACAAAGAATGGCGGGGAAGGGAGGGACACCCATTCAGCCAGCCAGGCCAGCTGAACACACACCGGAGGTCAAGGGAGACCCAGCGGGGGGTCTCATACCCACCACAGCGAACAGAGCTGGCCCTTTCACTCTCCCAACTAATAGCTACACTGGTTAACAGCTCCTTCTAGTCAAAGCTCTGTTCACATAACAGGTGTGGTTCCTATCTCCCAGCTAGACCCTGACTGACACAGCATCTCAGCCCCAGGGTAGCTGTTTCTTCCATGTGGCATGGAGGAAACCCCGGCCCGGGAGATCAAAGGCACGCACCCACCGCTCGTACCTGGGCACTCATTCGGGAAGCATTCTCCAACTGGGCTTTCAAAATGTTACACTTCACATGATCAGCCACGGGGGAAGGCAAGAGTGGGGTCTGGAGAGTCTTCTCGGAAACCTTTTTTTCTTCAGCCTGAGATGAACCAAAATACATGCAAGATTGTAAACAAAGAACAAAGAAAACACCTACATGAATATATCCCATCAATCGTCACTGCACCTAACACACAGGCTTAAACCTCTAGACGAGGGTGTCACCAGCTCATACTTGGGCCAGTGGTTTACTATCTGCCAAGGATTCAGAGGCGTATCCTTTACTCTCCAGTGAAGCAGGGGGGAGAATGCCCGAGGAAGCCCGTGAGCCAGAAGACAGGGAGAGGTTCAAAGAGAAGAGGCTCTCGGAGATCCATGGAGCTAGAGCCGGAGGCAGAACCAAGACTCAAGCTCCAAGTTTCCTACACCCGAGTGCAGTGCTCCTGTCCCTGTAACTGCTACTTCTTACCTATGAAGACTCAATTCTGTGACTTGTTGGGTCAAGGGAAAGAGTCCAAAGTATTCACTGCTATTTTCACAGTAAATCTTGAAGGCAATTGTGATTCTCCATGAGAAATTTGCTTCTAGGTTGCCTGTTGTAGAGTGTCTCAGACTTCAACAATCTGGTACCACCTTTCCTATTTTTGCCATTTCTCATGTATTAACTAAATATGTACCTGTAATTCATATAATCCAGTTAAGGTTGATTACCCTGGGACTACGTATGTTAAGTGTGCCCCAAGCAATGATATCTTTGAAATCATAGATTTGGTGACTATTGTATTTATTACAGTATATATTATGATAGTTACACAACTATCAAAATACTCATCTATGTAAATAACTTGACATCACCTTTGATGGGACACACATCACACTCTGGGAAATGTCTTATTCTTAAGATGCTTATTGTGGTCATTGCATATCCCAGTGCTGATATGATGCTCAGCACAGAATAGCTGCTCGATAAAAATCTACTTAAGAGGATTATAATAATACATAGTTATTGGAAGATGTGTGTTTAATAAAAAAGACACCAGACCAGAGTTCCCATGGTGGTGCAGCAGAAATGAATCTGACTAGGAACCATGAGGTTGCAAGTTTGATCCTGGCCTCACTCAGTGGGTTAGGGATCCAGCATTGCTGTGAGCTGTGGTGTAGGTCACAGATGCGGTCGGATCCCATGTTGCTGTGGCTGTGGCGAAGGCTGGCAGCTGTAGCTCCGATTAGACCCTTAGCCTGGGAACCTGCTATACACCACAAGTGCGGCCCTAAAAAAGCAAAAAAAAAAAAACCCACATGATCGCTAAAAGTCAATTTAGTGACATCAGGACTTAATATGGCACATTAGCCACAATGTACCAGGACAAGAACAAAATGTTCTAAAAGACTCAAATTCTGCAAGTTCCAAAATTAATTGCATTCGCTAATTCAAATGTCCCATTGAGCACATTGATACACACAGCAGGAGTATTATGAAAGCTCTAAGGGAAGCATAGGGCAATGGGCTGATTGACACCACTGAACAAAGAGAAGAGGGTGTAGAATGCAGTTTCCCAGTGGGACCTCCAAACACATAGAGAGCATTTGGTATAAAGCTGAACTCAGCAATTTCACAAAACAGCAGGATGAACAAAGACAGAAGACCTGGATTTGAATCTCAGCTCTTCCCCTTACTAGCATCATAAAAAGATGATGATGGTGATGATGATGATAATGACAGGGAAGGGTGGGAAGTGGGGGCGGGGGAATTTCCTATGCATGTCTCATGTAACCATCCTATTTGAAGGAATATACTATCACCATCCCCACTGTATAGATGAGAAAAACAAAGCAGAGAGATGGTAAGTCACTTGCCCAAGGTCGCACAGCAAGTACGCAGAAGAGCCAAGATTCTCACCCAGGACTGGGTGACTCCAAAGCTAGTACCCTTGACCACCCAGCCACACTGGCCCCCCTCAACCTCCCTGAGGCTCGGTTTCTTTCCTCATAAGATTATCACAGCACCACATAAGGAAGAAAAGACATGAATGGCACTTTCGCATTAGAGTCTTTGGTTAGAAAAGAAAACATACCCCACGCCTGGGAACCTCCATATACCATGGGTGCGGCCATTAAAAAAAAAAAAAGAAAGAAAGAAAAGAAAATATAACTAAAAAGAGCATCTTTATGAGGACACTAACAGTCTGAAGTCATTATGTTAGGTATAAAGAAAATCAACTCTTTTGAATGGAGTCAGCATCCTAAAAGACTTAATATACTCTTTAAAAAACAGTAACTTATTTGTTTTGAAAGATAAGCTTTAAAGTATAGTTGCAGGATAATTCATATTTGTAAATCCTGTTATACTAAGATAACTGTTTAATACTAGCATGGGTATTTTCACTGGTGTATGAAGAGTTAACTTTTTAATTAGATTTAATTGTGGGGGAATGATATGCTGAGGTACAAGAATTAAATTGGTTCTAAAGCCTAGTTGAGGTTTTTTGACAATTGCTTAAGGGGATATAGTTATATTGACAGTAATGACCGAGGACCTACTTTTTTTTAAAAAATTGAATACTGCTAAAATAAGAATGAGAATTCAGCACTGTGTTTTTTTCCCTTGAATTTAATTTTTCCCTGCGTTTTGGATTTAAAATTCAAGCTGGCTTATTCCCATTCTCTTTGACAAAGCAGGAGTCACTATTCAGCTCTATGACTTGACTCAAGGTGAAGACCAATGTAAATTTGGGAAAATCTGAGTATCATTACATGATTATGTTTGCAAAAAAGGCATCTCTATGAGGGATAAACATCTGGAGCACAACAAGAGGATGGCTCCAAGAATGTTATGCTTTCTCTCTTTTGCCTGACCTTATTTTGTATTTTACATTCAATTTGAATTGGGGAAAGAGGTTTTATCATTCAATACAGAAATACAGATTTCAAAATATACAAATGAATGATAATTGGGCTTTGATATTACTGTAATTGGAAACAGTCCTTCTGCTTGAGGATGTCGCTTGGGGATAAAGAAATGATCAGACGCAGTTTTCAACTGTTTATACAAATTGTGTACACATTTGAAATCTGATGAGATTTAAATTCCTGCAGTAATTTTGGTACAAGTTCTCACCATTAATGTATCCAAACCTTAGAAGAATCAGAGGATCCTTGATCCTTGAGGTTGAAAAAAATAAACCTTACAAGCCATCAAAGTCATTGGTTTCCAATTGTGGTATCAGTGATAAGTTGTGAAGGCTGTTGCTAGGACTGTTTTATGAATGTTAAAGAACCATAGTGTTAAGTAATATACTTTGCTTATGTGTTAGGACAAAGTCAAGGTTATCTAACATCACTCTAGCCCACTTGCTCACTGATGCATTTCTTCAAGTGGAGGAGAAAAGAAGGGCGTATTGCTTGAGCTCCAGGGAAATGCTCAACAGAGCTCAGCTACACCTTAACCCAGAGCAAACCACAACTGTTGATGTCCCACCAATATTCAAAGCACTTACAAGTTACACAGCACTTGTGAGAACTCTGCTACATATGCTATACTTCCTGGCAAAACATTTTTGGATTTTGCCAAACTCCAGGTAAGCCCCTGTTAAAGTGATTTATTGTGTGGGCTGCAGAAGAAAAGCTGAAAATCAAGAAGACCAATCCAGGGGCATAGAATGCATGGGGCTGACTCCCAGCACCTCGCATGTGCCTGCTTCAATTAAGATTTCTTGATTGAATGAATATTAGTGCTATCCTGCAGGAGGAATTTTTTCCAGCTGGCCATCAGCAAGGGTCATGTCAAAGAAAAAGTGGGTGAACAGGGCCTTGAATTTGGGACCCGTTAGTGATCAGAGGGACTCGAGGCTATCCCGCTGGGGTGTGGGAGCACAAGGGAGTGGGGGTCTCCTGAGAAACTCGGGAAGGCTAATGTAAGCTAGAGGGTTGTCTGCGGGTGGAGGAGCAGCCCAGGAAGGAGATATAACCTTTCCGCATTCACGCCTGCAGGTAAGGAGGGGGAGCTTTCCAGGCCAGATCGTCCAAATTCTTCCTATTCCCTCCTAGAAAGGGGCAAAGCTAAGCATTAGGGTGGGGAAAAAATGACCCATGAGTAAAGAAGATTATTCCTATAGGAATTTTAAAGATTAAGTTATGTGGGCAACAGTGGATCTCTCCAACAGGGACATTTGGCAATGTCTGGAGACAATTTTGGTGTCATACCTGGATTGGGGGGATGCTACTGGCATGTAGTGGGTAGATGCTGCAAAACATTCTCCAATGCACAGGACAGCCCCTCCACAACACTATTAGCCCCAAATACCACTAGGGCCTAAGTTGAGACACTCTGGTGCAGAAAATGAAGAAGCACGTTGGAGTGCAAAGGGCACCAGGACTGGGAGTTGGGGCCCAAGGATTCAGCCTCTGCTCTGTGACCTTGAGATCCCTTCCTGTGGAGGCAGAAAAGCTTGAACTAAATGACAGATTGAATCCAGCACCAGCTTTCTAAGTTCTAAGATAAAATTTGGCTTTTATAAGGTTGTCCATTTGGATGTAAGAACAGATCGGGCCTGGCTTCTGCCTGGCCCTTCCTCTCTCCCTCCCTTCTTCAATCCCCCACCCTTTTGTTCCATTAGCAAACAGTTACTAAGCATCTAGGATATGCCAGGTACTATCTGAAAGAGATAGAGGGTGCTATGGGCTGAACGGTGTCCTCCCCGAATCCATATGCCGAGACCCTAACCACCAGTGTGATGGTATTTGGACGTGGCACCTTGGAGAAGTATTTAGATTTAGATGAAGTTATGAAGGTGGGAGCCTTGCGATGGAACCAGTGGCTTTACAAGGGAAAGAGAGAAAGATCCCACTCTTCTGGAAAGTGAAGACACAATGAAAAGGCAACCAGCTCCAAGCCAGGGAGAGGGCTCTCGACAGGGAACCAAATCATCTGGCACTTTGACCTTGGACTTCCCAGCCTCCAGAACAATGAGAAAGCAATGTCTGCTGCCACCCGGTCTACGGCTATTTGTTCTAGCAGCCTGTGCAGACTGATACAGAAAGCTGGGAACGGAAAGAAGTAAACGTGTGAACATGGAAAGAGGTCAACGCGGATGTGTCCCTCGTGGAACTTTCAGTTAGAAGGACGGAGAAACCACTGACAAATCCAGCCTGTCGGCCGCAGCACTGGGGACAGCTGTAATTCACACAGAAAGAATGCAAGTGCGTTTCTGCTCGTAAGAGACATGCTGAGCAGAAATGTCAGGAAAGACTGAACAGAAATCCCTCCAAGACAAAAGCACACGGTTTAAAAGGAGGCAGGCAGGGTCATCATCAGAGGTTTGACGTGAGCCCCAGGTCCACGCTCCGTTCCACAGCACCTTATTTATGTTGATGTGCAGAGCAGGCCAGGGTCCAGCAGCCTTCACAGTGTCCAGTTCCAGCTTCTTAAGATGGGCAGCGGCTTCACTGAACAGGGCAGGTGTTCCTGGACTCAGTTCTGCAGGTGGCCAGGGAATTGAATAACGAAAGGTTGAAAAGGCAGAGAGATATAGGTGATAAAAGACGTTTGCCAGAGCCCAACCCCCAGTGCTACTCTGCCTGGCTTCTCTTCCGGCAGCTTGAATCCTTCAGCTAAGCACTAGCAGATGGGATGTGAGAACGTTTAAGGTCAAGTTTCAAGGCCTAACTCCCTCATATATAAGCTGGGTGGCCCTGGGTAGGTTACCTTACCTCTCTGAGCCTCTGAGCCATTTTAAAATGGAAATAAAATTACTGACTTTGCAGAGTTGCTGTGAATATTAAGTAATCCACGTGCAAATGCTTAATTAATGGAAAAGCACTATACAAATTAGAAAGATCAGAGTTCAGGCTACCAGGCAAAGGAATGTGCTCTTAAAAACCATGCTATGCTTCTAGGGAGTTTCTGTTGTGGCACAGTGGTAACGAACTCGACTAGTATCCATGAGGATGCAGGTTCGATCCCTGGCCTCGCTCGGTGGGTTAAGGATTCAGCATTGCCATGAGCTGTGGTATAGGTCACAGATGCAGCTCAGATCCCACGCTGCTGTAGCAGTGGCGTAGGCTGGCAGCTGTAGCTCCAATTCAACCCCTAGTCTGGGAACTTCCATATGCCACAAATGCAGCCCTAAAAAACGTACAAACCAAAAATGGATGATGCCCGGGCTAGAAGAAGGGCAGTGTGGACAGCAATGAGGGGACAGAGTTCTGATTCCTCAACACCAAGTGGTTGCCGAGCTCCCATTTCTAGCTCAGCCAACCCAGAACTGCTCCTCGTCGTCTACAGGCGAAGGCTCAATGGCTCATCCTTTCCAGCAGATCACAGGCTCGTGAGACATCAGAGCTGGAAGATTCCCTGACCATCCTCTCAACACCCTCTACCCCATTTCACAGACGAGGAAAGCCAAGGATCCCAGAGGGGGCCCGGTTCAACAGGGAGAATCGAAGCTCCCCGAGGCTCTCGCCTCTACCTTGGCACATTTTCAAACCATATGCGATAAAGAATAAGTTCTTCCCCCACAGCCTGTCACAGACCCATTCTTCGGTAAAATATAGTAAAAATGAATTTAGAGAAAGAAAATAACAGGCACACAACATCCAAGCCCACAGTTTTCATTAGCTTTAACAGAGAGAGCTTCACTCTGTCATATTGCTAAAAATGTTTCTAATTGCTTACTCTCCATTTCCGTAAAAACGTCTTTCACTGGGACCTGTAAGAGCGCGTGCTAGAGCTGCCTGACACTCTGCTCTCAGAGGTGGGATGTCAGCCAGGAGACAGAATGGGTTTTCCTGTGGTTGGCGATTAGAGAGTGCAGCCTGCCTTCCCCCTGCCTCGGTTCCGGTTCCATCATCGAGCCAGTGCTGGATGCGGCAGAAGCCGAGAACTGGCCCAGAAGGAGGCGGAGAGATGGCTGCATCTTTGTAATGAAATCAGAGCTTGCTGGTCAACCAGAACCCCTAAGTCGCTCCTGCCTAATGCACGAGGCTCTTGTCTGCTCTCGCCCAGACTAGGTAACCCAGCTCTGCCGCTTCCACGGTCCTGAGCTGCACCGTGTCTCCAGCGTCTTGAGCATTTAGGACAGCCCTGCAGCATCGCTCCCCGACCCCGTCCCCTACACCCCGACTCACTTGTAAGGGATTTACTGCTGGAGTTTGGGGACCTTGAAGGCCCTTCCTTGTTCTCCAGGGTCAGCGAGAGGCCATAGTTCGCGTGATGCTGGTGCTGGTGGTGGTGCTGGTGGCGCCTTCCTGAAGCCTTGGCGGTGAACGGCGTGCCTCCGTTTTCCTCAAGACCGAAAGGCAGCCGGTCCGAGCTGCTGAGCCCTGGGGAAGGGAGCGGGTAGCTGCGGAGGGTGTCAAAGTCAGGATTTAGAAAACAGCGTACTTTAAGAGGTTCTCTAAGCCCTGAAAACCAAGAGAAATAGATTCGACAAACAGATCCACAGGACACAAGGGCTAACAGCGCACTCCAAGGAAAAGACAAAAGTGGAAATCTGTACATACCAGAGATGTCAAACCGGAAAAAAAATTCTTAAAATTTGAAATGAAATAATTTCTGTTTTAAAAATGACATCCTCCGCGTGGGAGGAGGAAATAAAAGGCAATCGTCAAATTAAAAAAAATAATGTGTTAATGACCCTGTGACGAGATCGTGATACAAACTAGAAATCTTGGAGTCACTTTCTCCTCTCCATCCCCCCCACTGTGCAGAAAGCACCTGTTAATGTCACTTCTACCACGGCTTCTAATTCCGATGCTCCGCTTGACGCTATTGCCCTATTTTAAGCCCACGTCAACTCCTTAGGCTCTTGAAACAGATTCCCAACAGCCCTGCTCCTCCTTCAGCGCATCCCCCGCAGACCGGTGGCCAAAGAGCAAAGAGCGTTCTAGAGTGCGGCGCTCCTCCCTCCGGGAGCTTGAATTCTTCTCCGTTACCAGTAATTCTTAACCATTTTAAGACAGATAACCCTTTGGAAATCTGATGAAAACCATGGACCTTCTTTGCAGAAAAAGGCACCAACACTCAAGTTCAGGCCCTCTTGAACTAGCTGCTCCGTGGACCAAGGCTAAGAGTCTCAGACTGCAGGATAAAATCCAAGTTCCTCTATGTGTCCCCCCAACCTCCACCGCCCAGGATCTTGTCCTGTTCTCTTTTCAGCTCATATCCAGCTCCATTCTTCTCTACGCCCAAATCCTTATTGCCTGGGGCCTCTGGCCTCTTTCCATCCCCTGGAGTCCTTCCTCCTCCCCAAACCCAGTTTAAAAACCCCTTCCTCCAGGAAGACCTCCAGGCTTTAAGACCCAGATCAAAGTCGCCTTCTCACACCCCTAAGCAGAGCTAACCCCTCTTTCTGCTATTCCCAGAGACCAGATTTCTACTGCCAGCTCCTTCACTCTGTCTCCAAGGAGCTCACCCCCCCAAAACTGTCATTTGATCAGTTACGATGACACTGGAACAAACTGCTAAGGAAGCAGAGAGGTAGAAGTGGAGGAAAGTAGTTTTCCTGGGGTTGGTGAAGATGTTGGGCAGGGCATCATGGGGGGGGGCATCATTTAGGGGAGACAGTCAAATTTTGGCAGACATTCTTGAAACGGAACTCTTTTTCTTACAGCAAACATTCTTTATGTTGGTATGAATATGAGGTTGATATTTCCCCTTTGGGGTTGGCCAAAGTCCTCCCTCCTTTCAGGTAGAGCGACTTGTGCTGGGCTATGATCCAATCAGGGTCGATCGGTTACCTGTAGGTTTAACGCACAGAAACAAAGACCAAAGGTCTCCCTTCCTTTTTAAGAGTCAAACAGGGCCTTATTGTGACTTCTGTGGGCCCTAAGAACTTTGGCCTTCATTGCTTCTCTATACAAGGATTTGAATTGTATTTTATGGCTGCATGTGTATACAAGCAATTTTCTTTTCTTTTTGAGGGCCGCACCTGCGACTTACGGAAGTTCCCAGGCTAGGGGCTGAACCGGGGCTGCGGCACGGCTGGCGATCTCTTGATGTTTCAAATTCACAGATAGAAAAATATTTCCCATTTTCAAACTATTACCACAGTCTATACCAAATAAAGAACGGGATGGGGACACGTCTATGAGAAGGCCTCTGATGCACATGCAGGATGTATTCCAGAAGAAACAGCACTGCTGTCCCCGAGTTGTCCCAGGCACTGGGTCTCTGGTCCACCCTGACTACCTCCTGGAGACTTCGCTAAGGACAGTCTCACATAGCGAATGTGTGTGTAAGAACATGGAGGAAGGTGTGGCTTTGGCTTCTGGGGTCACACTCCAGCTCTCACCCCTCCAATCTGACCATAACCCACCTCCACATGGTGGTAGTAATGGTGGCAGCAAAACATGCACCAAGCTGTTGTTGAGACAGCTGGCTTCATGTCTTAGTTCTGCCCAACCCTGTGCAAGAACCTCAGACAGCTGTTCTGGGCCTCAGTTTCCGCCTCTGTGATGTGAGATGGGTCACGTGATCTCCGGGTGCATTTCCAAGTCCCACAAGTGGCCTCTCCTCCACTTATTTATCCAGTACGTGCTCTGTCTCAGGCACTGGGCTGCCTGCTTGACATAAAACATCCTATTTTATAAATGTAGAGACCTTTGCTCAGTACGTCATTGGTGCTCCGTAACTATTTGATGAAAAGAAGGAAGGGAAGGCGGGGGAGGCGGGGCGGAGAGAAGGAGAGAAGCAGGGAGGGAGGGAGGGAGGATGAGTGAAGTCGTGGAGCTGGGATGTGACAACAGGGGTGTGAACCGCAAAGCCTGCTGGCATTATGTTCCTGTGTCTCAATATGCTGAAGATAAGATCTGTCCAATGGAGGCAGAGACGGGGAGCTCAGAATAGAGAAAATCCGCTTCACCCCGGGAGGCTTCACAACTGAAGGCTCATCTTCCACCCCGCCCGCCCTCCTCCCACACTGCTACCAGCCTGTTAGAGGTGCGAATGGGCACTGTACTGGCCTGGGCAGCAGGGACGAAGCAGAGAAACACTGAAAGGAAGAGAGGGATAATTGCATGGGGGTACTGGCAGGAACGGAGATGGGGAGAACGCAGACACAGGGAGGAGTCAGAAAAATTTGAATTTTTTAGCCTGGGGGACCAGGCAGATGGCATGCCCTTAACAGAGAGAAGGAGACTGGGAGAGAAGGCTGTTCGGAGGAGGAAAAACTGGGAGCTTCAACTAGGATACACCGAATGTGAAAAAGATGCCCTACAACAGAGATCTGGTTTCTCATCAGGGCTGGAGGAAAGTTCTGAGCAAGAATTTCTGAGGAATGGTAAATAGACACCATCTCCCTTTTGCCAACTGCAACTGATTCTCACTCTCTGCTTGGAATGCAAGATGAAGGAGGATCGTGAGGTTATGCCCAGCTCTGGAAGAAAGAGGGCTGTGATTGACTAGTGATGTCTGCCACAGACTTGGAAGGAAGCAGTAGTATTGTGTACTTTATCTTTCCAAATTAAAAGTGGGTGGTTCTTTACTTCCAGAAAACCCAGAGTGAAAAGTTAAGCAGGGAAATAAATATATATGCAGGGAGTGATAAACTGTATTTAATAACATGTCAAATAAAAAAATGCATGTGTGATTTTCACTTTTTCAGCTGCTTATGACTGAGAAAGAGACAAATGGGAAGAGAAGTAGATGAGGGTCAGAGAAGCTGCCCGGATCCTCAGGGTAAGAGTCTCTACAAGGGCAAAAGTTCCTAAGCAGGACTGGAATGACCTGGGTACTTTCTCAGCCCATACACATGGAGCACCCACCCGGAGACCCTAACTCATGGTGTTGTGTGGGCTTGTGGGGTCTGTTAAGGAAACCACTGCTCCTGGCCTTGTGGACTGTTCCCTGCAGAAGCCTAGGGCTATGATGCAAATGACATCGCAGCCTGGTGGCTGAGGTTCAGGAGATGGGGTCAGCTCTGTGCTCACTGTCAACAGAGGCTGAGGTTCATGAGGCTTCAGGCATTCTGAAAAGGAGGTCACAAGTCCAGGTTTTCAGAGGGTGAAGGAGGAGGGGTGTGTAGGCTTCGTCTCTGCTTCCATAAGTCAGCGGCTCAGAAGGAACCGGTGTGGAAGAAGTGGGCTGCTATGCGCCCAGCAGATTTAAAGCACTTCCATGTTTAACTTATACAGTTACCCTGCAAGGAAGCTGGTGCCGCCTCCTTTTACGCTGGAACTTGATGAAGGTGAGTAACACGCCCTGTGAGTAGATGTGAAATGAGAAGGTGAACCAGATCTAATTTCTCCTCTTTCCTTCTCTCAGGACTCCCATTTTACTGCCCACTCCAGAAAAGCTAATGTTTCTGCTGGGGGAGGGAGGGAGCTGTGTCTATAAAGCTGTGTCCACCTTGACTGTATTCGAGGTGGACACAGCTTTATAGACCCATTGTTGGGGGACTTTCATAGCCCTGCCTAATCCCACCGGAGCCTCCACTCTCCCTGACTCTGGGATCCCAGCAGGCCAAACACATGGTACCCAACCCAAATGTGTTGCATACTGGGGGCAATTACTCAGAAGTTTATAACATTACAATAATTATTGTATTATTATATCAATTATAGCATAATAATTATAATAGTTAATATAATAACGATATAATTACTCAGAATAATCCTCCAGACTCCACCACCAGACCTATGACTGGTGCAGGGTAGCGATGGGGGAGGGTCCTGAGCTGGGACACAGAACTTTATAGGGCTTTCTCTCGAAAATAAGGCTGGGAGTTATCAGGATGCTCTGAAGAAATAATCACAAACTCTATAGCTCGGATAGGGTCTGAATGAACTGGGCTTTGGGGAGCAGCCCTGGGGATCTAATCCTGGATTTAAAAAAAAAAAAATCACAGATTTATAGAAACAGATCCCCTCAGATATCATCCAATTAGGTGGTTTTAAATTCTGGATGAATATTAAAAGCACCAGGGGAACCTGAGAATGCAAAATGAGAGACTGTTTTGGAAATCCGCCTGGCAGTTTCTCAAAAGGTTAAACACAGAGTTACCACATTACCAGCAATTCCACTCCTAGGTATATACCCAAGAGAAACTGAAACATGTCCATGCAAAGACTTTACATGAATATTCATAGCAGAATTATTTATACAAGCCAAAAGGTCAAAACACCCCAAATGCCTATCAACTGGTGAACAGATAAAGTGTGGTATATCCATTCAATAGAATATTATTGTCACAAAATAGAATGAAATATCGATCCATGATATGATATGGATGAACCCTGAAAACACTACGCTAAGTGAAAAAAGGAGCCAGACACAAAAAGTCATGTATGGCATAATTCCATTTATATGAGATGTTCAGAACAGGCAAATCTACAGAGATAGAAAGCAGACTAGTGCTTACCTAGGACTGGGGAGGACGGGGGCAAATAGGAAGTGACTGTTACTGGGTCTGGGGCCCCTTTTAGGAGAAGTGAAAAAGTCCTAAAATTAGACTGTAGTGACTGTACCATGTGAAAATGCTAAAAACACTGAACTGTGTAATTTAAATTAGTGAAATTGCACAGTATATAGCTTTTATCTCAGTAAAGCGGATTAAAAAAATTGCCAAGGGAGATTTTGAAAAATGTCAATGTACAACTCTTACCCTGACTAATTACATCATCATCTATCTGGTCCAACCTCCTCATTTTGCATCGGGAGAAACGGGGTGGGGGGGCGGCCCCTCTGGGGCGGGGGCGGGGAGGTGACCAGGTCACACAGTGGGTAATTGGCTGAGCCTGGGACACAATCCAGGACTCCGACCTCTCTGCCGCCCATCTGCTACATCCTCCCATCTGCCTTGGATTCTATTTCAGGCAGCAAAGGCACTCATCGGGAAAATCCCAAGACCGCCTTGGAACCCCACTGCCTGAGACATCTTTGAGAACACATCTTGCCTTTCCAATGACACGGTAAGCCCTGCAGGAACAGAGGCTGACACATCACATGTTTTCATGTCCTTTGGTGATGTTGAGACAACTGGTTCTACGGGTCAGAAAAAAAAACCCACAATGTTCCCTCACAATATTTACATAAATTCTTCTTATTGGCTCCTCCCCAGGCTGGGTTGGGTACTCTCCCCAGCTTTCCCTGACCTTACCTTCCCAAATGCTCTTAGATCCATGCTGTCTGCTGATCTGTTTCCAAGAAAATGCATTTCCCAGTCCCCCTGCCCTCTGGTTTCTATGTAGGTTTGGCCAATGGGAGGCAGTGACAGAGACTGGAGGGTGGGAAAAGGAGAAAAGTCAAGGTATTTCTTGTTTTTGTACCTCAGGGGATGTTTTCAGCAGTAGCTGTTGAGTCCCCTGGGGCTTCGGCTTCCATTAGACTGGCTTCCTACAGCCCCAGCTCTTGGGCTGTGGAACCCTGTCACTGCTTTTTGTCCCTTTGTCTCTCCAGCTCTAGGAGTGATAAGCAGGTTCTACTGTTGCTACTTTCTGGGTTGCCTCTCTGATCACGCTGGCTACTTAGTTCTTCATCCCTTGTGAAATCAATTCCCTTTATTCAATTCCCTCTGTAAGAAATGTCTAGAGTGATTTTATTTCTCCTGATTGCCCATGACTGATACACAACATCTACCTATATGTCTTTCTGGACTCTATATTTTTATTGATCTATTTATCTATTGCTAAACCAGCACCAGATTGTCTTAATTATTTTACATATGTATGTATGTGTAATTATTTTACATATGTACGTATGTGTGTATATATATATATATATCTTATTAACTTTATTTCCAGCTATATTTCAGTTTTGTCACGATTGAAAATGGGACCTCATTAATTATTGCATTTTCCTTAATTTTTTTTTTTTTACTACTAGATATATAAAACTGCTGACTTTAGGCTATTTCTGCCTCTGGTCAGTTTGCTGAACTCTTATTAATTGGAATTCACTTGTATTATAAGATAATCACATGAATTTTTGTTTCTTCCTTTCCAGCATTTATTCTTTATTTTGTTTTCTTGGCTTATTGCATTGGTGAGGTCTTCCTTTAAAGTGATACCGAATATTAGCAGTCATCTATGTCTTATTTCTGAAGTGTGTAGATAATCTTATGTTTCAATATTAAATGTTGGTTTCTGACCAATTCTACTTACCAAGTTAGAGACCGTGCTTCTACTCTTAGCCTACTAAGAATCCTGAAAGATTAGCGTGACTTATTCTGAGTGAATCCACACTGCTCCTAAGTGAATCCTGCTTCATTTACTAAGTGCTTAAAAAAGAATCTGTTCTCAAATTTTCTTTGGTACTACCATCAGGCTTATCCGTCCAGGTTTAACAATTCATTTTTCAAGAATCTGTATGGCATTTCCCTGTCTATTCTGGCACTTCCCTAAGACTCCACAGTTTTTCAAAGTGTACTGGTGCTGGCTCAGCAATGATATATGCAAATTTTCTTCAAGGCCATTTTTTTCTGAACCTGAAGTCTTTAATTAACTGTAAAGCAGAAAAATATTTCCTGACTACTCTCTCTCTTCTCATGGATTTTAATTTCTTTCTCTTTGTTCTTTTTACCTTCTGCAGTTGGTATAAGACTGGCTTCCATGCTGAGAAAGAAAAGTAAAGCAGAATTTGAGCACCTCTTCATCTGTCCTGTTAATTTCACAAACCATCCTTAAGAATGGCTCTGGCTTGGAGTTCCCATCGTGGCACAGGAGAATTAGACCCCTAGCTTGGCAACCTCCATGTGCCGCAGGTGTGGCCCTAAAAAGCCAAAAAAAAAAAAGGGGGGGGGGCTCTGTCTCTACTATTAAACTGTTCGTCTTTTTGCTCTAACCAAAACATGCATCTACAGAAGTCCTTAAAAAAAGAGGTCTCTTCCACTTTTTATCCCCCTTTCTTTTTACAGCTGCCCTGCAGCATATGGAAGTTCCCAGGTTAGGAGCTGCAGCTGCAGGCCTATGCCACAGCCACAGCCACACCAGATCCAAGCTGCATCTGTGACCTAAGCCTCAGCTCACAGCAATGCTGGATCCTTAACCCACTGAGCAAGTCCAGGGATCGAACCCACATCCTCATGGACACTATATCGGGTTCTTAACCCACTGAGCCACAACGAAACTCCTGCCACTTTGTTTTTGATCATATGCTCTACCTTCCTTCTCTTTAAAACACTGTTTTAATTGTGGCCTCCAAATGCTTTCCTCTTTAAGACTGCCTATGATATATTTATAGGCCACATGAGAAATATTCTCTTTTAGACATTTTTGAAATCTGATCTTCTAAAAGTTAGAAGGTTAGAATACATGGAGGATTGAACCCTGAATTCTACTCATTTCATATTAACGATTCTAGGACAGCAGGGTCATTTTCTTCCAAGGGCCTTGTCATTTACACATTTCCAACCCAGTCTTCCTTGCTGACCAGAATTAACAACACAATACAGACAGGGTTTCTTCTATCTCCAAACAACCAGATCACCACCCAGAAATGCCAAAGCATCAACAGATGCTCTGCCTTTTAACGGAATGCCAATGTCTGGATGGCCAGGAAGTCCCCCATCGACGATGTGCTCTTAGGAGAGCACAGTCGACATTCTCTGATCAAAGTCCTCCAGCATCTTCTCTGGACTCCTCATTGCACCCCGAGGTGCTGCCTATACTCAGTTACTCTTTCACCTGCTCTGGCACATGTCTCAGCTTCATAGCAGGATTCCCGGAGGCAGGAACAGCCGCTATGTAGTCCACACAGCAGCACGTAAGTTCCCTAAACACTTTCCAGAGGAGACTGGTTGGGGCGAAGTGACCCCTGTTTTACTTTCAGCCTAAGTGGGGACAACTCCATCTTCCTAAGCAGAGCTAAAGCATCAGGGAAATGGGGACAAACATTTCAGGAGAGCCTCCTAACTGACAGGCCTCAGAGGGGCTAAACCATTTATTCTCTCAGCTGCTGGAGCAAGTAGACAGGACCAGGGGAGCCTAGGGCCTCAGGCAGCTTTGCCTGCTTGCCCCAGTGCGCCATTCAATGGGATCATTTTCTTTTTTTCCCTTTTTTTAGAGCCATACCTGAGGCATATGAAAGTTCCTAGACTTATGGGTCGAAGTGGGAGCTACAGCTGTTGGCCTACACCACAGCCACAGCCACGCCAGATCTGAGCCTCATTTGCGACCTACACCATAGCTCATGGCAATGACGTATCCTTAACCCTCTGAGCGAGGCCAGGGTTCGAACCCGCATCTTCATAGATACTATCAGGTTCGTTACTGCTGAGCCACGACAAGAACTCCCCAGTATCATTTTCTGTGTGTGCCAAGGACAAGAAAAAGTGGGGAAGCACTGACACTAGACCAAATTCAGTCCATTGGCCTGAAACTGCAGCTCCTGACTAGGACACTTAGCAGAATCCACTCAAGTATCACGTTCCCACAGCAGCTGGTGTCAGCCAGAATCATACCTCCTGACGGATCATTAGTGCATTAATCACACTCTCTAAATACCCTCAGAGGAGGGAAAAAAAAAAAAAAAAAAACTAATACTTTTGAGTGCCCAGCACTGTGCCATCCATTAATTTATTTAAGCTTCCAACATTTGAAGAAGAAACAATTGCTACTATCCTGATTTTACAGATAAGGAAACAGAAGAGACTAATTAACTTTTGCAAAGACACACAGCTAGTAAATGGCAGAGCTGGGATTTGAAACCAGATAACCTGACTATGGAGCCCTGTGCTCTCTTCGGTGCTAAGGGACACTGCTTTGCCTTGTGGCTGATGGAAGAAGCAGTACAACGATGTTAAAAGAAAGTTGGCTGGCACTTAGCCTTGGTTGTGCTGCCCCTTAGCTGTGACCTTAGGTAATTCAGTTCACTTATCTGGGCCCCAGATACCGTGTTTTTGGACAAATATTTGTTAAGCATTTATATGCCAGGAACTACCGTTCAATAAAATAATTTGATTTCTGCTTTGTCCAGCTGAAAGATAGGGGAAGGTAAATGTACCCTTTACCCACCATGGTTTCCAGGACACCTGTCATTTATTCCCATTTTAATTTAGCAGAGACTAAACAGAGTGGGTCATTACACCAAAATATGGCCTCAAGCCCTTATTGAATTTAGTGCAAGCTCACTGTTTGTCAGTTAAGAGTATAACTGGAAAACTGTACCTTTTTCATAGCGGGTTTGAGAAGAAAATTGCACCAACATTTTAGAAATGTGACACATTATGAATGCTAGGCTATTAATTAGGGCTGATTTCTTATAGCAACGTAGTGGTTTCATTTTTTTAAAAGTGACTACAGAGAAAATATGCCCCTACCTCATTTTTCTCCTGTCAGAAAAGGTCAAAATTACTTTTTCTGGCCAGGTTTAATCCTTTATATGGATTACTAATTGGCAGAACATTTTTCTTCCCCAATTTGTATTTTTTTAATTTTCAAGACATCTTCCAAGCAATCAGCTTGGAACTGTCTAATTAGTATTAGCACAGTTGATGTCTGACTCCCATAGCAGATTGGGAACTCTTGTTTTTAGTCGTGTATTAGGTACCTGGAGCCTAAGACGGTGTCTTCAACAGCAATTTCCAGTGCCTAAACAGTACCTAGCACAGCAGAGAAGCAGAGTAAACATTTGTTGAATGAATGGTGTAATGCATGAAAATGGAATTCTCCCTAGGTAATTTATCAAGTGTCTATTCATAAAAGCTTCACTTTGGTCACAAACTCCCCAGCTGTTCCTAATATTACATTTTACCTTTTTTTCTTTTTTGCTTTTTAGGGCCACACTTGCGGCATATGGAGGTTCCCAGGCTAGGGGTCGAATCGGAGCTATAGCTGCCAGCCTACACCACAGCCACAGCAACACCAGATCTGAGGCACGTCTGTGATCCACACCACAGCTCACGGCAACGTCAGATTCTTAACCCACTGAGCAAGGCCAGGGATCGAACCTGCAACCTCACGGTTCCTAGTCGGATTCGTTTCGGCTGTGCCACGATGGAAACTTCTAATATTACATTTTAGTCTCAGCAAAACTGCAGAGTAAAATACTCTACATCTGAATGAACGATAGGAGCTTCGAAGGTTTGTTTGGTAGTAACTGGGTCTCCGTTTCTTGTAAACTGCAGGATGTCATTTGCCTCCATCTTTTAAGTCTGGAGTTTTCCTTTGGTGAGATTGCTACCCAATGGTTTCAATGAATGCCTGTAAGCAGATAAGCAAGTCTTGAAAATTTCCGGCCACAAAGTCCATTTTATCTTGATGTTAGTTTTGCTAAGACTGCCTTATTCTAATCGTCTGAGTGAGAGGCACCAAGAAGCTGTGAGGAAGGGCACTACAAATTTGTGGTGAGGTCTAGGATTTTAGCAATTCCAAAGAAACCTCAGGGTCTGAGTCCAAAGAATAAATATTTCATGAGATCATTTTTGCACAGAGGCTCGTGACTAAGAGTGTGTTCAATCTCTTTCCTCCATAAGAGAAAAAAAATAGTGACATAAATAACGTTGTTGTCCTTTGCAGCATGCACTTCTAATAAACCCAACAGTGCTTTCCCTTCATGGCTTCGTACAGATTACTATTATTTTTTTTTTGCCTCTGCTTTCTGCATTTCAGTGTCCACTCTTTGCCTTAAATGAAGATTCCCTTTTTTTTTTCTTTCTTCAGGTGGGTAACAGCATTTACAGACTTGAATGCATCCCCAAACAGCATTACATGGGAGCTCTCAGAGACCAGTAAGACAAAATAATCACTGCCATGAAAGTACAGCTGCTAGTGTGTAAAAATAATGCCGAAAGAGCCAGTTCTTTATCACCCTTTGCACTTTGAAAGAGCCATGGCTGACTCGGGCATGAGCTTAGAGGGTTATTTTTCCACTCCTCGGACACCATCCAGCTCATCTAGATGAATGAAATTATTCTTCTTTCCAGAAGGAAGTTCAGGTTCAATGAATAAAATGCACACTCTGTTCAGGGCAGGTTTTGGACACTGTAATTGCGCAGAGCCGGTGTGAGCAGCAGCTGGACAAGGGGTACGAGTTTCTGAGGTGATACAGCTGGGGATTCATTTATTTTGGATTTCATTCGTGCTTAAAAATCTCTTTTTTGAAGGGTCCTCTCTCTGTTCCCCCAATTCTTGTAAGGCTCTTCAGAAGCTTCTATTACAAACGTCCTTAGTTATTGGCCTCTGAAGTCGTACACGGGCCTAATTTCCAGGGCTTGTTTAATTGCCTTTCATGCAGTTGCAGAATCCCTGTTCAGCCACGGAATGTGGCTGGTGGAGCCGTTAGCATAGCAACATGGCTCGCTTTTGAGGTCTCGGCTGTAGAAAGTGGATGTTGAAACTATTCACTATTCAGTAGGGGATGATTTAGGTCGGTTTCTGCAGGTTTCTTGTAACATGAGCCTAGAGGGTTGTTCCTCTAATTATTCTAACCCATTCTAGCGGATTGCCTTGACTACAGCGGTTCTGGTATTTTAAATTCTGCAGCCTTTCTCCCCGTAAAACCACTGGCGAGTCTCCGGACACGGCTGAGATTTCAGATCCCATATATTAAAATTTTAATTATAACTAAATGCAAATCCTTCCTTCCCTGATCAAATGCACCAGGGAAATTCACAATGCCTGAGCGGGCCTTTAAGAAGTCTGGGTGGAACGTTCTTAATAAATTCCCAAACAGGAAAGGAAACATGGCTATTAGAAATCAATCCCTTCACCCTGGCTATTTTTATGCTGCCCCTATTCCTTTTTCAGATCCCCAGGGCATGCGTGTATCATGCTGATTGTTACCTGAGCTTCTGAAAACCTGCTTTCACGGAATGTCTGGTAAAGATCGACCCTCCCCAGCTTTCCCTTTCTTCAAGATAACAAAGGCTAAGATGATGGATTTTAAAACTCCATCAGTCTGATCTTTATTAAAGAGTATGACTCAAGATCGGGGGCTCCAACAGTTTCACAGAAAACAAGTGACAAACGACATTCAAAACGATGAAAAGGTGTGCAGTCTTGCTTGGAGAGAACTGCAGTGAAACGGAAATTCTGATTTTTACCCATCAGACTGACAAGGTTTTCAAACGTTGGCTAAGGCTAGGAGGATGCTTCCTGTGGGCTCACAGAGGCCCTGTCAAATCTCTGCTGTGTGGGGTAGCGGGGAGAGGGCGGAACCAGGCAGAGTGTCTTTGGAGGGAAATTTCATTAAGCAATATCCAAATTAAAAAGTGCATTCCTTTCGGTCCCACGTCTCTCCGTGCAAGGAATTTTTCCTGCAGATGGATTTGCTCAAGTGCATAAACAAAATATACAGGGACGGCAGGAAAATTGTCATTTTAGAGATTCAAGGCGGCCTAAATGCCCATCAGTATCGATTGGTTAAATAAACACGTGCTTCTTTATACAAAGGATAGCTTTAGATTGACAAGAAAAAATGCTAACAATGTCGGCCTCTGGGGAGAGCTTGGGAATGAGCGAGAGGAAAGGAAAAGTTAAATTTTAGGTATTCTAGTTTGAATTTTCACTACTCTCTGTATTACCTACTTAAAAATAAAAATAAAAAAGCATGGCAGTTCCCTTTATTACTGACTTTCTACTTAGTCTCCAAACAGTTAAAAGCTTCCTCTGCTTTTTGCAAGACGAAATCCCAGGCTGAGCACTGAGCACACTTTCTGAGTCCCAGTGTCCCGGCAGCGTGGATTCTCTGCCTTCTCACCAATTCCTTCCTCTAGGCCCGTTCTAAATTTGCAGATGAAAAAGCACGATCCACATTCTGCCTGGACAGTCATTTCCTAGTATTCTCAGATGTATCATTTCTTTTCTTTCTTCATTTTTGGCTGCCCCTCGGCACATGTAGTTTCCGGGCCAGGGGTCAGATCTGAGGTGCAGTGGAGACCTAAGCAGAAGCTACAGCAACCCTGGATCCTTAACCCACGGTGCCAGGCCCGGGATTGAACCAGTGTCCCAACGCTTCCAAGACCCCAAGATCCTGCCGTTGCGCTATAGAGGGAACTCCAGAAATATCGCTTCTATTTCTTTTTATCCCCTCTCAAAAGATCCTCATGCTGTTTCTGCTCTTTGCCTGTTAAGAGTTTCAGAGCTGTCTTTAGGTATTGGGTTAGCCCTCTTCATCTGATCTTTTCTTTGGAACAAAGCACCCCACCCATTGCTAAACTTAGACCATACATCTCAAGCCATCAACCTAGGAGATATGACACTCCTTGAGCTGGACTTTGAATCCCTTGTCCTGTTTCTCACCACATGGACTGCTAAGGCCTTAAATCTCAAAAGCTGCTAAAAATTGCTACAAAAGAAAGAAAGAAAGAAAGAAAAAAGGAGCTCCCATTGTGGCTCAGTGGTAACAAACCTGACTACTATCCATGAGGACGCTGGTTCCATCCCCGGCCTCACTCAGTGGGTTAAGGACCCTGTGTTGCCAGGAGCTGTGGTGTAGGTCGCAGGTGGCTTGGATCCCCGAGGTGCTGTGGCTGTGGTGTGGGCCAGCTACTATAGCTCCAATCTGACCCCTAGCCTGGGAACTTCATACGCCGCAGGTACAGCCCTAAAAAGAACCCCCCCCCAAAAAAAATTGTTACCAGCTAGTGTCAGACATTTTGCAAAGCCCCTCACACACACAATGTCATTTAATTCTCATAATAGCAAGACGTTAAGTTCTATTTGGGGATAAGGAAAATGAGGCATAGAGAAGACAAGAAATTGTCCAAAGGTCCCATGGCTAGTGAGGGGGAAAGCTGGGACTGAAATCGCCTGAGATTCCAAAGCGTATCCACATTTCACCTAGTCTGAGACCTGGAGGGCTCTTGCCTCAACAAAATCTTCACTCCACACTGGATTCTGCAGTCTTCTCTCCTTGGCTTGCAACACCCTGCCATTCTGATTCTGCAGACTTCCACTTGTTACCCTACCACGAGCCCTCGTCTTGACACAGGCCCTCAGACCGGGGTGTGCCATGCCCTCTCCTCTACCAGCCTCTTGCTTCTGCAAGAGGACCCGACAATGACAGAAGTTTTAGCTTGATGGATAGAGGAGATGGAGGCCATGATGAAATTAAAGCCATATAAAGAACCGCTAGAATTCTCACATTCTTCTGCTACACCATGAGCCCGAGGAAGCACAAAACTTCTGAGCAGACTGATGTGGCTGCTTATTTTGATGGATCCATCCATTCACTTGTCCCTTTAAAAAAAGAGCTGGCCTCTAATTAGTTACAACCGAGCCACTAAAACAAGCGCAAACATAGCCAGACAGGAAGCGGTGCTTTTCCAAAGTGAAGGCCTGCGCCTGCCTACCTCAGGCTTTCTCTCCATCACCTAAATAGAGCCTCATAATCTCCATTTCTAATAAGCTGTCCAAGCGATGCCTTGGTTCCCTAATTTGGGGGGGAAACGGGCCTTTTTTTTTTTTGCAGAATTATTGAGGATTTCTTTTTTAGATGACTCTCAGCTGAAAGTCAATTTCTATTTCACCTTTTAGATACCCCTAGAGCTTCTTAAAATGTGCCACCTTTCATGTGCAAATGGACTTTCTTTAGCTGTACTTTGCTTTTTCTCCATCTCCGACCCCTCAAACCTCGCCTAGGCATTCATCTGTTGCCTCCTGTCTTGAAAGGGTGGGAGCAAATCATCCTAGGCCTATTTGGGGTATTTACCTGGTACTTTTTGTAAGATTTGGTCAGCCAGGGAATGGACTCAGAGCCCAGTTTAGGAAATATTGATCGAAAGAGATCAATACGGCTGCTCAGGGAGCTCTCTGAGGAGCTCAGATCTTCAAATGCTCCTTAAAAGCTGGAAAGTCAAGGGCAATAAAAAGGATCTATCATTAGTTGTGTTCAGAGGAGGACCCAGGAGGCTGGAGTCATTGATTGGAAGAATGGTGGGATATCAAGAAGCAAGAAAAACAAAGGACCCCTACACCGTCCTTATTCCCTCACCTCTGCTGTTAAGGAGAACCATTTTCATTGCAAGTGGCGGACCAAGAAATGAAGCAGGCGAGAGGGTTTGGAAGGTCAAGGTAATCACCTGATGTGATTTCAAAGCTTCCAGTCCCTATGAATTACATCCATCTGACAACCCTGTCAACTCACTGTTAGATCTTCTGAGGGAATCACAGAAGAACAATGGATGGCACGAGACCAGTAACCGAGTTTCAAAAATGCAAAAATCGAATTCTATTAATTTAGGGAATACTGAATTTGGTTCTGCCAGCAGGGAACATTCCAGAAGAAAGGACTAGCTTGTAAGCTCTGGGGAAGGAAGCAGTGGATCATCTCAAAGGACTGGGTCAGTAAGAAGAAAAGCAGGCTCAATCTCTGCTCCTTGGAAAAGGGGACTGTTGGTACACGCATGCCCACACAGATGGGGTGACTAGACTGCTAGAGGAGGGGTGGGGGAGGGGAGGAACAGGGTCATCAGCTTGCCGGTGGTGGTGACAAACAAGGTTACAGACCACTGTGTGGTGTGGTGTGGAAGAGGGCTGGACAGTCACCACTGCTGCTGCTGGTGGGTGTCTTGTCTGGTAGTTCCAGTTTCAGTGCAGTGAATTCTTCAACATAATCTAGTAAGAGTCTCCTGGAGATGTGGGTGGACAGGGTCCATAGTGGAATAATTAGCTAACAGCTAATAATTAGCCTCTCACTAGGCCTTAAAGCACAGGTATGGAGAACGCAGACTTGGTGGAGTTAGAAGTCTGGCGAGGGCCTCCCGGCTGCGTGACCATGGGTGAGCTGCTAAGGCTGGGCGTGGTCAAGAAGATCAAGTGAAATGACCTCTGCAGAGTCTGCAGCACACCTCTGGCCACCAGCCCCGGTCCGTCACCGTGGATCAATGTCAATGTACCGGGGTTTCCAGCACCCCACAGCCGGACCAGCTTCTTCCCTGCTCAACATCACAGCAAGGCCTCCCATGAAAACACCGTAGATACAGTGACTAATATTCATGCCAAGCAGCCGAATCCAGAACTTACGTGGTGAAAAGCCTTGCTCAAGAGAGGACGCTTCCGGCTGGACAGGGTTTTGTGCAGGTACCTTCAGACCAGCTCAGAAGTGATGCCTGCCTGCCTGGAACCTGGTCGGATGCTTCCTTTACAATGAACGCAGGATAATTCATCCGCTGAGCAGACATCCATCGAGCACGTGCTATGCATCAGGCACCGGGAGACAAAGGAGCGTACAGCCTCCAAGATGAGATGATTAAGAGAGGCAGTTTTACATCACTGATACGCCCGGGGGCTGGAGGATAGCAGTGGAACAGAGCGCAGGAACCAGCCCAATTTGCGGAGGTGGTGGGTGGGGGTGGTCAGAGTCCCCAAGACAGCCAGCGTCTGAGTAGAGGCTTAAGGGCTGAGCAGGAGTTGGGCAAAGAGGATGGGAGTGACAGCATTCGCAGCAGAAGGAACAGTATTTGCAAAGGCACAGATGGGAGTAACAGCAGGGCACGGTAAATGCCAGGATCTACACGCAGTGTGGTGTTGTAGGAGTTTAAGCAGGAGGGTGTGAAAAGGGGGGAAACCACGCTCGCTAGAGCAACGGGGCAGGAGCAGACAGTGGGGGAATTCCAGAGAAGGCCTTGGACTTCAGCCTCCGGGGGAGAAGGACTCTGGCGGGTATCAGGCGTCGCGATGATGCAATCAGATGGTGGTTTAAAAGATCCCTCTAGTGAATGGGGGACTAGGGTCAGGGACATCAGGAAGAGCGCCTCCCAGGCGGAGAGAAGGCGCTGCTACAAGGTCAGTGTTGATAACTGAGGAGAGAGGGAGGGCTAAATACACACACTAAAGAGGCAAGTGGAGCAGACCTGGGGACTGTCTGGATATGCGTGACAAGAGCAGGCTTGGCGATGACGTCTCCCCTTCTTACCTTGTGCAGAAAGAAGAGAATTCGGCCCAAGCTGTTCTGTCCCTTTTTTTTTTTTTTTTTTAGTAAAAGAGGATGAATTTCATTTTTGACACGCGACGTTTGAGGTATACATGGTCATACCAGTTGAAACGCCAGTCTAAAAACTCACGGGAGCGGTCTGAATCAGAGGGAATGGCTTCACAGTGCACAGGACTCATTCTGACAGGATGAGAAGAGCAGGTAGACGGTGCTGAGCAAGAAAAGCCGCGTGCAGAGGCAGAAACCTGGAAAACAGCCGTATTTAACAGGAAGACAGAACAAGGCTGCTATGAAGATAGAGGAAAAAGCCCAAGGACTGGAGAAACAGAAATCACAGAGAGCAAGGAATTAGCTTTCCCGAAGCTGCGTGATCGCCACTGCCAAAGGCAGTCTAGAGAGGCCCGTGAGGCTGAGCGATGAAAAGCGTACCCTTCCTTGCACAAGCAGGAGGTCACCCTCATACATACTGGTTAGACTTCTTGTTTGCAGCAACCGAATGCACTCGTGACTTTAAGCAGAGAGGTATTTATTAGCGGTTATCAGATAAATGTACACAATCTCTGGGGGGGGGAGGGGACAGACACAGGCTGGGAGGTCCTTCCGCCAGGAACTGCCGCGGTCGCCGGGACAAACACCCACCCTCACCACAGATCTGTTACAATGGAAACCCCACTGCTGCCTGTGGCCGGGTACGAGAATGCTCACCAGAGCTGCCCCAGACGAAGAAACAGCCCCGCCACTGTGCCTACAAGAAGAGCCACACCTCCCAAGAGCAACCTCATCCTAGACTGAGTCTGTCCCAGGCCACCTTCAGGCTTCCAAGTGGGATCGCACTGTCCCATCACCTACATTGGCCACAGACGACACCTCTGCGCAGTGTCAAATGAAGATGGAGTCAAAAAAAAAAAAAAAGCAACAGTCATCTTTATTCCTTGGAAACACACTTGGAAAAATGTATCAATGAGATTAAAAGATTCGGAGCACATTTAATTGTACGCAGCACAATACACTGAGCATCACAACATAGGCTAAAATGAAATACACCTGTAAACACGTACCCTGGGGAGAGTTTGTTAGGTCTCGGACTCCGCTGTGTGGGGTGTGCAGCTGATTCCCCGCTTCTGGATAGATTTTTGTGGTGACCGGAAAAAAAAAAAAAAGATCAGGAGTTCCCGTTGTGGCGCAGCAGATATGAATCCAACAAATATCCTTGAGGATGGAGGTTCGATCCCTGGCCTCGCTCAGTGGGTTGGGGACCTGGCGCTGCCGTGAGCTGTAGTGTAGGTCGCAGATGAGGCTTGGATCCCGAGTTGCTGTGGCTGTGGTGCAAGCCGGCAGCTGGAGCTCCAATTCGACCCCCCCGCCCCACCCTGAGAACCTCCACATGCTGCAGGTGCGGCCCTAAAAAGTAAAAAAAAAAAAAAAAAAAAGATCGGATTTTGGCAATGAACTATCCCAAGGGATGGCAACACATTTTTAAACAAGGCTTAAAAGGGCCAGAGAAAAATGGCGTAAGAATTGACTTCACAAAGATACTCAGCCCTTCCCATCAAGAGGAAAAAAATGTCTTGCTTGTGAGCTTGTAATGGGGGGGAAATAAATACTTTGGGACTAGTTTACCCTAAAAGACAACATACTGACTTCTGGTTCTACAATAAGATTGTGTAACACATTTCTATTCTCTTCTACACAATGCTTTGGCACAACTTCATTAATCTGGAGTCATAAATACATCTCGGATTGCCTGCTGCTTTTTAAAAAAATGAAGTCTGGGGTAAAAACCAACCCTCCAATTCTATATGTTCTGGCAGTGTGTATTCACAATTATGTCCTCTGAAATCACTCAAGTTAGCACCAATCATTAAGACATGAAAAAATTATTCTTGTACTTGAGCAGCAACTTCTACAAAAAAATGGGCACTATGCAATGTCTGATTAGTAAAACTGCTAATATTCAGAGTCGCTAAACGGCGTTAAGATAGGAAACAAAATCTCCCCGTATTTACATAATATCCAACACATTATGCACTTTATTTCGCTCCTGAAAGAGGTAACCCTCTGTTAAGAGAAGGTCCAAGTGTTATGTGCTCAGCCTAAAAATACTAAATGTTGATAAATCACAGAATTTTAGAGCTGGAGAGGATGCCGTGATCACTGAGTCCAAACCTGCTCGTCTCAGGACGAGAAAATGAGGCCAACAAAGGGGCAACGGTTTGTCCAAGCTCACACCAAAGCACAGGCTGGACCCCGGCAACCTCAGCTCCCACCAATGTACTACGAGGTCCTCTCTACAGAGCTGTCTTCCCAAGGTTTTCTGGTTGTATTTGGTCCCATTCATTAAATAACGAAGAAACATCAGGTACACAGCAAATACGATTAACACAGACTTAACACTCCAATTTTAAAATCAGAATATCAAGACAATTCCTGAGCCTTCAACTACCTTCATTTTATTGAGAATGCAGTCAACAGTAAATTATGACTACCTACTGTGGTTATTTTCAATATGTTTACACGGACACCGAAAACACCTTTCAGAACTATTCCTTAAACACACTTGGACAGACACATCCGCGTGATGCCAAGACACCTTCCATGGGATGTAACGAGACTATGATGGTGAATGGAAGCAAGAGGCTTCAGTCTCTCAAAGTGCAGTCATGAGTTTATCTCGATACACCATGCTTTGCACTCCTCCTAAGTTCTTCTGGTTCTGGTCGTGGACATAATCGAAACGGCCGTCATCTCCACTGGCCGGTGCCTTCCAGTGTGGCCTGTCATCCTGAAAGGATGGCCTGTTTTGTTTGCAGAGTGAATGGTTAGTTGGTGGAGGGGGAATGGAAGACAATTCAGAGAGGTGAGTGACACAATACAAGCACAAAGGAAATGGGCTGAGAAAACCATGATGCACATAAATAGGATGGCTTACAAATGGAAATGAATGGAATGGATTTTTTTTTTTTTTTTTTTTTGGCCGCACCTGCAGGCATACATATGTTCCCAGGCCAGCAATCGAACCCACACCACAGCAGCAACCTGAGCCATGGCAGTGACAACACTGGTGGGTCCCTAACCATAAGGCCAATGGGGAACTCCTCCTTTAAATAGTTTTTAAAATTCAGATGCGGGCTCTCTATCAACTTCAGTCCCTCAAAGGGTGTCTGATGGGCAAGTCAAACTGGGGAAAGGTTCCCTTTCTTCAGAACTCCCCAGGTCTGCTGCCATGCACAGGGACACTGTGGACGCCTTATGCAGCACTTTCCGAAAGTGGTGGACCAAAGAGTCCTCTTTTCCTGGAGAGCTTGGTAAAACACAAGATGCTGAGTCCCATCCCCAGAGATTCAGGTCCAGCAGGTCTGGAGCGGGGCTGGTGCTCTGCGTTAACAAGCTCTCCGGTGACAGTGATGCTGCCAGGCAGCAGGGTCACCTCTGAGCGGCCCTGGTCCAGCCCCCCTAGCATTCTCGGGGTGAAACACTGGGCTAGGTCAGCCTCGCAAGGACACTAATACAGTAAGACAGGCAAAAATAAGTGTTACATCTTGAAAACACGAGGTTAAATTAAAAAGTATTTATATAAATCTCTTCTGTGTCTCACGTCTAGAAAAGAAACGGTCTGGGCGATACAGAAACATTTAGAAGTACTACTTCACCAGTCTAACTAACTCGCTTTTATTTATTTTTTTGGTCTTTTTAGGGCTGCACCCACAGCATATGTAGGTTCCTGGGCTAGGGGTGGAATTGGAGCTATAGATGCCGACCTGCACCACAGCCACAGGAACTTGGGATCTGAGCTGTGTCTTCCACTACACCACAGCTCACGGCAACGCCGGATCCTTAATGCACTGAGCGAGGCCAGGGATCGAACCCACATCCTCATGGATACTAGTTGGGTTCGTTAACTACTGAGCCATGACAGGAACTACTAACTTGCTTTTAAAATTTACACGACTACCAAGTACTTAGGATCAAACTGCACTGTTGTCCTCCAGGATCCCCAACAAACTCGGTAAGAACTGTCAAGAGCAAAGTGCTTTCATTTGCCTTGTTCTAATTAGATTTGTTTGTTTGTTTGTTTATTTATTTATTTATTTATTGCCTTTTCTAGGGCTGCACCCGCGGCATATGGAGGTTCCCAGGCTAGGGGTCTAACAGGAGCTGTAGATGCCGGCCTTTGCCACAGCCACACGAAATCTGAGCCGTGTCTGTAACCTACACCACAGCTCATGGCAACGTCGGATCCCCAACCCACTGAGCAAGGCCAGGGATCGAACTTGCAACCTCATGGTTCCTAGTCGGACTCGTTAATCACTGAGCCACGACGGGAACTCCTCTAATTAGATTTATTTCCATCCCTCCATTCACTTACTTGCTCAAGGAATAAGGCTAGCAATCTCACTGAGCAATAACTTTATGCAAGCTGCATTCACCAACTATGTTTCTGAAAGAGCTTCACACATAAACACCAATTAAGACTGATCTGAAATTCAAATCTTAAAAGGAACGTTTGCCTTTACAAAGCTGGCATTAGAAAACGTTCAAGCTTAACTGCAAATGCAGCAAGGCAGGTGCCGGTTTACTTAAGAAGGATGGTGGTAGGTTAGGGCAGAGGTGGATAAACACGGCCCCGCAGCCTAAATCCCACTTACTGTCTGTTTTCATAAACAAGTTTTAAGAGAGCACAACCACGCCCACTCACTTTGGTATTGCCTGTGGTTGGCTTTCAAGCTACAATGGCAGAGCTAAGTCGTTGTGACAGAGACCCCAAAACTGAAAACACTGACTCTCTGGCTTTTTAACAGAAAAAGTTTACCGACCCATAGGTTTGGAAAAAGATCCACTGCCAACAAAAAGCAACCAACCACCCCACCCATGGTGGTGGCAGTGGGGGGAATCCTTTTGAAAAAAATCCCACAACAAAAAAATCCCCAAGCTTTAGTCACATTTTTAGTAAATGAATTCTCAGGACGGGAAAATGTCTTTGAAATTTTAAGTAACATTTCAGACATAAAACCAAACCCCAAAATATCTGAGGTTAGAATGACTTAAAAACAACACCGAAAAACCCCCGCCCGGTTCATTTTTATTTCCAAAAGCATAACTTTAGCCAATCCAGACCTATCGCTGGCTTCTTTTGCTTGGCAAATTACTCACCCCAGCCAGGACAAGACAACTCTTTGACAATTACTTCTGATGCCGAATTTCAATTCATAAGGAAGCAGAAAAGGAGACCCCGGCGGGGAAGGACGGCTCTGAGAGCCCAAGCACTTACCTGACGTTTGGGGAGTGAGGGTGCCACCGAGGCTGGCCAGGGTGGAGGCTGGGATGATACTGAGACTGGAAATAAAAGAACACACCTGATTATTCCATGGCCTTTTGATGTCAATGGTCTCCAGTGGCTATGAGAGGAAAGGCTCTAACTGAACCGGGGCTGGGGGAGCGAGCGTTTCCCAGGATATCACGTTTACCCCGTGACAAAGGCTGGGGACTGCCCTCCAAGAAGAAAGGTGGGAGTATCTGCCTTGAGAGGGCCCCCCCAGGACACCCAGGCCAGGTAGTGCTTGTCTCTCCCGAGGGAACCAACAGAAGGGGCCAGAGACACGGGGAGTATGGAGGTAAGTTCCTCTTTAGAAACAATTTTTGTCATGGGCTGAAAATGATGACAACCGAGTGTGAACAGCTACATCTGGAAACAGACAGGGACTGAACAGGTACATCGAGGCAGGATTGGGGGTGAACTCTTTCTCCCTCGTGTAATCAATAGAATCACTTCCTAAAATGTGACCCTAAACAAAATACATACCCCCCAAAACAAACAATCAAATCGCCAAACCATCCACGGCACTATTATCCTGATAAAACAGAAGAAAGGAAGCAATTTGCCCATTTTAAGATGAGAAAATGGATCCATCCTGGTGACTCACAAAACGGGCCTGGGTGGGTGGCAGGCTGCTGCTCCACATCTTGCCTGCAGAGGGCAGCGGTCCCCGACACGGCCAGGAGCCCTGAAGCTCCTTGAGGCTAAACTTTCTTTGGGGCAAATTAGGCTCTCCCGACATTCAAGTCGCCATAGTTTTGCCACTCTTATTCATTTATTTTTTTTATTCTTTTGTCTTTTTGTCCTTTTTTATGGCCACACTCGCAGCATATGGAGGTTCCCAGGCTAGGGGTCTAATCGGAGCTACAGCTGCCAGCCTACACCACAGCCAGAGGAACGTGGGATCCGAGGCGCGTCTGCAACCTACACCACTGCTCACGGCAACACCGGATGCTTAACCCACTGTGTGAGGCCAGGGACTGAACCCACGTCCTCATGAATTCTAGTCAGGTTTGTTAACCACTGAGCCACGACGGGTACTCCAAGGAGTATTTTTTAACGTCAACCCACATGGTTCTCAACCTGGGCAGTTTTGTCCCCCTGGGACAAAACTGCTTGTCGCGATGACTTGAGGGTTACCTGTACCCTTTGGGCAGAGAAGAGGGAAGCTAAACCTCCTGGAACTCTAGGAAGGGTTGCGAGCTACAAAGAGCTGTCCTGCCCCAAATGCCAACTGCGTTCTCACTGAAAACACAGCCATCCACCCTTTGCATCTGGTGAAGGTTGCTGAGCTCAGAGCAACATCGATGCTGCAACCCCACCTCCCTCGAACCCTTTCTCAAGCATTCAGATGCTTCTCGGCCGCTTCTCAGGATGTTCTCTTCCAGGGCAATTTACTCCCAAGCCTTGACAGAGCAGCACAGCACCTCTAAGTCTGGCAAGGAGCAGAGGGCCAGTGGTTGCCAAAGATATTATGAGAAGAACAACATCTAGGTAACAGTTTTCGTGGATTTGATTTCAATGAACAACTGCCTCGACATTCGCCCTGAGCAGAGAACGCAGCAGAGAAAGGGCACGCCTGCGAGGCTGCTGGGGCAGGGGCAGCCTGAGCTGGGAAGGCTTTATTTTTTCCGCCTTCTCAAGCATTAATCACCGGTCAACAACATTCTATCCACTCACGTCTTAAGTACCTTCCCCACCCCCCACCCCCAAAAAATCTGTGACCAAGCAAAGCACTTTTTTTTTTAAATTATAGTTGATTTACAATGTTGTGCCAATTTCTGCTGTACAGCAAAGTGACTCAGTTATACACACACACACCCCATTCTCTTTTTTAAAAATTATCTTCCAAGTCTACCCCAGGAGATTGGGTACCGTTTCCTGCGCTATACAGTAAGACCTTATTGCTCATCCACTTTAATAGTTTGCATCTATTAACCTCAAACTCCCGGTCCTCCCCACTCCCTCCTCCTTTCCCCCTTGGCAACCACAAGTCTGTTCTCCATGTCTGCGAGTCTGTTTCTGTTTTGGAGATAGGTCCATTTGTGCCATATTTTAGATTCCACATATAAGTGATATCATTGCAAAGCATTTCTTACACATTATTCTCTTGGAAGCCACAACCAGATTTAACACATTAGAAATAAGCTTTCATGTACGAAAGATGAAATCACAAAATTCTTCTTGAACATCATTTGGAGGCCTCATAAAGATAATATAACTTGGGATCTCATCCCCAGCGAAAGAATTAATATCTGCAGTAATAAAGGATCTAGAAAGAGACTGATAAGAATAAGGCTCCAAAGCGAACTCGCCATGGAGTATTACTCCTTGTGACATTCAGAACCAGACTGGTGATGGGACATGGAAACCCGCAAGAGGAGGGTCCCCCTGGACAGTCACAGCTGCCCAGGACAAGAAAGCTGACCTCTGGGGTCATCAGATACGGATGCTGCCTCTAAGCACATGGCAACCTGAGAACCCAGGGCCCCCACCTGGCTGCTCATGAGAACCACCTCAGAGGCACTGAAGCCCACCGATACCCAGATCCCACACATCCTAGGGTTTCTGACTAAATCAGCCCAGGCTGACGTCCAAACACTGGTTATTTTTTTTTTAAAGCCTGCCAGATGGTTCTTAATGTGCAGCAGGGCTGAGAACTGCTGGTGTCGCTGACTTCCAATCAAGAGGCTTAGAGAGGGCCCCGTGCAGGTGACGGCTTCCCGGCAGAGGAGAAACAGCAGGAAGAAGTTATGGTGGAATGATGCTGAGATTCTCTAAGAACTGAACATCTGATGCACGATGAAGAGCAGGGACAATAAATACAGGAAAATCAAGTTGGACCCGGGTTGTAGAAAGCTGTGACTAGCGGGCGAGAGGTACCCATGGGCAGCGGCTGGCAGGCAGGCAGGGGCTCGGACGTGGACTTGCCATCTTGTGAAAGAGCAGAACACCAGCCACAGAAACCTCTCTCTGCTCCTTCTGTAGGCAACAGGCCTAGCACAACAGATCCTAGAAACCACCACTCCACTAATGTTAATGGATATGCCACCCAAGGAAAGTGGCGGCTAGCCCCCCCCTTTTTTTTTTTAATGGTGGGGAGGCTGTCCAACAGTCAAATGATTTGGGGGAAATGCTGGATTAAAAAAAAAAAAAAAACAAGGAGTTGCTGTTGTGGCGCAGTGGTTAACGAATCCGACTAGAAACCACAAGGTTGCAGATTCGATCCCTGGCCTTGCTCAGTGGGTTAAGGACTCAGCGTTGCCGTGAGCTGTGGTGTAGGTTGCAGATGCGGCTTCGATCCCGCGTTGCTGTGGCTGTGGCATAGGCTGGTGGCCACAGCTCTGATTGGACCCCTAGCCTGGGAACCTCCACATGCCGCGGGTGCAGCCCTAAAAAGCAAACAAAACAAAAAAATGATAACTTTTTCATTTTGTTCGTCTTCCTTGAAGGATTTCTTGGTACTTCTGCACCCCGACAGGCACCGTAAGACCCAAGAAGTGAGCGAAGGGTGCAGCATTTCCCACACATGTGACCGAGACATCCTCTCCCGGAGGCACGCCAGGGACTCATGATCCCAGGGCTTAGAACACTCCTGGACAAAACACCGCCTCACTTGAGGGCGCCCGAGAGACCGTGTCTGACCACCCAGAAACTTAGAACACGTGTCCCTGCTGCTTGGCGGTGGACAGGGTTAAGAAAAACAGGCAGCTCAGATGACCAAGAGGAAACAGGGGTCAGAGGCGAAGGCTCTCCTCTTACTGTTTTCTCAAAGAAAAAAAAAAAAAAAAAAACACTAACTGTTGGTACTTCTTCAAAACCTGATTATAAGCATAATGACTGCTCGGTGGGGAAAATTTAGACACTTGAAAGAAGTATGATATGAAAATCTTGAAAAGCAACAGCTTACCTGGTAATTATGGACTTCAGGATTTGTTTTAGAGCTAAAACGGAAAAAAAAGGAAAAGAAAGAACAGGAAAATTAGGTTAACAGGTTGTAAAGTGGCATCGTTACTGATTTATTTAACAATGGTAAACTACTCCTAGGCGCTAGCTACCCTTAGCAACTTCCGCAGATACTCTTTCAATTTTTTTTTTATTTTAGTCGATTTTCAAGGTTCTTTCAACTTTTGCTGTACAGTAAAGTGACTCAGGTATACATACATACATACATATATATATATATATATTTCATTTCTCACATTATCTTTCATCATGTGCCCTCACAAGTGACTAGATATAGTTCCCTGTGCTATACAGCAGGATCTCATTGCTTATCCACTTCAAATGCTATAGTTTGCATACTCTTTTTTTTTTTCTTTTGGTTACTAACAGCTTAAATAAACATGTAACTGGAGAAACCAAACAGCAGACTTCTTTCGTCATTTCAGCACTCACAAATGCAAATACGTAGGTAATATTCCTGAACCCCACTGGGGATGTTACGTTTTGGTGGCAAATTGAGGTCCTTTCGGTTGGACACACCGAGTAAATTTAGTTCCCATTCCAGGCCTGCCTTGGCATGGCTGGGCAGCTCCACGGATGCCTAGAGCTCGCTCCAGCTGAAGGGAGAGCCACCAACCACTTGCCAGCACCCACCACTGTGGGTCCCACCGCGCTCAAAGATGCCGCCACGATCTGGCCACCACTCAGGAATGTTCATTCCATGTAAGTGTCTCTACTGAGAACTTCACATCTGTTATTATTTAATCCACACCACAAGGCCGTGAGGTCAATAAATGTTACCACCTCATAGAATAGACATAGGAACGGTTTCCTAACAGAAGTTAGGAGACTTGCTGGCTAGTTCGCGGTGTGGCAGAGATGGGAAGTGACTTTTGTATCCTTTCCAGCAAGGCACGCTGGCTCTCTGAGAGCCTCGGAAAGGTTCTGGGCTCCTCATGCATGATTCTATTTGGATGGAATCTGAAGTTTAACTCCTCTGGTAAAAAGCATGGGTGGGGACGGTTGGTGCAAAACACAACGTATTTAACATTCAAACTTGGCATCTAAGCTTGGTTTTGGTTTTCTGCCAGAAAAACCATAAACCACCTCGGGACAATCATCAGGCTGTGTTGCTAGGGTGGCATGTTCAAAGTCAAGGTTTTACCGTTTCTCCAACAATGAGGGGCAAACGTACTGTGGTTAAGACTTTTTCTTGGGGTCTAAACAGCTCTGTGTTCTCGTTTTAAGAGGGCCAGTGCATGGAGCCAGGCTCTGGGCCAGGGTCACCCTCGGCTGCACCAGGAGGGCTCAGTGTTCGGCAAGGTGCCGTTTTCCTGGCATCGCCTCTGTGCCCAGAGCACAATTTCGCCCGGGCTCTCACAGCAGTCCCCTCCACCTCAGAATCCCATAGGCTGAGGAGAGCAACTGAGCAGCTGCGAACAGTGGTTATTAGCTCATTTATTCCCAAAGGGTATATTTACTGGGGCTGGGCCTTTTTTTTTTTTTTTTCTGGTGGAGATTTTTTAGTTTGTTTTGGTTCCCAACATACATAATCTCTACTAGATGCTAAGAGGAAAATGTAATTTTATTAGGTAAAAACAAAGAAAACAATCACTCCCTTAGAGAGCAACAACAACGACAACAAAAATAAAATAAAATAAAAATGCTGTAACTCACAAGCGCCTGAGAATTAAAAGCAAGACCCACTGACAGGTGCACACATTGTAAGCCTACTACCCTCTCCAGGAATCCTGGAACCAGGGCAAGCTTGCGGGCCTATAACCACTCATGCAGGATCCCTGCAACCTCCTCCCACCCATGGGAGGGTGGGTGTGATGAGGAGCAGTTCAACAGGGCGCTTGGGACCCTCCGTGAGACGCTGAGAGCTGAACCCAGACACCAGAGCCAGACGCCTGCTGCCCAGCCGAATGGCACTGCAGGTGGCGTGAGGAATCAGAGACGAGGGGCTGAGTTTCCAGCTATGTGAGGCAAGGGCCAGCTATGTTCTCCAGAACCTTGGGGTCTTTGGAGGTGCCCTGGGGGCTGCCTGGGTGGGGGCTGGGCAGCAGGTGCCAGCCCTGCCCTCTTCTTCTCAATGGGTGTCATCCAGAGCAGCACCGCTGAGGGCCATTCTCTGTGCTGGGCTTCCACGTCAGCTTTCTTCTGGGTGGAGGGTGGGGGGAGGATCAGAGGCTAAAAAGTTTGAAAACCCCCTGGCCCAACCTCTTTGTTTTCATTTTATTTTATTTTTTATTTTGTTGGCCAAGCTCATGGCACACAGAGGTTCCGGGGCCAGGGATCGAACCCTTGCCACGACAGCGACCTGAGCCACCACAGTGACTGCCAAATCCGTAACCCACTGAGCCACCCGGAAATTCCCCAACCTCTTTGTTTTCAAATGAGAAAAAGGCAGGCCCCGTGCTGGGTTAGAGCTACACCGGCTGGGCAAGAGGCCTCCCAATCCCGGGCCGTGCTCTTTTCACATGAAACCTGCTCCCCACATGCTGGGCTCCGCCAGGTCTCCAGAGCACAGGGCACACTGAGCTGTGCTGTCCTCAAAGACCACCCTCCCTGGCAGCCGGAGACCCCTGCCTGGGACCACCAGAAGCTAATTACTTAAGGGGCTGCCAGTGGCTGGAGCTTGGACACGAGGGCCAAAACAACTATAGTCTGACTTTCCAGCAGGACACCTGTCCGCCGAACCCAAAACTCACATAAGAAAACAACTGTTTCAGGAGTTCCCTCACTACTATCCATGAGGACTCGGGTTTGAGCCCTGGCCTCACTCAGTGGGTTAAGGATCCGGTGTTGCCGTGAGTTGTGGTGTAGGTCTCAGCTGAGGCTCAGATCTGGTGTTGCTTTGGCTGTGGTGCAGGCCGGCAGCTGTAGCTCTGATTCGACCCCTAGCCTGGGAACTTCCATGGGCCCTGGGTGTGACCCTAAAAAGCGGCAGGAAAGGAAACAACTGTTTTGGGGAGAGAAAGAGGAACAGGCCAGGAAGAACAGTGTCTTCACCAGGGCTGAACACTAGACTCGGCCAGGGAGCCTTAAAACCAGAGTGGCCTGGTCCCACCCTCAGAGATTAATTCGATCAGCCTGGGGTGTGGCCCGGCAGAGGGTGTCAAATCTCAGCAGGTGATTCCAATCAGCAGGAAAGATCAAGGCCACCAGTGCTGGAGGACAGCGTGGCAAACCACGCCCCATGGGCCAGACCTGGCCCACCTGCCTTTGTGAGTAAAGTTTATTTGGATCAGGGTGCACATTTACGCACTGTCTAGGCTGCTTTCCTGCTCCCAGGGCAGAGCAGAGAGATCCCGAGAGAGACAGCAGAGCCCACAAGGCCTAAAATATTTACTACCTGGCACTTTACAGAAAAGTGCGCCGACACCTGCGCTAGAGTCTGTCTTGTGACGAGCCCCCTTCCTGCAGGACCGGCACTGGGTGTCTGATAAAGGTCTTCTGCGTGGTGTGACATAAAACCTGCACGTGACTGAGCGAATCCAGCTTTTGTTCTCGCGCGAGCTTTTGCTCAAGAGCACGGCCTTTCTTTCCCATCCCCGCCTGCAGGGCCATTAGCACACGGTGCGCACACATTCCTATCACCCTTCTCACCCACTGTTACGATAAACAAAGCACGAAGCCGCTCCAACAAAGCAGCTGTGTTCTCCAAAAAGCAAACTGTCTTGGAACATTCTATCTTGCACTTATTGAAAGCCAGGTAGGTTTTTTGGCCAGGCAGCAGAAAAAGGGGTGGGTGGGTGGGGGTGAAGGGAACCATCAGGTGCCTCACTTTGTGACTTAATTGTAAGAAAGAAAAAGTCCACATGGCAAGTAAATACAATCATTTCCAGAGGACACTTACCAGAACTGAGCTGCCATCACCGGGTTGCTTGCTTTAAAGAAAAACAGAAAAGTATGAGAGAAAATAACAGAAAAGTAGAGAGTTTCACCACTTTGTACCGTTTTTACCACTTTTTTTTTTTTTTGCCTTTTTAGGGCCACACCTGCGGCATATGGCGGTTCCCAGGCTAGGGATCTAATCGGAGCTACAGCTGCCGGCCTGCACCACAGCCACAGCAACACCAGATCCGAGCCGCATCTGTGGCCTACACCACAGCTCACGGCATCGCCAGATCCTTAACCCACTGAGCAAGGCTGCACCCTGGCACGTGGAGGTTCCCAGGCCAGGGGTTGAACTGGAGCTGTAGCTGCCGGCCTACACCACAGCCACAGCAACTTGGGATCCAAGCCGTGTCTGTAACCTACACCACAGCTCACGGCAACACCCACTGAAAGGTGCCAGGGATGGAACCTGTGTCCGCGTGAATACTGGTCGGGTTCGTTAACCACTGAGCCATGACGGGAACTCCCTGTTTCTTAAAAAAAGGGAGGGAGTTCCAGTTGTGGTTCAGCAGGTTAAGAATCCAACTAGTACCCACGAAGATGCGGGTTCAATCCCTGGCCTTGCTCAGTGTGTTAAGGGTCTGGCATGGCTGTGGCGTAGGCCTGCAGCTGCAGCTCCTGATTCGACCCGCTAGACTGGGAACTTGCATATGCTGCAGGTGCAGCCCTAAAAAGCAAAAAAACAAACAAAAAAAACAGTGGGAGGGGCGTGGAAAATCATTAAAAGTTTCACGAAAATGCCAGAATTCCAGCTGGAGAAAATGTCGGTAAAATGAAGGAGGGAAATAACGGAAACCTGGAAGGAAGGTGAAGGAGACGCCTAGAACCTGGAGTCTGGAAGGGCTCTAAAGCCATCCTGCGGGGTCAAGGCCTCTCCCTCTGCAGGAGCCACACCGGGCAGCGCACAGCCCTGGGACTGGGCGCTCACAGCAGTCTAGCACTATCTCTGGACAGACCCTTCCGGAAAGTTCTTCTTTATACCAGGGGCTTTCTGGGCAACTTTGACCCAAGTGGCTACAGGCACACGCACAGTGCTCAGCAGGGAAGTGAACGCGCCCTCGGGGCAGAGAGAGTCCCCCCACCCCACCCGCCCCAGGCGGCATCACTCACCTCCCCCAGTTCCAGCAATCAATCCCCCTTTACAACCTGTCACCCCTCCCGGGAGCACACCCCCACCCTCTCACCCTCTGGTCTTTCTAGAAAGTGAGGACACACCCACTGGGTTCTGGGATCCCCCCCCGCCCCCGCAGCAGCAGCCAGAATGGCTTTAGAGAGAGCTCTGGGGGCCACACTATTGCACCCTTGGTGGAAAAGGGAAGGAAACAGCGGGGACCACAGGAAAGTTAAGAGAGTCCGGCGTGGGAAGGCAGAGGTGCCATGTCCCACAAAGACCCACCAAGTCCTGAGTTCTAGGAGAAAAACATACGGAATGGCCACTAGGAGTAAATGATATAAGAGGGTGGGCGGGGGGTGGGGAGGGGGAAAGCGCAGAGGCCCTGCTACGAAAGGGCAAGCATTTTAGTGCTAAACTAAGCGTCCTGAAGGGAGCAGTAAAATCAAGCATGGACACGGGAGCTAGGGGATAGGATCTAGAGAGGATTTAAATAGAAACGAGCCCAGCTCGCTCATCAGCGGATGGACTCTGTACTGGGTGGTACCAGGCCTCACACAGGTGCGAGGCCACAGGAAGAAATGACCGAGGAGGCGCGGGGCGAGCTTCCTGGGGCCTGGCTACATTCAAGGGCAGGGTGTGTTTGGACTGACTGTGGGATCTGAGCCCAGGACTTAACCGTTCTGGTTCTGCTCTCGTATGTGGTCAGAACTTCGGTTAGCATGAGATTGGTGTCCCCAGTTGAAACTGGAAGTTGGAGGGCAGAAGGGACTGTTTTTCCCTCTGAGACATGGTACTGCCTTCCACAGGCAGGAAAAAGGTTTACCTACGATATCCCGGGGGTCCCAGGCCTAACAGAAGCAGAGAGGCACAAGAAAACAACGTGGAGAAGGGGGAGAAGAAGATGAATGAGAAAGACTCAAGACAGATGGCAGGAGTGGCCTGCTTTCCACCAAGAGGATCCCACCCTGGTTTGGTCGAAAGCCTCAGAATGACAGGGGACAGTCCAAAGTTCCTTCAAAAACTCCTTGGAGCTTAAGCTAAACCGTGATGGAAAATCCCAAGACAGAATGAGAAGCGCAGCACCTTTGAAGGTTGAATGTCTCCGGGACGGATAGCGTTTACTAGGCTTCCGCTCGAAGGTGCTGCTTCTTCGTAACCTGGCGCCGTGGGTCGCTTGATATTCCGTACGCCCGCTGGAAAGCAAACATTTCACGGCATGCTACCAGTATCAGAATGTCGGTACAGCCCACGTATTTGGAAGTGAGCTTTTATTTCCAAGAGCGCCAATGTAAATTTCAACTTATCTTGAACTCTTTTGGTAAAGACACGCACGGACCTTAGCCTTCAATTGGAAATACAGTCACCGTTGCCAAATCCAGGCCATATTGTATTTCCACCAAAGGACAGAACCTGCAGTTTAGGTACCAGCCACTTGACTGCACCAACCATGCAGGTCTGCGTATTTGGAACCTTTGACTAAGACAACATCAAATCCCACATAAAATAACCTTGCGTAAAACATATTAGGGGGACATTTAACTCTTTCAGTGACCACTTAATACACCTTGGCTTTCCTTGCTATGCCAAGGAAAACATTACTGTTTTCACCAAGGCTTTCAATCCACCTGATGCCCAGCTGCACCTTCGAGGTGTTGATGCTGTCTTCGTTTCATCTATCACTGGCTTGTTCCAGCCACCCTCGGTTTTTGATCTATCTCATGGAAGGAGCCTCTTGCCACCTGCTCTGAGTGCCTCCGAGGGGCAACCTCATCCCCAGACTCCCCTTTCCTTCTTATGCTTCTCCTCAAAGAGCAGAAGGGAGCCTGGGCTGGGCCAGTCCCATGGGGGTTTCCTCCCAGGATGGAAAAGCCTCCCCGGGCAACCGCCTCAACAGTCCCACCCTCTGCACTTCGAGCAGAGCAGACATCAGAGCAGTGTGCGAGGCCTCTGCCAGCCCTTACAGTTATGACATTTCCCTTCCTCCACAGAACCCGGGAATTGAGTCTTTTTCAGAAAAAGCTCAGCCCCCAACCCCCGCCCCGCCAATCCTTTCCACAGCATTTAAAAATACATTCAAACAAAATAATTCTTTAAACACAAGTGCACAGGAGAAAAACTTGAAATGAGCAAATCGTTTGGCATTTGAAATAGAGTTCAAGGACATGCCATGTGTGGGTAGAGGTTACGAAACCATGGGAAGTTTTAGATCTTGTAAGAGCAATTCTCAGATCTGTAAACAGCCTCAGAAATAGACTCTGGGAATGCATTTGAAATGCACGTCCCCAGGCCTTATTCAATCAGGCCATAGATTCTGATTACAAAGGTCTTAGAAGAGATCCTAAATCCTCATTTGAGACACACGCCCAGGGGAGAGCTCGTGCACTTGGAAAGACTTGGCCTTAGAATCATAAGTAAATAGAGATTAGAATAAATTTTCTCTTTCTTGGAGTTCCCCTCGTGGCTCAGTGGTTAACGAATCTAAGAACCATGAGGTTGTGGGTTCGACCCCTGGCCTTGCTCAGTGAGCTGTGGTGTAGGTTGCAGACGCAGCTCGGATCCTGCGTTGCTGTGGCTGTGGCGAAGGCCGGCGGCTACAGCTCCTGTTAGACCCCTAGCCTGGGAACCTCCACATGCCGCGGGTGCAGCCCTAGATAAGGCAAAAAAAAAAAAAAATTTCTCTTTCTTCAAGGTCTTTTTAGATTCCAACATTTCTGAGCCTACCCTGGGTCATGCATACACACACAGACACACACAGACACACACACACACACAGAGTAACATCAGCTTTCATTCTTCACTGTCACCAAATTTCTTGATGTTGGCATGTGAGAGGCAATAAAGTAGTGGTTAAATGTAAGACCCAAACGGCCTGAGATTGAATCTCACACTGACTGGCTGTGACTTTGGACAGATTATACAACCCCTCCTGGCCTTAGTTCCCTTATTTGTGAGACGGGCAGAATCTGAGAACCCATCTTATTAAGGCCAAGGGGAGGATTATGAGTTGGTACACGTGAAAAGTCTAATGATGTGCGCTCAACAGAACTTTTCGAAACGACGCTTCTGCTCTTTGTGGGCACCGCCGGATGCGGCAGCCACCTGCCTCATTTGTAGCCCGCACCTGAAACATGGTTAGTGAGGCCGGGAAACCGCATTTTAAAAAATGCATTTGATGTTAATTAATCTAAACAGCCACATGTGGTTAGTGTCTACTGTAGTAGACATAGTCCCTGCTAAATGTCAGCTGCTAATAATTTTGTTATAATTAGCCTCATTTTATCAATGAGGATAGGGAAGCTAAAAGCTCTTAAGGGACTCGACGGAAGGTCAAAGGTTAAGAAAGCTGCAGGACGGGGGATGTCTACCTCAGGCCTCTGGAGGTGGACCCACTGCTCCATTCACCAAAAACATCACTGCTGGCCCCCTCGAGAGACGCGATCGTGCTGTAAGAACGGGGCCTACCTGAACCTGAAGCGCGACCCCAGCCTGATGAAGTCCGATCTGTTGGATTTGCTGTTTCCCGGGGTCCGCAGCCGGAAGAAGGCGTGGTGCTCCACGGCACACTTCCACAGGTGCTTGCAGGTCCTGGCGCTGTCCAGCCGGAACACGAACGTGTGCTCCTGCTCCCGGCCCTCGGAGGCAAGGCCCGGGGTCCCCGGTTACACAGGGGTCCGTCACACACAGGCAGGCTTATTCACAGCAAGGCGGAGGGGCAGGGGCGAGGGCGAGGCTTACCTGATCGTCATCCTCCACCACTACCAGCGTCAATTTGCTCTTTTTAAAATCCATTTTGGTAATTTTTGGCCTGGGCAGAGAGAAAGCATTTTAAAAGCACGGTCTGCAGGAACACCGTCTACACATCACACAGCCGCTTGCTTTCTACCGTTTAAGCTTAGGCTTGCTAAAGAAATCATTCATTCAGCATGGGAGCATCCAGAGTGCCACCGCCATTGTCAGACACCCACAAATGCACGAGGATGTGTGCTTTTTTTGTTTTTTTGTCTTTTGTCATTTTAGGGCCGCACCCGCGGCATGTGGAGGTTCCCAGGCTAGGGGTCTAATCGGAGCTGTAGCTGCCAGCCTACGCCAGAGCCACAGGAACAGCAGATCCGAGCCGTGTCTGTGACCTACATCACAGCTCACGGCAACACTGGATCGTTAACCCACTGAGCAATGCCAGAGATCGAACCCGCAACCTCATGGCTCCTAGTCGGATTCGTTAACCGCTGTGCCACGACGGGAACTCCAATGTGTTTCTTAAAATGAATCTGGGTGTAGCAAGTATCCCTCGATAAACCATCCATCACAGAGAATTCCACCACCAAAAAGGAAAAGACATTTTTCAAGAGAGGACAAAACTAAATTACCAAAAGAATAAGCCTATTTTGTTAGCTCCTTCAAAGATTAAAATGCCTGTCGGGGTCAGTCCAAGAGAATATTCACAGCCATCTCTTCCCTACAAATAAACGAAGGCACAGTCGGTACAGGGTTCTGACAGGTTGTCACAGAGCAGAATGCAAAACAGTTTCCTCAGCATGTTACTTTGTTTGCACATTGGGTACACGCTTGTCAGTCACAGGGAAACCCAGTTACTTAAAGGCACACAGTTCTTACCCTGACAACGTGCATGTCTACCCCATACATTTCCAGCCACTTCGCTTTATTCAGATAGGAGAGTTCCGCCTGGGCAGGGCTCTTTCCCCTTAGAAAAACCAAGGAGACACATGTGAACTGCAACTCATACACCCAAAGAAGCCTCAAGGGCACGGCCACACTAAGGGGTGCTACGTGGCAACTCAGGGAACTAGGGACATGGATTTACATGAACACGACACGAGCTCTGAGAACAGACTGTTAACTGGGCAGAAAGAGGAAAGAGCGGGGCTTATAATAGAAACACTTAGGGAAATGACTTTGTGCGTGTAGGTACGTGCATGTGTGTCCATAGGAGAGAGGCTGGAAGGATGCTCAGCTGCCTGTTCAGGGCGGCGTCTTGCAGGGAGCGTGGCGTGGCGAGACTACATTCACATGTTTCTACGTCATGTCAGTGGGATACAAGAATGAGTTTCACAGGCGTCAGAATGACTGCGGGACAAGGGGAAACCACGCTAAGTTTCTGAGTCTATGACTGAATGGGCACAGGCGGTGTTTGGGGAAGACGGGCTGGGCGGGAAGAGAGGTATTCCAGCCTGAGTCACTGCTCGACTAGGGTGACTGATGGGGAAATGAGGACAAACCAGAAACAAATGACAGGGCTGGATTTAGCTGTGGTAACCATGTGTCCTGAAATGTAACGCTGCACAACACATGGTCTCAAATATGAGCGTCCCTGTATGGGACCATGGGGCATATTTCTAAAGGGTTTGCCCTCGCTGCTCAGGCCCTGGACAGGGCCCCAGGGAAGTGGGAGTGGATCAAGCCGGCACCCCTGGATTTCTTTAGGGTGCCGGGATGGCAGGGGCGGCCCTGGCTATGCAATGAGCAAATCAGGACCAAGCCCCGGAGTCCAGAGGGAGGGATGGGAGCATGGTTTGACTTTTACTGTACACCTCCGGAAAAAGAGACATCATGTGGGCCTTTGGGAAAGCAGGACTGAAGCACAGAAGGGAAAGAAGTGAAGAGCTAGAACTGCAATTCCACAGCCATTCAACAGAGCCACTGTACCAGCAGGTAAGATCCCCACGCGCGCTTATATATGTTACCCAATGCATATATCAGAAGGTACCTGCACTCTTTCCATCTCTGGAAGATATCAAATTCCATTGCTTCTGTCTGATTTGGAATGAACCGAAACTCAGACACAAGCTCTGGTGTGTGTTCTGGAAGCTCGCACTCCCCAAGCTCGGCTGCAGGTTTCATAAAAGGGAGGAAAACGACACAGTGAATGCTTTTGATTACCGGAGCGCCAGATCCCATGGTGTTCTGCCCACCTGTAAACAGCACAGGTCCCCTGCCACGTAGGGCGAGCTCCCTTCTTTCAGAAGGATTTCGCTCCCACTTGTTCCCCACAGGTACACTCAGAATCCCCAGGAGTCACCTGACTGCCCTCCTCACTGGGCCACACGCCGTCCTCTCAGTTACGAGTGTCTCTCTCCCGACTACTTCTCCTGCCCAGGGAGGCCCCAATTACATTTCCCCCACAAAACTGCAAAGCCTGAATCTGCAATCAAAGGCCACTGCAGCGACCTGCCCAGAAACATCCGTGTAACAAGGCCCTCGTTAAGGGTGAGCTGGAGCAGCCCTCCAGGGTCTGCAGTGCTGGAGAGGACCAATCAGGAATTCGGTGCAAGCAGAATCTGGGAAAGAAATCAGTCAGGAGAGAGAGGGAGGGCGGGAAGAGGGGGAGAGAGGGCTGCGGGAGCAACTGTGGCAAACTCAGGCAGAACCTGGGGCCGGGGTGGGGGCCGGGGGAGCCGGCTGTGCGGAAAGGAGCAGCAGTCACGAGGGCGCCCAAAGCTGCGCACAGTCCTGGCTCTGGCCGGCAGTCCCGCAGGATGCAGGGCCCGAGGACACAGGGGGTCTCGCTCCCCCAGGACATCCGTGGAATGTCCGCTCCCCGTCCCGAGCAGCTCAGGAGACAGACTCCACGAGGAAAAGCCATCCTCCGGAGGTTCCTCTAGCCCTGGTCTGCTATTACCTCTTAATTGCCTCGAACACCGTGCCGCACAAAGCGTGCTCCGCAGACCGGCGGTCTGGGCCTCCCCTGGGAGCTTCACAATGCAGAATCTCAGGCCCTGCCCTGGACCTCCTGGAGCAAAACCTGCCTTTCCACCAGAGGCCCCCGAGAGTGGTACCTCTGTCACTCGGAGAAGCACTGATCCACAACGGTGGCTTTGGAACCTGAGCAGGTACCAGCATCGCGTGGAGCGCTCGTTAAAACATAGATTGCCGGCCCGACCTCCAGAGATTCTAAATCCGTAGGTCTGCAGTAAGGCCTGAAAACCTGCATTTCTAATGAGTTGCCAGGTGATGCTGATGCGGCTGGCCTGGGGAACAAACTCTGAGAACCGCTTCTTAACACGACATCCCACCAACTGACTGGCCAGGTTATGACCAAATACTCTCAGTGATCACACACTATGTACCCAGCAGCCCTTATTACCATTGGCTTCTGAGCCCTAATCCGGGGGCCCGCCCTTCAGGAGAAAAGGATAAAACGTTCCGGTCCATACAGAGGAAGCGGCAATACCGAACTTGGAGGGGTGGTGGAAGACTCCATGGAACACTGTTTGATGGAGGGCAGGGACCTAGTGACTGTCTCCTCACCCGATCCTAGCCCCTCACCCGCAGCTCAGACCTGGATGGCACCCCTGAGACCACCGGGAGGTCTGGGTCAGCATGTGCTGCTGCCTGGTACCTTGGGCAAAGTCACAAACAAAGATTCTGCTCTGGACATATTTGCCCCAAAAAGGTGAAGGCTGTGCTCCCCCGGCTGGGAGCAACCACTGACCTCCGACCAGGATGTCACACCGAAGCCAGGGGCCTGGGAAGAGATCTCCCTGATATGAACCATCCTGCACCCATGGGTCGAAGCGAGCCCCGTGTTCACCGGTGCATCTGGGCGAGACTGGATTAACTGTGCCTCCAATACCATCAAGCACAGGAGGGAGAAGGTGCTCCGGTGACTGACGGCCCCAGGTCTGACAGGGACGCTTTCCTCCCAGTGCCTACGCCCTGACACCTACTACCGGGCCGCTGAGCCTGATGGTGTGACCTCCTGGCAACTCTGAAACTCCAAGGTGGATGCTACTTGGCAAGCTGGTGGAATCTGCGCTTGGTCCAAGTGGACAGTCCACTTCCAAGTTCCCCAAACCACTGTGCATCCTTTTGACACTTACCTTAAAGACCACTGTACTAGGAAAACATGTGAAGCACTTAGCATCGTATTTGGCTCAGGTGGTAACAGATGACGATACTGTCACCTCCACCTCAAGGGCCTTCAGACCATGCAGACAGACTGCCCTTTGACCAAAGTCCCTGGGGTAGGGGCTGGGGTCTCTTCAGTTTCATTCTGCACTTACTGAGCACCTACTACATGCCAGGTCCGCATTAGATAATAAGCACTAAAGGTGACCTAGGAATGGAAGTGTCAGGGGATGGGAGTAATGCGCAGTCATTAAAACCCATCTTTTTGAGCATAAGCACGACAAAATACATGTCCTAAAATTACCAATTAGAAAATCACACTAAAAAATCTGTATATGACTCTGACCAGAATTAAACTCACTCAAAACTCATACACAGAAACTCCACCTGCCTGTGGGTAGGACGGTGGGTTACTTCCTGCCTTCTACTTGGCTGACTATTGTCCTGATGTTCTATAATAACCATGGACTGAGTTCATAATTTGAAAAGACTAAGATCAACTTTTTTTCTTGTCTCTTCTTTGCCTTTTCTAGAGCCGCACCTGCGGCATACGGAGGTTCCCAGGCTAGGGGTCTAACAGGAGCTGTAGCCGCCGGCCTTCGCCAGAGCCATAGGAACGCGGAATCCGAGCCGCGTCTGCGACCTACACCACAGCTCACGGCAACGCCGGATCCTTATCCCACTGAGCGAGGCCAGGGATCGAACCCGCAACCTCACGGTTCCTAGTTGGATTCGTTAACCACTGAGCCACGACGGGAGCTCCTAAGATCAACTCTTAAAACTTGGTAAATAAAAGTTGGAAGCAAATCTTAGGATGTTCAAAAATAATCTAACTATGAATGAACACATCATAATTCATCACCCCATAGAAGCCAACAAATACACTGGTACACCAGTCCTCAGCATACGTTTGTCTGATGTACCGAGGAAATTCCCTATGCGCAGTTACACATCAGCACCCTCTTAATGAGCGCGGGAGACTTCAGCAAGTCGTTCCTGTCCATCTCAAAGTCCGCCAGGGCTCAGGGACGGAACAGTCAACCTGACAGTCATGCGGGCAAACCTCTCACCATCCAATTCCCACGCGCATGCTGATGACTCCCCCGTCGGCGCTCCCAGCCTGGCCTGCCTGATGAAGCCCGATCCGCAGAGACTCAAGAGACGCTGGAGTCCCCATCAAGACGTCTCAGCCGAAAGACCCTAAACAGATGCCACTGCCCCCACCCCTGGGGCCCAGATCTTCTACTAAGCATTCGCGGTTACCCTCAGTAACAGCCTGTAAGTCCTCTCTGACCCCGCTCAATGACCAGGCCCTTCTCCTTGTACTACCTGTGCTGCTTTTTTTGGGGGTGGGGGGATTAACTCTCTCAGCCTTAGTCAGTTCTGTTTAATTACAGCCACTCCTCCTCACTGCACCTCCGGCCCCAGTCTTGGTCTTGCCCTAGTCCCTTCTCCCCATCACAGCCACTGGGCCCTTCTAGAATGTATATCCAGCCAGGGCTGCCTCCCTCTTCAGAGCCTTCAAGGTGCCATCGCTGACACCGTGAAGTTCATGCTCTTTAAACGGGGCCGAGCTCGCCCACCTTCCCAGCTTCTTGAACTTCACCCTCTGACACCACTCAACTGCTGGCATCTCTCTGTGCTTTCCTCCTTTGTGCCCTGATTCCTCTGCTCATCTCCATCTGCCCTCCCCACCCCCCACCATGGGCCTTCCACCTCCAAGCCTCCTGCAGGTCTCTGTCCGTAAGAACCACCCTGCAATTCGTATGCACAAACAGAGATCAAGCAGATCACGCGGGATCCTGCCACATGATCCTCATGGGACTCCAAGCTACCTGGTGACAGAGACTGCCTCGTGCTCGTTTATACCCCCAAAGCAGAGCACTGGGCCCAGTACACAGTAGGTGCTCATTTTTTGAAATGACTTCAAAACGCTGATTCCCGTTAAGGAATAATGTACCTTGTAGGCAGAGAGCGGCCAATTCCACAGCTGTTTCATAGGGGCATTTCAATCTTGGGAGGGGAAAAAAAAAAGAAAGAAATTAAATATGAGCTTTAATATTCCTAATGATACAAAATGTCACTAAAATCATTTTTCAGAAGGTAGTGATATTTAGATAAAGGCTTTTGTTCTTGGTGGTTTCTATTTTTATTGTCTACATTAAACAATGCAAACAAGCTGACGTACACTCCCAGATTTCCCAAAGTCGGTTCTCATCATATGGTAAAATAACCCAATCTAGGCATAGTTTCTCTCAAGTCCGGGTATAGTGGGCAACTTTACTGAATTTGACAAGAACGGGGACATTTGGGAAACAGAATGAAAAGCCTTCCTTTCGCCTTATTATTTTTAAACTTATTTTATCTTGATATAGTACATGCATCTTTTCAAGCTGCCTTAAATCTTTCTTGAAACGAGGTCACAGCGTTAAAAATAAAGAGACAGACACCGTATCTTAAATCGTCAGGACGGCTGGATACGCTCAAGCAATCTAATAACTGAGGCATCGCCACAGAGGTCTCTTACTACAAAATCCACTCATCTTGTTCGCACTTACTATTACAAATTTAGTTAGAAAAATACTAACGGCATACATTGGTATAGCACTTGCCAGTTTTCAAAGCCTTTTCATAGATGCATTAGCCAATGTGGTCACCGCATCGAGTGTGTCACCCCCGGCATGGGTGCCGCCGGTGCCCCCCCCCCCATGCCCCACCCTCAGAGATGAGGCACTGCGTGTTCGAGTGTCCTGTCCGCAGCCGTCCAGCTGGTAGGAGGCAGTGCTGGGACCACAACATCATTCTGCTTCGAAATGCAGCAGATCAGGCTGAAGTCACGTGAACTGCAAAGTACTGTACAAATGCAAGGTGCTGCCCTTAATATTTTTCCAGACCGAAGACAATCACTAGTTGAGAGGCTTTTGGTATGAGGAGCGCAGCATGGAGAGAGAGAGAAATACACACGCACTCTTAGACACACACAAAGAATCTGCACTGCATGGCTGAGTCAGGCAAATGTATACACTGTACAATCTACTTGTTCTATGGTGGACCTTTCACTAGGACTCTCAGAGCACGTATTCCACTGAGACTTTGCAAATCTGGAAACCACATTTTAAATCTCCTTCAGATTACATTCAAAAATCAAAAGGGATTCTCGTCAATAACAGCAGGGACTGCTTTTTTAGATTCAGTCGAGTCTTAGTTTTTCATGTAGTAGAAAATAGTCAATATATTGTCTGGTGAAAAATGACACGACTGTAAAAGCTATGACTGCTGAAATCTCACATCCTTAAAATAAATCCTGCCTGTGAAATCAACCACTTCAGTGCCAAAGGTTCTTGTGCTCAACAATCGCTGTGCAGCAGGAGGCCCAGTATCTAAAAACCATTTTTAAGAGAGGAAAAGGAAATGAGATGCGAAGTCTAAACCTCTTTCTTCTGGGATTAGAATATAACCTCTTTACTTAAATGCAAATGGTGATGTGTGAGCCTTTCGATGATCCAAATACTTGTAAGTGTATACATACCAATAACGTATCTTGCTTGCAAATATGACCAAAGCCATTATGAATGGGGCAGTGATGTGATCAGGGAGAGAATTATTCCCAAATACACATCAGTCACGTCAGATATTATATGCTCTTGGAAATGCTTCAAGCCATAGACTAATCATTTAAAAATAAGATGGTAATAACAGTGATACAAATATTAGACTCACTTTACAATGCCTGGTGTACTTTTTTTGAATTTTGAAAAGGGAACAAGGGTAAAAGAGTTATAAAAAAAAAAACACCCATACTCAGTGAATTATTTAGAAAATACACTATGATTTATCCTGGGTTAAGAGTTAGAACAAAAACATACTTACTTTCCCGAAAGAATGTCATGCCTGAGTTGTAAAACAAACAGGTACCTGACAAACACATACAAAAGTCAACAGAGGGTAACTCTTCTCCAGCCACTTCCAATCCCCAACTTCCCATCGCAAAACCTCGCCCCGCGCTGAGCCCAGAATTCTGCATTGTAAAAAGAGAGCCCAAATCCAAGGCGAACTGGGGCAGAAGCATCTCCTCCTGAGTCTCCAGGAAGGCTAGGAAGGTGAGTGCAACTACAGCATTTGCAAGATACTTGGAGGATGCGACAGGAACACTGCGCGGTCCCAGGATGCCTCCCCAGTGCCCTCGGGGCGCCATATGCACACTCAGCACGCGCCACACACGCAGCATGTCCAATCCCACTCGCGGGGTGGAGCCCTCAGCCAGCCCCACCAGCAGATTCCAGAAAAGCTGCTGATTGTATCAAGATTACAGCTGATTGCGGTCAGCAACTGCTGGAGGATTTTTTTTTCTTTTTCTGATGCAGTTACACCGCAGACTCTCTGTTTTTGAAAAAACAAAACGCACGTGTGCGCAAACACACACACGAGAGTAAACAGAGATCCTGGAATCAGACGGCAGTTGGTCACAGGGGTAACAGAAAATTGGGAGGAAGGCAGCAAATAACACAAGTGGAGTTCACTTCAGTGAGAGATTAAGTGTTGCTGCTGTTTTCTTAAACCAGGAGGATGTGGGCATCAGAACCACTTACAGAGTCTTGTAAAAACCAAAGCTGCCCACGCTCCACTCCATACCTAGGGAATGAGAATCCCACACAAGAGTGGTCCCCAGGAATCTGATTTGTTCAAAGGCTTCCCAGGTGTTTCTGATTCACACAACCCTGGTTAAGAATCACTGGCTTTGATGACAACTAGAAGCAGCGAGCTTCTTCAAAGGCCTCTGATGAGGAACATTAGGGTAATGTAATTTGTTGGAACTTTGAAAACAATGCAGGCAGTCAGTCACGCTCTGTGGAATGGCTATAGGACAACGTGGGTGACCCAGACATGGGGTGGGGTGAAGGTTCTAGTACATTCCAGAATGTTACTGCTTCTGACAGGGACTCAAGCACCATTAAACTGACTACCCACATCAAGGAGGACACAGTGCTGATGTGGCCAGAACTTCCAATTGTTATAGGAAAACCTAACTACAGAGGTCCAGCAGGGCTGTCCTGTGGGGAGCCTGGTGATAAAGTGGGTCTTTAAAGTGACACTTAGGTGGTCTTCTCCAAGCCAGTGGCCACCACTGTGGACCACCCAGCAGCTTACATGTCACCTCAACTGTTCATCACAGACAATGACAAGGAGATCCTGGGATATCAAAAGCAGTAGAAGGCTAGGCAGAAAATCTCAGCAATAGGTGGGTGGCTAGAGGGAAAGTCCATACGTAAAACGTTTTTTAGGTGTCTCTTGCTTTGACACCATATCTGAACTCCAAGAGACAGACACAGGCAGGCACCCCATAAAAGAAATTCCATAGGGTGGAAAGATACCATGAAGGAATTCTAACAATCCTGATGTTGTAACAATCAAGGAAATATTTTGCAGTTTCTTTTAAAAAAAAAAAAAGTAAGATGGCTATTTTGGACTCAGAAATGTTCTTCTAATATTTGCCTTCCCTTTTGTATCCGAGACAAAAATAAAGTGCCACTGACCAACTCGCCAATTCACCTGAGGTCTGACAAAATGGAAATGTGACAAGAGAATAAATTTTAAAAGTTTGATTCACTAAGAAATAGGTCAAATCAAGTGGAGTGTGGGTTTTCAACAGAAAAAAGAGATAAGCACAGGCATAGTGCTAATACTCTTGCTCAGAATATAAAGACAGCAGACGGGAGGGGCGGCACACCCACAGTTTAGAAGACCCATAGGTTATAAGGAAGGCAAACGCTATGGGGCGCAGGTAGCGGGGAGATGCTTGTTTGGTAGGTCCTACCTTGTAAACTCTTCACGAAGGTTGTTCGGTTCTGAAGAATAATATTTAACTCGAAAGTGCAAAGCATAAGCAGGTCCAACTAAGCGTTTGGAGATGGAAGGTGGAAGATGTTTTCCCCCAATTTTGCAGATCACAGAATGGGCAAAAGGAAAAACATGTTAAATCTATTAATACATCCACCAGACACTGGGAAGTAAAAAATGCAACAGACAAAGCCAGCCAGTTCTTCTCAATCCTAGTTCAGAAAACTGAAATGGACTTCTGTGTTGACGAGGATAGTTTAGCTAGTAATCTCATTCTGGAAGAAAATCCTAATCATCTAAATGGATTACAAAGATCTAACTTTACTGTCACCCTTGATTGCCAAGATACTCCAAAGTGATACTAACTTTTAACAAAATACTAAGGGAGCTCAAGTAAAGTGACACATAAACAGCAAAGTTTTCTGTAATCTAAAAATACTACAGTAAAAATACCTTAAAAGTGTTAAATTCTACACTCACACACAAACAGCATGGGAAAAACGTGGTTTGCCGCAACTATAAAACCTGAGAGCTGGACTAGACTGTCAAAGATCCCTCCTGCTCTCCCATTCTCTGAAGCTACTTCATAACTCATGAGAAAATGAATGTCACAGGTATAAAGTCATGTTTCTGAAGAGCATATTTATCAGTCCTCATTGGTACAAGCGTCTGATTTCAAATGAGAGCATAGTCTGTTTTTTAACATCTACTAAAAACTCATTCGCATCTTAAACTTGAACATTTAACTGATCTTAGGAAATTAAAATTCATCCTTAAAACTGAAACTGTTTTAAAATACTCCCAAGTTCTAATGAAAACATAACAGCTCAAAACACTGGCAGAAGACTTTCTTTACTCTCTGATAAAAGAAGTAAAGTAGTAGGCTAAATTCTGCTTACTTACTTTTCATCTGCTTTTTTATGGGTTTCGAATGATCCAGCCAGTGCTGAAAGAAAGAAAAACGTTTTTTTAGGGATAGTTCATCAGCAGGATGACACAGCCCTTGGAGTTACTCTCCCCAACAAATCTTAGTAATTCTACCCATAAAAAGCAGGGACTGGACCAGATCACGAGCTCTTATTAAGGATCTGCAAACTGGGATGGTATAAAAACATCTGTGCTTCTTGGAAAGATACTCAACATCTAATTATTAGAAAAATGCAAATTAAAGCCATGGTGAGGTATCACCTCACGTGGATCAGAATCGCTATCATCAAATGGTCTACGAATAATAAATGCTGGAGAGGATGTGGAGAAAAGGGAACCCTCCTACACTGTTCGCAGGAATGTAAATTTGTGCAGCCACTATGGAAAATAGTACAGAGGTTCTTCTTTAAAAAACTAAAAATGAAGACTACCATATGATCCAGGAGTTCCCTTCACGGCTCAGTGGTTAACGAATCCGACTAGGAACCATGAGGTTGCGGGTTCGATCCCTGGCCTTGCTCAGTGGGTTAAGGATCCGGCATTGCTGTAAGCTGTGGTGTAGGTTGCAGACGCGGCTCAGATCCCACGTTGCTGTGGCTGTGGCGAAGGCCGGGAGCTACAGCTCCTGTTAGGCCCCTAGCCTGGGAACCTCCATATGCGGCGGGTGCGGCTCCACATAAAAGGCAAAAAGACAAAAAAAAAGAAAAAAAGAAAACTACCATATGATCCAGCAATTCCACTCCTGGGTATATATCCAAAAAAACCTGCCAACACTAATTCGAAAAGTTACATGCACCCAGTGTAACATATTATATTCTGATATATGTGTGTATAAAGAGTTGACTGGTCTAAGAAGATGTGGGAGGTGTGTGTGTGTGGGTGGGTGTGTGTGTTAGATATTTTATACACAAATATATCAGAATATAATATGTTACACACCTATACACACATACATACACATACACAACAGACTGCTCAGCTATAAAAAAAGAATGAAATGTTGCTATTTGCAGCAGCATGGATGGGCCTAGAGAATATCATAAGTATGTCAGACAAAGATATATTATATGATATCACTTATAGGTGGAATCTAACAAACAATACAAACGAATCTATATACAGAACAGAACCAGACTCACAAACTTATGGGAGCAGGGAGGGACAAATTAGGAGTATGGAACTCAACTACAGATACAAATAACTATACATAAAATTGATGACCAACAAGAATTTATTGCATAGCACATTCACTATCCTGTAAGATTATAAAGGAAAACAATCTGAAATATATACAGATATATATATATATATATATATATATATGTCTGAATCACTCTGTTGTACACCTGAAACTAACATAGTATAAATCAGCTATACTTCAATTAAAAAAAGAGAAAAAATATCTATGCTTATGCACAGTAAGTGCTTTTTTTCTGGGGAGAATTAGCTTTTCAAAGAGGTACCTAAAAGAACCTAAACTGAAAAGAACCTTTTCCTAATTGATCAAATCCCTTCTAGTCAGTGGAGGCACCAACTGCCTTTTCCTTCTGAATTTTCTCAAGTTATGATCAAGTCTTCATTAATCTAGTAGCGACCACAAGCCGTACCACTGAAAATCTCTGCTCATACAACAGGTCTTGTAATTCTGTCGCCCTAAGCTCTAAAAACCAAAATTTTATGACCCTTTTATTCTTTTGCCAAGAAAATGATCCACACTGAAGATGAAAAAAACAGGCAGGAATTTGCCTGAGATAATTTTGCTCTGGACAATGAAGGCATTTCAACTTCCTCTAGTTTTCACCAGGAAAATCATTTCAGTCTTATCATCCAAGGAAATTACAAAACAATCTCCCTCATACAAAAAAAGTTCCTCTCTAATGTCCAAGCTGTTGGTACCAGAGTCCTGATGAGCCTCAGGAGCTGGACTCTCATGGAAAACAACATTCAGGAACGTTAATACTACAAGCCCCTCCAGGCGGACAGAAGCCTTGGAGGGTAGGGACCAGGCACTTAAGTGCCTTTGAGTTTCCTGTGCCAGGCACAGAGCTTGTACCCAGCAGACCCTTAGTAGGTTCTTGAGAAATAAATAAATATTCAATGTAATTTTTTTTTTAACCAGGCAAATAGGGGCTTTCCCCACCCCTTTAAGTAAATCTGATAAACGCTGAACAGCAGCTGCAACAACACAGCCCAGAGGGAGTTTTTCTCTAGCTGTTCAGAACCACAGGCCATTCTGCTGACCACTCTTGTGCTTTCAGAGGCAATCTACACTCCACACATTCTAAGAATGGGAAAGGGTGGGACTCAGTGAGTATGGGGGACTCCACCCCTCACCAAAGAGCCCATTGTGCTGTGTGGGAGGAGGGGAATAAGGAAACACAAAAGCAAATAACAGATGAATTACAATACAATAAGCTCTGAGCAGTGTACTGGGAGACCACCGGCTTCGTCACCCCCACTCCCGGCCTGTCCAGGCAACCACGTGATAAAAGCCACAGATCCCTGTGGCCCGATGCCTATTTCAAAGGCTCACAGACAGGATGCCTGATCTCATTGGTAATAGCCTTGAATTGGAAATGACCTAAATGCCCGACAGCAGAGACAGATTAAAAAATGGCTCCTCCACATAATGAAATACTATTCAGCCTTCAAAACTGACTTAGGCCAATATTTATGGATGTGGCAAAGGATCTGCAGCACAATGTGAGACAGAAAAAAAAAAATCAGGCAGGATCCCATTAACAGAAAGGTATTGTTTTCTATCAATAGATGTCCAAAAGAATTTATAGAGGTTATTTCTGAAGATAAGATGATTATGAATGCCATTTATTTATTTATTTATTTTTCTACATAGTTTTTTCTCTCTCCCTCTCTTTTTTTTCTTTCGTTTTTTAGGGCTGCACTCGTGGCATATGGAAGTTCCCAGGCTAAGGGTTGAATCGGAGCTGCAGCTGCTGGCCACAGCCACAGCCACAGCCATGTGGGATCCAAGCCGCATCTGAGACCTAACACGGCAGGGAATGCCAGATCCCTAACCCACTGAGTGAGGCCAGGGATCCAACCAAAATCCTCATCCTCATGGATCCAGTCAGATTCGTTTCCGCTGCGCTACAATGGGAACTCCAGTTTTCTTCCTCTTCATGACAATAACATTTTCATGGGGGTGGGAGGTGATGGGTTGGGTTGTCAACTTCCATCACTCATTGATCTCTTGCCTATCAGGAAGTTTATGATGATCAATCGGCCTCATCAGAATTAAATCTCGCTGATGCCCTCAACCAGGCTGGATATGCTGGGTCTCGGTCCCTGGGAGGAGGCCTTGAAAAAAAATAATATTTATTTTCCTGCCAAAGTAAGTAGCACGCTAAAGAGCCATCTAAACCTGTTCTTTGTGTCACTTTCAAACGAATTTATTCTCACCAGGCAAGGCAAGTTCTCCCTGCAACCAGCCCTCTAATCTTATGAGCCCCAGAGACTCAGAGCTTAAAGGAGCTCTTCTCATTTTCTCTTCTTTCTCAAGTCTCCGTATCATATTTGGAACAGAACGCATCTGAGTCCACTGTTGCTCTCCCTCCACTGTCGAAACTCTAATTTTGATCCAGGTCCAACCCGCGTCGCTGTGGTCTGCACGTTTCAATCACAAAAACCCAGGTCCCGCCCTAGACCATTAATGAGAATCTCAGATCATTAGTGGTTCTTAAAGGCTCCCAGGGGGCTCATTACATTTTTAGGGCTGAAGTTTTCCTGCCTCCTCTCCCATCTAAGAATATGTCCTCATAATGATCCTGGGGATCTTGAAACATCCATGACCCTTCTGCAGATTGCTGTCTGAGCTCTGTAAAATCTCAAGCAATTTCAGGGTTTACTAGCCAGCTGTCTACAGCCCGAGTTAACTTGCAGACAGATCATGGCAAGCTGCTTCTCCTGGGCAGCAGACTGCCTTTCCCTCCGACCACACTTCTAAAGGAACACTGTGTTATCTCCTCAAGCTGGCCTCCATCCTTCCTGCCCAGCCACCAGCCAGAGCCCTGTCCAGAGCAGGACCTGCCAGGATGGAGATCTGTGAAAAGTCCGGGGCTCGCGAAGCCAGCAAAGGAGTCGGAAACAGCTCCTGAACTTGACCCTGTGGGGTTCGGATCAGGTTTGCTGATAAGAAACCCAGTCACAATTCTAAAACAAGAAATGATAAAAGCTATCTTATATCCAACCAGTTCAAAATGACTGACTTTCTTCTTAGCTGCAGAGGCTGAGCAGACACTGAGCACCTGTATTTAATCCCTCAGGACCACCCTGGGACTTGAAGACCCGGCCACTCTGGCCCAATGTGGCATTGAGTAAACCATATCCTATGCTTGGCTTGGAGCCCTGTTCAGCAGCAGCAGCACCTGTCCTGGATGTTCACCTGCGTCCCAGCTAAATATAGCCTGGCTGCCTGTCCGCAGAGGCCAAGGTAAATGGCTTCAGCCCTCTTAACAGACCATTAAACCAGCCACCAGAAAGAGACAGGTGCATTTGAGTTCAAAGGGCAAGCATTTAACTCAAACACTCTAATGGGTAGGTATTAGGTGGTTTGATCTGAATTCTCCATCCAAGTCCATCTGGCAAAATCCTTTCCATAAATCGAGACGTGACATGATCTGGTAAAGCCCATCTGTTCTAATAGTACATCAGTTCTGCAGTTATGACACGCAGGAGGCTGGTTGTGGAATTTAATCATCTAAAATTAACACAGAAGTACTTGAATCACGATGGCCAGGAGAGGCTCAGGGGTTGAAGAGAGTCTAAAAGCTCTGCTTGCACAATCCCTGGGCCATCGAGTTTGAGTGATGGCCCTCATAACTGGCTTTCCAGTACCTACAGATTTTCTTGGCTTGTAAAAAGTGCCTAGTTTGCATTTAAATTAGAGCTGGAAGGAATCTGAGAGAAAATCGCATCCGAAGGATGAAAAGAGAAAGAAGGGAACAAATACCTTTTTTTTTTGTCTTTTTGCCTTTTCTAGGGCCGCATCCATGGCATGTAGAGGTTCCCAGGCTAGGGGTCTAACAGGAGCTGTAGCTGCCGGCCTACGCCACAGCCACAGCAATGCCAGATCCGAGCTGCGTCTGCAACCTACACCACAGCTCACGACAACGCCAGATCCTTAACCCACTAAGCAAGGCCAGGGATCGAACCCGCAACCTCATGGTTCCTAGTCAGATTCATTAACCACTGAGCCACGACGGGAACTCCAAGAGAATGAATACTTTTGGAACTTACTGTGTGTGATATTGTGATTTATAATAAGAAATGTATCTTTGGTCTCCATCGGTTTCTGGCACCGAGCTCCTAAAATCCTCATAATTTCCTAAGTGATAAGAGCAATAAAAGTGTCTTATGTTCATAACAAACCCTTTTCAACCACACCTGAGTTTATGTGAATGAGGTGACCCTGGGAAAGCCCCTAAGGATGGGGGCTGGTTGCCACGGGAACCAAACTTGTGATACAGGGTTAGAACTTTCAGTTCCACCTTCCCCCAGACCTCCGGGGAAGGGAGAGGGGCTGGAGGCTGAATCAGTCACTGATGGCCAGGGATTTAATCCATCGTGTCTGTGTAATGAAGGCTTCGCACAAACTCAAAAGGACAATGTTCTGAGACCTTCTAGATTGGTGAACCAATGGGATCTGGGGAGAGTGACGTGTTTAGAGAGGGCATGGAAACGCCACACCCTCCCATGCCTGGCCCTTTGCCTCTCTTCCATCTGGCTGTTCCTGAGGAATATCCTTTCATGACAAACTAGTCATCTAGTAAGTAAAATATTTGAGTTCTGTGATCGGCTCTAGCAAATTAATCAAACCCAAGGAGGGGCTCATGGGAACCTCCCATCTGTAGCCAGTAGGTCAGAAGCACGGGTTACAACCTTGGACTTGGGATTGGCGTCTGAAGTATGTGTGGGACTACTGCAGGGCAGGGGAGGTGCAGTTTTGTGGGATTGAGTCCTCAGCCTACGGCATGTGACACTATGTCCAGGTAGACGGTGCGGAAATTGCTTGGTGGTGCTAGAAGAAACATACTGTATTCTTCTTCTCGGGCCTCAGAGCAGACGAAGGTGGCCATGGAGGGGGCGCAAGAGGTATCCTGGATCGAGGTGCTAGTACGGCAGGATTTTAACTCGGGGCGGGGTCAGCATCTGGTGCCCCGGGCCTCCGCACCGCGCAGCGGCCTGACCTGCCTTCTCTGCCTATTGGGAGGGGCCGTTCCTCATCCTCATTCAGCACCAAGCCCTGTCAACCCATTCATACCAGCTACTCTAGGTTTCCTTAGAGATTCCTTTAATTCAACAGCAGAGACCCCTTCCCTTGATCAACAGTTTCCCATTCGGTGCCAATATCCGCACGTGGGCAGGAAAACTCTTGCTCTGCCAACATGCAGAAGCAGGCTGCCGGGAGGGCCGTGGCATTTCTGGAGCTGTTTCACAATTCCTTAAGGAGGAGGCAGAAGATCAGAGCTCAAGTCCCAGCTCTGCCACTCGCCTGGTATGTGGCTGTGGGCAAGGCCTCAGCTTCCCTATCTGTGCACCGAGCTGTCCCCTAACGCTGTCTGAGGAATCAACTCAGTGTCCATGGAAACTGTAAGGAAGCAGTCGAATGGAAGGAAGGGTTCACAATTCTTTCTCTTAGAAGGACACATCCCGCTACTGGCGTTTATGCTCTCCTCCTCCTCCATGTACATGTGAAATGGCAGGAGGGCTCTACAGTGTCCGCACAAGTGGCAGATGTGGTGACAACCCAGGCACCCATCAGAGTGAAGCCGCAATAGTCCCTTAGTGTCCCAGAGCCCTTCCAGCAGTCACCACGCTCGTCAACCTCACCTTGCAGCCCTGGGCCTCTATAATTACCCGGCTCCCGAGGAGCCGAGGAAAAACATCTCACAAGTCTTGTGACAAAGGCCAGAATCACCTTTTCTGGACAACTTAACTGCAAAATGGACTACCATATAGTGCTCCCTTTTCATGCTGGGAGGGGCTCTAGAACGGACTGAATTACACCTACCCTGTAGGACACCTGCCCCCGAGATGGGGACGAAGTCTCCTGCTTGGTGGGGCTACTGTTACACCTGCCCCCAATTCCTGCCACTCTTCTGCTTGGCAAAGTCCTCGTGATAGGGATGGAGGAGGCACAGGTAGCTGTAGAAGTCCCAATAAAGGATCACAGATAGAGAGGGAAACCTAGGGGATGCTGGGAGATCACTGTTAAGTTAATAATTGCTCAAGAAAGCCATCAGAAGGAGGCCGGCATGAGGAGTCCCTGTCGTGGCTCAGTGGTTAACGAATCCGACTAGGAACCATGAGGTTGTGGGTTCTATCCCTGGCCTTGCTCAGTGGGTTAAGGATCTGGCGTTGTCGTGAGCTGTGGTGTAGGTTGCAGACGCAGCTCGGATCCCGCGTTGCTATGGCTGTGGTGTAGGCCGGCAGCTACAGCTCCGATTAGACCCCTAGCCTGGGAACCTCCATATGCCGCGGGT
>PVHT021183634.1:23331624-23346138 GCA_004024745.2 Catagonus wagneri | reverse complement strand
ATCCCTGGCCTTGCTCAGTGGGTTAAGGATCTGGCGTTGTCGTGAGCTGTGGTGTAGGTTGCAGACGCAGCTCGGATCCCGCGTTGCTATGGCTGTGGTGTAGGCCGGCAGCTACAGCTCCGATTAGACCCCTAGCCTGGGAACCTCCATATGCCGCGGGTGTGGCCCTAGAAAAGTCAAAAAGACAAAAAAAAAAGAAGAAGAAGAAGAAGGAGGCAGGCTTGCTTGACCAGCGGAGGGGTGAGATGCTGGGTGGGGGATGCGATGAGGCCCGTGTTCAGATTCAGACCAAGGGCAGGAGTTGAGGACCACCCTTCTGCTGATTTGAATACACACCCTCCTGGACACTCAAAGAAAGAGGAACAGGCAGTTTTCTCTGACCCCCAATCCCCCTGGATAATAACACTGTAGCTCACTGGATCCTGGGGGCAGAGCCTCCTTGCCTGTCCACTTGCATCTCTCACAAGCGTCCTATCTTAATAAATCTATTTCTTGCCTATCGCTTTGTCTCTCGCTGAGTTCCTTCTGTGCCGAGGCATGAAGAATCTGAACCTCAGTAAGTCCAGACACAGGGTGAGTCGTGATTCTAATTTAAAGTTGGGTTCAAGTCCCAATCCGGGCTTAGGCTGGGTTCGGGCCATCAGTGCCATCAGTTTTGCTCACAGCCTCCGTGCCTGTGGCTCACCCTCTGTTCACCCTTCCCCTCTGAAACCTTGATCAGCTCATCAGTGACACTCAGGCTCCAAGCTCACAGACAGGAGAACTGAGCTCACCATATTTCAATGGACCACCTGCCTGTCTCCCTCATCAGAACGTGGCAGGCAGGGACACTGCCCAGGCTACTTCTGCTCCAAAGCCCCTGCGCCCCTCCCTGCCCTTGCATAAGCTCCAAGTCAAGGTCTGCTGAATGGCTACTGACTGAATGTTTTCTTTCCGTGGGTGGGGGTGTGATGATAGCATAAGTAACAGAATCGGTCTAATCCAGTGGGAGGCGCTGGCCTTGGGAATGAGAGACCAGGTTCTGAATCCCAGCTCTGTCCCTTACTCGAACCATTACAAGGTTCCTAGTGAGCCTCGGCTTCATCATCTGTAAAATGGGTCTGCTCTATGGCCACCTTTATAGGTCAGATCAGTGATGAATGATGAACAAGATTTATGTAAAGCCTTTTAGCTGGATGCCTGCCTCAGAGCTCATCAGAGTGGGAACTCCGAAAAGGGCAGCTAACAGACCAGTCTGTAAGAAAGCTGGGTGGGGGCAGGCCAGCGCCCAGGCTCTCAAAAGAAAGCTTTGATATGTAAAAATAGAACCTCTGCCCCTGCTCTGAGCCCTGGCAAACTGAGAGAGACAAAATGGGTTCCCGGATGCCTTCCTGCTTTGATGTGGAAAAGGGAAGTAGAAGGCCCCAACCCCAACTGCTAAAAATAGACGATGCCCATAGACTTTGACCTTGTTTCAGGGCCGGGCGGGGCACTATGGAAACCAGGCTTGCAGGGAGCTGGGCATGTAAGCAGGGGACGCAGATGGCAGTGCCAAGAGCCCTGCCATGGCCAGCCCTCTGATTTGCATATCAGGGGCTGGGCAGAGATGCCATTCCCTGCAGGGGCCTCAATTATGGGGCAATAAGCCAACGGCCCAGCAGACCATTTTCTCCCGGGCCCACACCTATTACACCTGCCACCAACTGCCTCATCCGGGGCCCTTAGAAAAATCAGTGGCTCAGCAAACCTTCTCAAAGGTCTCATCTAAACTGCTAGGGTTTCTTCCTAAACTACTAAGAAACCTTCCTTGAGGTTCCAGCCAAGCTCAGGGCCTCACCTCTGGGGGTTGTGGTGACTTCCGGTCCCCCTTGCTGCCCAGCTAGGAAGAGGAGACCCACACTGGTGCTGGATTACAACGCCCTTTTCCCTCCGTTAACTCACTGAGTCCCTGAAACTCCCTGTGAAAAGAATGTTACTACATCCACTTCAGAGTTAGGAAAGCTGAGGCTCTAGAGTACAGTGTTCCGAAAAGAGCACTTGAACCTGAAATCATGAAACCGGGGTTCGAGCACGAGCTGTGCTACTCAAGGAGTGCCCGGTCTAGGTCTAAGGGCTTCAGTTTGACCACCCAGGAGATGGAGAAATTTGACAAATTGCTCCTAAGGTCCCTTCTGGGGCTAAAGACCCAAGTTCTAGGTTGTGTGCTTTGTCATCAAGAGTCACCAAGTTAAGCAGAGGCGGTCTTAAGTCTTAGGATCTAATCGGAGAGCTTTGCTCATATACACAAATAATGACCCTGAGGCCAGAAGAGCAAACTGCCAGGGAGGGCAAAATAAGCTCAGGTTTACCCAGAGGAGGGAAAACACTCTGGGGGTTAAGGACAGGCTGCACGAAAGGGCTGTCATCAGAGGCAGTCTTTTTTTTCTTTTTTTATGCCTTATCTAGGGCTGCACCCACGGCATATGGAGGTTCCCAGGCTAGGGGTCTAACAGGAGCTGTAGCTGCCCGCCACAGCCACAGCCACAGCAACGTGGGATCCAAGCCACGTCTGCAACCTACACCACAGCTCACGGCAACGCCAGATCCTTAACCCACTGAGCAAGGCCAGGGATTGAACCACCAACCTCATGGTTCCTAGTCAGGTTTGTTAACCACTGAGCCACAACAGGAACTCCAGAGGCAGTCTTACAGGATGGCCGGACGTTTAAGTGGGGAGAGAAAGAGCGTTCAGAGAGGGAACCCAACACGTGCAAAGGCCCAGAGATAAGTGCAGGCAGGCCCAGAACCCAGCCCGCAATGAGCCCAGCCTGGAAGTCAGACTGATGGAAAGTAGGGGCCGGGAGATGCCGCTGCCCCATATCTCCTGGGACCTCAGACTCAGGCAGAAGAGGACCCTGCACCTGCTCCTGTGGGGAAGAAAAGCACGCCACGTTCACAGGGCCGCAGGCTGGAAAGGCGTTAGCGCCTCCAGAACCTGAGCATCTGCAGGTGGATGGCCTGGGAAGGATGCCCGGATCCCGCCGCGAACATCTCTCCTGCCGCACAGGCCCGAGCACTCGCGGACAGGAAAGCTTGGCGGCCAAGGGAGCAGAGGCTCACAGCAAGGTCTCTGGGTAACAGAGTCACAGCCTTGGCTTTCTGGGAATCCAAGTGACTGCAAAGCCATCGCCTAGGGATGAGGACACGCCACCATGGCAACAGGTTCTTGGCTCTAATGGCAGAAATGACGGCTATCTCTTCCCTCTGACTAGAGGAGACGTGGGGCAGACCCGCCCGCCTCTGCTTCAGACTCAGAATCACTGGACATTAGACCTAGAAGAGCCCTTGGGAGAACGGCCCCAAGAACCGCATTTTATAGACGGGGGAACTGAGACCAAGGGCCAAAAGGTGGCTTATCTAAATCCATCAAATGAGCGGGGGCAGAACCAGGAACAAGGTGCAGGTCTGACTCTCCGTCCAGGGCCACAGGCAGTCTGAGGCCAGAAACACAGCACGTGTTAGGATGGTGGAAGAAAGCAGAATTGAGAAGTGTTTCTGCGAAGAGGAGGCTGACGAATGTCAGATGCTGGCGGCGGCAAGGAGAACTTTCAATTCGGCACTCAGGAAGCAACTGGAGATGGAGCTCGGACGCAGGTGTAGTAAGTGCTGGAGAAACAGGCAAACTCCCTGAAGACAAAGTAGTGACAAAGGACAGGCAGAGAGCCGAGGTGCAGGGAAGAAACCTCAAGGCGTTTTAGCTAATCCGGCCTTGGGCTTCTCAGCAGGTGGTGAGGCCAACTGCCAGAAGAGTCTTTGTAGGGACTGGTCTACAGGTATGTGGTCCAGATTCGGAAGGGCGACCCTGGGGCACCTCAGAGTCCACTGGGGGTTCACGAGGATGCAGGACTTTGCTGAAGCTGTGATCTGTGCTGCTGCCAAAAGGCACAGCCCGTGGCTCTCCAGCAACTCCTGGCAGCCTGGGAGAAGGAGCAGAGGGAACAGATGGGCCTGCGTGTATGTCTGTCGAAGGGAGGCCAGGGGACAGTCATGGGGGCAGGAGAATCAAAGGGCAAGTGGGGACACAGGTGAAATGGCTGAGGCTTTGCCAAGCCAGGAGGAAGGCGTCTCTAGGAGTCAAGGCCAGCTACATGCAGGGGAACTGGGAGGACGGGATCAAGGGACGTTATTGTAGGATGAGCGCTGACAGAATTCTGGATCTTGGAGTGACTGGGCGGTGACAGGCCCCAAAGTGCATCTGCGTGAGGTCTGCTCACCAAGCTTCAGTGAGAGGAAACCGCATCCGGGATATTCAGAGGGATCAGCAACTTGAGTTCTGAGGTTGCCTCAGAAAGAGAGAGCCTGCGACGCCAGAGGGCTTCAGGGTCGGGAAGGAGGGCACTGAGGTCAGAGGGTATGATGCCGGGTGAGCCAATCACAAAGGAAGCGCAACTGCCAGGGAAAAAAAGGATGGTCTGCCCTCCCAAGGCAGCAGTGGCCGGAGTGAGGCTCTCCAGCTTTCGGGAAGGAATCAGGACCAGGAACTCAAAGAGGCAGCTGGGGAATTCATGGAAACAGTGTCGGCAGAAGGAGGCCCTGAAGGTGCAGGAGCTGGTGGTGTTGGGAGCAGAGGAGAACGTCTGGGTGCATCTGAGTCCTGCTCTGCTGTATCACCGCAGACTGAGCATCAGACGAACATTCTCAGGCAGACCCAATCTCCAGGCATCGAATTTGATCATCCTGGCCATATATTCACCATGGATAGCCCCCAGGAAGTATCTAAAATGTATCTTTCAGGTAGAAGGGCTCAGCCACAGATGACGAGTTCCAGGTCTTGGCTCAAATATCTCCCACCAGGAAACTCACCTTTTCATACCCTGTCTAAAACAGCACTGCCCCTTACTCTGTGCTTCCTCATCCTCCCCTTCCTCTATCTTCTCACTCTGCTTTATACTTCTTAACACTTATTACCACCTGTCATATTCCACAGGCAATCACTGCATTATCCACAGTGCTCAGAATATGGCCCAATACATGATAAGCACCCAATAAATATTTTTACATTGTATAAATTCTCTTTGAACGCAAAGCTAGATTTTGTTGGGAAGAGAGATTCTGAAGTCCCTTCTGCTTTTTAAAAGAACAAGGCGTAATCACAGTCCCTGATTTCAAACTATACTACAAAGCTACAGTAATCCAAACAGCATGGTACTGACACAAAACCGGACGTGTAGATCAATGGAACAAAATAGAGAGCCCATAAATGAACCCATATTTATATGATCAATTAACCAACAACAAAGGAGGCAAGAATATAAAATGGGACAATGATCGTTCCTTTAGCAAGTGGTGCTGGGAAAACTGGACAGCTGCATGTAAATCAATGAAATTAGAACACACCCTCACACCACGCACAAAAATAAACTCCAAATGGCTTAAAGACTTAAACATAAGGCACGACACCATAAAACTCCGAGAAGAGAACATAGGCAAAACATTCTCTGACATCAACCATACAAATGATTTATTAGGTCAGTCTCCCAAGGCAACAGAAATAAAAACAAAAATAAACTTATGGGGCCTAATCAAACTGAGAAGCTTTTGCAGAGCAAAGGAAACCATTAAAAAAAAAATGGACAACCTATGGAATGGGAGAAGACAGTTTCAAACAATGCAACAGACAAGGGCTTTATCTTTAAAATGTACAAACAACTCATACAACTCAATAGCAAAAAAAAATCAACCACCCAATTGAAAAATGGGCAGAAGACCTAAATAGACATTTCTCCAAAGAAGATAAACAGATGGCCAACAGGCACACGAAAAAATGCTCAACATCACTAATTATTAGAGAAATGCAAATCAAAACTACATTGAGGTATCACCTCACACTGGTCAGAATGGTCATCATTAATAAGTCAACAAACAAATGCTGGAGAAGGTGTAAAGAAAAGAGTAACCTCCTTCACTATTGGTGGGCATGTAAATTGGTACAATCACTATGGAAAAAAGAATGGAGGTACCTCAGAAAACTAAACATAGCACTATCATATGACCCAGCATTCCCACTCCTGGGCATACATCCAGACAAAATTTTCATTGAAAAAGACACATGCACCCCTATATTCATAGAAGCACTACTCACAATAGCCAAGACAAGGAAACAGCCTAAACGTCCACTGACAAATGAATGGATTAAGAAGATGTGGTATATATACACAATGGTATACTACTCAACCATAAAAAAAGAACGAAATAATGCCACTTGCAGCAACATGGATGGAAAGAAAGACTCTCATACTAAGTGAAGTAAGTCAGAAAGAGAAAGACAAATACCGTATGATATCACTTACATCTGGAATCTGATATACGGCACAAATGAACCTTTCTACAGAAAAGAAACAAACTCACAGACTTGGAGAACAGACTTATGGTTGCCAAGGGGTGGGAGAGGGAGGGGGATGCTTGGGGTTAGTAGACACAAACTACTGAATTTGGAGTGGATAAGCAATAAGATCCTACTGTATAGCACAGGGAACTATATCTAGTCATTTATGATGGGACATGGTGGAGGATAATGTGAAAAAAAGAATATATACGTATGACGGGGTCACTTTGCTGTATAGCAGAAATTGACAGAACATTATAAATCAACTATAATAAAAATATTTTAAAAAAAAGAGAAAAGAAAGCCTCTTCAATAAATGTTGTTGGGAGGAGTTCCCGTCATGGCTCAGTGGTTAACGAATCTGACTAAGAACCACGAGGTTGTGGTTTCAATCCCTGGCCTTGCTCAGTGGGTTAAGGATCTGGCGTTGCCTTGAGCTGTGGTGTAGGTTGCAGACGCGGCTCGGATCCCGCGTTGCTGTGGCTGTGGCGAAGGCCGGCAGCTACAGCTCCTGTTAGACCCCTAGCCTGGGAACCTCCATATGCCGCGGGTGTGGCTCTAGAAAAGGCAAAAAGACAAAAATAAAAATAAAAATAAATAAATGTTGTTGGGAGAACTGGACAGCTACATGCAAGTGAATCAAACTGACCTGCTCTCTCACACCATGTACAAAAATAAACTGAAAATGGATTAAAAACTTCAATGTAAGGCCTGAAACCAAAAAATTTCTAGAAGAAAACACAGGCAGTATGCTCTTTGACAACAGTCTCAGCAAATTTATGTGTCTCTTCAGGCAAGGGAAACAAAAGCAAAAATAAACAAATGGGACTATAATAAACAAAAAAGTTTTAGCATGATGTCTTCCACTGAATGGGAGAAGATCTCTATCAGTGATATATCTGATAAGAAGTTAATATACAAAATATATAAAGAATTTATACAACACAACATCAAAAAAAAAAGTCAAACGGCTGAAGAAACAGGTATCCAAATAGACATTTTTTCAAAGAAGACATACAGATGGACAACAGACATGTGAAAAGATGCTCAACACATATCTAAACAATAACGAGGTAACACCTCATACCTGTCAGAATGTCCATTATCAAAAACACAGGAGTTCCAGTCATGGCTCAGCAGCTGATGAACCCAACTAGCATCCACGAGGACGCAGGTTCAATCCCTGGCCTCACTTAGAGGGTTAAGGATCCAGCGTTGCTGTGAGCTGTGGTGTAGGTCACAGACATGGCTTGGATCCTGAGTTGCTATGGCTGTGGTGTAGGCCAGTGGCTACAGCTTCGATTGGACCCCTAGCCTGGGAATCTCTATATGCCGAGAAAACAGACTGCTTGTGTGCTATTGGTGGGAATGTAAATTGGTGCAGCCACAATGGAAACCATAAAGATTCCTCAAACATTTAAAAAACAGAACTACCATAAGATCCAGCACTTCTACTCCTGGATATTTATCCAAAGGAAACAAAAACACTAATTGGAAAAAAATATATGTACCTCTATGTTCGTTCACCATTATTTACAATAGCCAAAACATGGAAGTAACCTAAGTGCCCATCAATAGATGAACGGATAAAGAAGACGTGGCACATATACAATGGAATATCACTCAGCCATGAAAAAGAATGAAATTTTGCCATGTGCAACAACATGGTACTGTGCATGGACCTACATGGTACTGTGCTAAGTGGAAGAAGTCAGATGGTGAAAGATCAGTATGGTATAATACCACTTATATGTGGAATCTAAAAAACAAAACAAATGAGCAAAACCTTACAAAACAAAGACAAAGTTATAGATACAGAGAACAAACAGGTGGTTGCCAGGAGGGAAGGCAGGAGAAAGAAATAGGTGAGGGAGATTGAGAGGTCCAAACATTCAGCAGTTGTGAAATACATGAGTCATGGGTATGAAATGAACAGTATGGAGAATACAGTCAATAACTATGTCATATCTTTTGTGTGGTGACAGATTATAAATAGGCTCATTATGGTGATCACTTAGAAATATACAGAAATATTGAATCACTATGTTGTATTACAGGAACTAACATAGTATTATAGGTCAATTATAAAATAAGCAAATAAAGAATGACCAAGAAAAGAGTGGTTCTGAGCTGTGCGGAGTTCACTGACTCAAACACTTCCACTGTGACCCAGCTGTGTTGTGTCTCAGGTCAAGTGAAGGAAGTCTCTGCTGAATTAACACAACCTTCTGGAGCCTGCAAGATGGTTCTCGGGCAATGCCAAGACCTGCCAAGACCTGCTTAGACCACCCAGCCTCCAAGCCCACTAAGCCTGGCCGGGATTCAGCTGTGTTCACAGCACCTGCTCTCTCTACCCAGCAGGAGTCCACGAGAAGGTGGTGGCACACCACCTTCGTTTGGTTAAAAACGAAAGCAGCATCCTTAAAAGAATTTCTATAACAGTTCTTTCTACCTCCTGTAGAGATGGGTCTACACGGCATCTTTATGCTTGGACACATTCCCCTAATGCATCCCCATGTGCGACAGGAACACGTCTTCCTCTCCCGGGTACTGGCCACCCCCGGGGTGAGCATCAGTGATGCATCATCTCACCCAGGCACCAGCATCATACCAGGGCTCCTTCCTGCAACAATATCACCATTGCACTTCTGTTTTTCTCTACCAATTCCCAGCAACAGCGGATCTATGAGTGGCATAAAAAGCCAATCCATTCTGTGAGGAACCAAAGGAATACATACCGTAACCTGGGCAGAGTCGAGGAACTGGAGGCCAAAGTAATCTGTTTCCACCAGGTCCAAGTGGTACACAATCTGATCAAATAAATCCTGGCCTTTGGCATGTTTCTGGAAGGTAAGTGGGTAGAGAATTTAGGATGTGACAGCTGGATAAGAAACAAGACTTTAAAAAGCAAAACAAAACAACATGATCACTTTTCTCTTTCTATTGCTTCAACGTGTGCACTGTGTTGCAGTACATAAAATTTTTAAAATGTAATTATTTTTATTATAATACAAACTCATGGTTAAATCTATTCACGATAACAAAGCCCAAGCAACTAGGACAATTAGGGAACAAATGCCTTATTATGATAAATGGCAAATAGAACAGGAAAAAAAAATCAAACATCGATTCTGCTTTTAGCTAGCACTGGGTAACCAAAGTGTAGATGACAGCGTAAACAAAAATTAATTCAAAATGGATCAAAGACTTAAATATAAGAGCTAAAACTATAAAACTCAGAAAGTATACACACAAATCTTCATGACCTTCGATTAGGCAATAGTTTCTTAGGAAAAAAAAAAAAAACATCAAAAGCACACACAACCAAATAAAAAAACCAAACTGGACGTTGTCAAAATGTAAAAACTTTTATGCTTCAAAGACTACCAAAATATCAAGAACAAAGATAAGCCAGAGTGGGAGAAAATTTTACAAATCATACATCTGATAAGGAACTTCTATCTATAATATATAAAGAACTGATACGACAATAATAAAAAGGCAAAAATTCAATTAAAAAAATCAGCAAGGGGATGGCTAGGTAGATAGATCTCCAAAGACAGACAAATGCCCAATAAGCACATGAAAAGATGCTCAACATCATCAGTCATCAGGGAAATGCAAATCAAAACCACAATCTGACACTTCACACCCACTAGGAGGGTTATAATTAAAAAGACAGATAACCAGTGTTGGAGAAAGTGGAACTCTCTTGCACTGTTTATGGGAATGTCAAACTGTATACTGTTAAAGGGAATATCAAACTGTGTAGCTAATTTAGGAAATAGCCTGGTAATTTCTTAAAGTTAAATACAGAGTTATCATTTGGCCCAGCAATTCCACTACTAGGAATACACACAAGAAAAATGAAAACATTATGTTTACGTAGAAACTGGTACAAATGTGTTCACAGCAGCATTATCCCCAATAGTCAAAAAGTGGAAGCCATGCAAATGTCTATCAACTGATGAACGGATAAACAAGACATAGTATACAATGGAATATTATTTGGCCATAAAAAGGAATAAAGTTCTGATACATGCTACCACACTGATGGATCTTAAAAGCATTATACTAAGAGAAAGAAGCTAATTACAAAGGGCCACATACCACGTGAAATGTTCAGAACAGTTAAGTCTAGAGACATAAATGAGATTAGTAATTGCTCAGGGCTACAGGATTTGGGGGGTGACAGCTGGGTAAGGTTTGGGGGGTGTTAATGACATACTCTAAAATTGATCATGATGATAGATGCACAACTCTCTGAATGTACTAAAACCCACTAAATTGTATGCTTCAGATACAGTGAATGGTATGGTAATCTCTATAAATAAACTATTAAAATAGCAGATCAATAGAGTGTTCCTTTAAAGCAGTATTTCAGCAAATAAATGAAAGAATAACACAATTGCAATACTATAATTTTGCAACTTCTATTTTTTTAATTATTTTTTTGTTTTTTGCATTTTCTAGAACCACACCTGCGGCATATGGAGGTTCCAAGGCTAGGGGTCTAACAGGAGCTGTAGCCGCCGGCCGACACCACAGCCACAGTAACACGGGATCCGAGCCGCGTCTGCAACCTACACCACAGCTCACGGCAACACCGGATCCTAAACCCACTGAGCGAGGCCAGGGACCAAACCCGCAACCTCATGGTTCCTAGTCGGATTCGTTAACCACTGAGCCACGACGGGAACTCCCATCATTTTGCAACTTCTAATGAATGGCAGGCTCTAAGCATTGGATGCCACAGGCTACTAACATCACACTCAGTTGAAGACAGACAGCCATTGTGCATCTCCCGATGAGGAACATACCACCACCAAAGATAGACTCTTGCTCAATACACCTCTCTTTCTGCAGGAGAAAAATCAAGCCTCGGACTGATTCAACCACTAGATCCAACTGCCAACTGTAGGAAACACAGAGCAATGTTCTAAACCACATGGGACTGCAATTAGCAAGATCTGGCCCATTGGAAATTCTAGAAACTCCTCAGGACAGATGACCTAGTTTCTTCAACAAACAGAATACAGGGAAGAGAAGAGATGGAGGGGACACCTACAGATTAAAAGAGATTTAAAAGACTTTTTTTTTCTTTTTTTCCACATGCCTGGGACATGTGGAAGTTCCTGGGCCACGAATTGAACCTGGGCCACAGCAGTGACTTAGGCTGTTGCAGTGACAGCACTGGATCCTTAAACCCCTGCGCCACAAGGGAACTTCCTAAAAGATATTTTTTAAAAATGCAAAACTGGAGTTCCCGTCGTGGCTCAGCAGAAACGAATTCAACTAGGAACCATGAGGTTGCGGGTTCGATCCCTGGCCTTGCTTGGTGGGTTGAGGATCCGGCGTTGCCGTGAGCTGTGGTGTAGGCTGCAGATGCGGCTTGGATCCCGCGTTGCTGTGGCTGTGGCGAAGGCCGGCAGCTGTAGCTCCGATTAGACCCCTAGCCTGGGAACGTCCACATTCTGCAGGTATGGCCCTAAAATGACAAAAGACAAAAAAACCCTTAAAACTAATCTGCAACATCTACGGTGGCACACTTGGGTGAGCAAACTTGGGAAGCAAAGAAGTGACTGCAATAAAGTCAAGATAGTTGCTGCTCTTGGGGCTGGGGGCGGGGCTGGGACTGGGAGGGGCAATGGTGGCCTTTCCTGCTGGCTGGCGGGGGTCCCAGCTCTTGATGTGGGTTGTGGTACAAAGGCATTGGTCTACCTTCTAGTAGTTCATTAAACAGTACCTTTGTTTTATTTGTACTTAGTATTTGTGTTCTGCAAAACACTAAGTAAAAAAAAAAAAATCTAAACTACATCAATGAATTACAGCCTCTTTCCTTCCTGGAAATACTCCTCCAAAGGCATCGATTCAACAGAAGCAGAAGGCTCAATGTGCAGTGGTGTTCACCTGGAGAAATAAGCCAGGGTCCGGGAGGGCAAAAAGAAGAAACAACCAAAACTCCAATCACAGAACCCAGCTCTGGGGCCCAACAACACTCCAGAATATTACTCGGCTGTTACAATAGAGAATTATGCTGAGACAGAAATATGAAAAATCCTTATGACAAACATTAAGTAAACAGAGTACAAAGAGTACAGAGTTCCGTTGTGGCTCAGTGGTAACCAACCTGACTAGTATCCATGAGAACACAGGTTTGATTCCTGGCCTCACTCGGTGGGTTAAGGATTTGCCGTTGCCATGAGCTGCGGTGTAGGTCACAGACACAGCTCGGATCTGGCGTTGCTGTGGCTCTGGCGTAGGCTGGCAGGTGCAGCTCCAATTTGACCCCCAGCCTGGGAACTTTCATACGCCGCATATGCAGCCCTTAAAAAAAAAAAAGGGACTAGAAAGCTGAGATTCCAACGACACAAAAACATATAAGCATTGCATATGGACTGCTTGACAAAAATAGTAGATTGGCAAAAGCAGCTAAAAACCTAAACAGCTGTGGTAGGACAGAGACACTATGGTTTTCTTCCCATTTTCCTTAACACCGGTCTTTTGGCAATTGTAAGGCAGCAAATACAATTTCCCCCCCAAAAATCACAATTTTGGTGCTCATGCCCCTTGTCCATAACAACCCATCCTCTGAAGTATTTTTTCCAATGACTATCCAGTGTTACTGGCCCCACTGCAACACCAATGATCATGGCGCCAATGCTTCATTAGCGGTTCTCCTAGTGGGAAAGAACTAGTTAGAGTAAAGCTTTAGCAGCAGGACATGGCAGGAAGAACTGGGCTGAGAATGCAAGAGACCTGTGCTCTAGTCCCAGAGGCACCACTAACTGCGACCTTAAGCAAGTCATCGTTTCCCCAAAGCTCCATGGCCATCCCAGACTTCTCATGCAGCTGCAAATCAGACACGGCCCTGATGCCCCGAATATACAGGGCCACCAATACTCACTTGATCCCAAATCCAACCTGCACCCTGCCTGGATCTACTGGGGTTCCGGACTTAGCATCCTGGTATGTAATTTTAACACTCCCAGAGTATGAACTGAGACAATCCAGCTCCGCACACGTAACACGAGGGAGGTTATTAGCCACAGTTTCTGCCTAGGTCATTTCGTATTTTACTTTTCTGATGTCTTTCCAAAACAGCTCTTAATTTAGAAGGAGCTCAAGGTGGAGGCTGGAAAAAGAAGCTTTCTAGGAGCAGCAAGTGCCTTCGGCCAATGCCAGACTGGCTCCTTTATCAGCAGACCCTCGCTCAGCTGGACTAGGAGGTGGCAGGCAGCAGGCTCTGGTGGATAGGAAATTCCATTTTTATTTACCCATCAACACTTCCCCCACTCACCTCCCCATCAAGTACACTCTTTGGTCTCTTCCACTGCGAGAGAGAATTCCCAATAGCTCTTTCTAGCTCTAAAAAGCATCTGGTGAAATGCCTGGAAAGAACACAAGGCTCCTTAAAGCAGAGGTCCCGGGGAGGGAAAGGCAGGTTGAAGACATGAGGGTCAAGACCACAGCACTTGAATTAACCATCTCTCATTCCTCTCAGCCTGTGGAGTACCCACCCTCAAAACTGAGCAGGGAATATATGTATATATGTATGACTGGGTCACTTTGCTGTACGGTAGAAATTGGCAGAAACTGTAAATCAACTATAATGCCAAAAACAAAAATTGTATTAAAAAAAAAAAAACCCAAAACCTGAGAAGGCTCCAGATAACTCGCACACACTGCCAGCCAAGACATCTTGCTCAGGGCACCCCCTAGAAGCCCACAAGCTGTCATCTCAGGCTTACTGGCCCGAAACAGTCCCTCCTTTGGAAGTCTCCCCAACTCTATTCCCCCACCCCCTCCAGGGCACTAAAGTGCCCCCTTCTCTGTGTTCCCACGAGCTGCAGGACCATGCTTTTATCACACACACACTTGGCGCACTGCACTGCAGCCGCCCAAGTTCCCATCTTACTTCTACCTCAGACTGAGCTTCTCAAGGACAGAAACTAGCTGTGTTCACCTGGGTAGCACCTTCCCTGCCCTCCATCCCCAAAGCACACAGCTGGCTGGCATGCAGGAGGCACTCCACAATGTCTGCCTGCTGCAGGGATGGATGGATGGGGTTTGATGGATGGGAGATGGGTGGATGGATGGGAGATGGGTGGATGAGGGATGGATGGATGGGGAATGGATGAGGAATGGATGAGGGATGGATGGATGGGGGA
>PVHT021183634.1:23317052-23331524 GCA_004024745.2 Catagonus wagneri | reverse complement strand
TACTAAAGCATGAACAACAGACTGATATTTCATAAGCAGCAGGCCTAAAAATGAGAACACACTCATTAAAATCTTTTCAAATTAAGTTTACCATGAACAAGCATCTAGGGAACTGTGCTGTACTTCCAAGGCCATTTACCTAAACACAGTTTTGTGGCTATTATGTGAAGTGCTGTCTAGTGATTACCACAGGAGGTACTTTAATGTGATAAGACTGGAAGCTGCTGCTTGTTGCCTCATTATTAACTGGATCTCCTCCTCTGTGATGAAGCCATTCATTCATTCATTCCACAAATATTTACCAACTGCTCATCAAATGCCGGCCACTCTTCCAGGCGTTGGGATACACTGGGGTCACAAAGACTGGAAGGCAGCAGCTACAGGAAGCCCTCACTGAACAAGTCCTTCTTGGGGAGCAAAGTCATCCTGAACGGCTTAAAAACCTCAGCCCACAGGTAACAATACCATTTATCTTCCTGCTTTGTCCTCATGTTTTCTTTTCTTTTCTTTCTTTTCTTTCTTTTTTTTTTTGTCTTTTTAGGCCTGTACCTGTGGCATATAGCGGTTCCCAGGCTAGGGGTTGAATTGGAGCTGTAGCTGCTGGCCTACACCACAGCCACAGCAACGCCAGATCCAAGTCACGTCTGCAGCATATACCACAGCTCACAAAAACGCTGGATCCTTAACCCACTGAGCGAGGCCAGGGATTAACAATGCATCCTCATGGAGGCTAGTAAGATTCGTTTCCACTGAGCCATGACGGGAACTACCCGCCTCGTCTTCTTAAGCAGAATGTACTCAATGGAAAACCTTACAAAGTCCCAATCACCGTCTTAAAATCCACCAACTTCAAGACAGATAGGGAGAACAGTCTCTAAACACGACAGGACCTAAGGAGTTCTACTCTTGAGTTCCTGCATCCACGCTGCCTAGTTTTTCCTCCTCCATCTCAATACGTCACTTTTCTTTCTTCCTTTCTTTCTTTCCCTTTCCTTCCTTCCTTCTTTCTTTCTTCCTTCCTTCTCTAGGGCTGCACTCGTGCCATATGGAGGTTCCCAGGCTAGGGGTCTAATCGGAGTTGTAGCCGCTGCCCTACACTACAGCCACAGCAACACGGAATCCTTGCCGTGTCTGCAACCTGTACCACAGCTCATGGCAACGCCGGATCATTAATCGACTGAGCGATGCCAAGGATTGAACCCACAACCTCGTGGTTCCTAGTCGGATTTGTTAACCACTGAGCCACGAGGTGGACTCCTCAACATGTCACTTTTTACAGGGACCAAGACCACTGGTTTTAAGTCAGTATGTCTCTCTATATAGCAGCTTCTTCTGATCTGATGGGAGCTAAAAATAACCACATTCATTAAAACCACATATAAAATAAGAGTACCAGAGATGCCAGCTGAAGACTGTCTGGCAGGCAGCCAGCAGGGAAAAGCATGGACATCCTGATACCTTTGCTGGCCAGCCAGAGGTTCCGATTTTGTCGATTTACTGGTTCCCAGCCACGGTCCTGATAAGGAAGACTGCTGGACAGCTGATGTCCTAACTGTCCCCAAAATAAATGAACCAGTCTGGCCCTCTTAGATAAGATGCAATGGGCAATGTCTTACTGCAATCTGACCCAAGTGCAATGTGATAGGTCAACCGTGGTCCTGGAAGAGCAGAGCAGAAGTCAATCCATCCAAATCTCATTAATCTTTTTTTTTTTTTTGTCTTCTTGCCTTTTTATCTAGAGCCGCACTTGCTGCATATGGAGGTTCCCAGGCTAGGGCTCTAACAGGAGCTGTAGCTGCCGGCCTTCGCCACAGCCACAGCAACCCGGGATCCAAGCTGCGTCTGCAACCTACACCACAGCTCACGGCAACGCCGGACCCTTAACCCACTGAGCAAGGCCAGGGATCGAACCCTCAACCTCATGGTTCTTAGTCGGATTCGTTAACCACTGAGCCACGAAGGGAACTCCCGAAATCTCATTAATCTTAATGGCATAAGATGCTATGTATCCCAGGGAGGTTTGAAAGGAGGAAATAAGCTGGGTGTGAGAGGGTGCCAGGCCAGCGTAGACATCCTAGTTGCAAACTAAAATGGGAAAGCATGACACTTGGGCCAAGAAAGGTCTCAGGAGCCTTGCAGGTACACGAGGCTCTCCTTCAACCACCCGTTCCACATCCACTATTGTCACGTTCCTTTGCACCCAACTGCAGAAGGCCTTCTTCCCTCCCCAACACGGCTCGGGCCGCGTCACTTCGTATGTGGACCACGGCAACGGCCCCCACCCACTCCCGAGTGGTCCCATCATCTCTAGTGTTTTCCTCTAAAGCTCATCTTTCTTGAATTTGCCAGAATGGTCCTCACACACCTCAGTCACTTTTCTGCCCAAAAACATCCACCAGAGGATGAAGTGCAGGCTTCCTGGCCCGGAGTCAAGGATTCTGCACAAGCTAAATAGTCCAATCTCACACTCCTTTCCTCTCCCTGGGCTCTGGGCAAACATGTTCTCCAGCCAGGATGCTCACCCAAAACAAACAGCGGGTCCCCCCCCTCCCCATGGCTCTGTCTGTGTCACTCCTTTGCCTGGGTGCCCTGTTCCTACATCCCATTCCTGTCCTCACCTGCAGCAAGCCAATCCCCGTGGCCACTTTCAAGTGACAGTCATCTCTAAACTTCCTGCTGGTGTGGCATGCTGATCTGTTCATCAATGCTTCTTGATCATCTGACATTCTGGAGCTCAATAAACATAAACCTGATGTGGATTAAGGAGAACCCTCAGTTCCCACGATGGTCCTCAAACAACCCACTGTGCAGAAGCTGGATCTTCCCGGTCCATCTCCACTGGGAATTCTCTCTAGCCAGCAACAACCTGCGTGCAGAACCCTGATACTGCCGTCTCCCCTTCCTGAGCTCCTGTCTGCTCTAAAGCAAAACAGAACACTGCTGTTTTGGAAACCATACCACACTGCGGCTTGTCCTTTGGCTAATCAAAATGCTATGCCATGGAGTTCCCGTCGTGGCACAGTGGTTAACGAATCTGACTGGGAACCAAGAGGTTGCGGGTTTGATCCCTGGCCTTGCTCAGTGGGTTAACGATCCAGCGTTGCCGTGAGCTGTGGTGTAGGTTGCAGACGTGGCTCGGATCCTGCATTGCTGTGGCTGCGGCATAGGCCAGTGGCTACAGCTCCGATTAGAACCCTAGCCTGGGAACCTCCACATGCCGCGGGTGCGGCCCTAAAATGACAAAAAAGGCAAAAAAAAATGATATGCCATCTACAAAGTACTTTCAAGTTCTGGATTTTTATATATGGGTTAAGAAATAACCAAAATAGTGTTCCTGCTGTTGTGCAGAGGGTTAAGGATCTGATGTTGTCTCAGAGGCTCGGGTCACTGCTGAGGCATGGGTTTGATATCTGGCCCCTTGTAGTGGGTTAACGATCCAGCATTGCCGCAGCTGCAGCACACCATCAGAGCCTGGATTCGATCCCTAGTTCAGGAACGTCCATATGCCACAGGTGGGGTCAAAACAAACAAAAACCAAAAATGAGTGTGATGATGATTTCTAACCATAAGTGCAGGTTTTTGCATTTGTTGCAATTAAATGTTATTTATTTTTTTGTCTTTTGTCTTTGTAGGGCCACACCCGTGGCATATGGAGGTTCCCAGTCTAGGGGTCTAATCAGAGTTGTTGCCGCTGGCCTACGGCAAAGCCACGGCAATGCCAGATCCGAGCCGCATCTGCGACCTACGCCACAGCTCATGGCAATGCCGGATCCTTAACCTACTGAGCAAGGCCAAGGACTGAACCTGCAACCTCACAGTTCCTAGTTGGATTTGTTTCCACTGCACCATGACGGGAACTCCTGTTGCAATTAAATGTTATTTTATTTATTTAAAAAATTTTTAAATCAAAGTACAGTCGATTTAAAGTCTTGAAATGTCACCTTATTTAAACTGGCCCACGATCTGTCCTTTTAAGAACACTGTGAGTCCCAGGTTATTATCCCATTTATCAACTACTGAACTTAGTTTTATAACATATGGGAAATCTGATAAACAGGAAGGGATGGGGTAGGGAGGGTGTCCAATCAGACCTGTAGCCGCCAGCCTATGCCACAGCCACAGCAACACGGGATCCGAGCCGCATCTGCAACCTACACCACAGCTCATGGCAACGCCAGATCCTTAACCCAGAGTGAGGCCAGCGATCGAACCCACATCTTCATGGATGCTAGTCGGGTTCATTAACTGCTGAGCTGCAATGGGAACTCCTCTTTAGCTCTACTAAGTACCAAGGCACCTGTCTGATGGTGGCCTCAACCCGGTTAGGAATACACACAATTGCAACACTGGCGGGCCACGCTCGGGGACTCTTAGAGCCAAAAATGTTGGGTTGGAAACCCAGCTCTGTTTCTTTCCTAGCAACATGACTGTGACCTTAGGCAACACCCACCCCAAGTCTCAGCTTTTTCATCTGAAAAATGGAGTACTGTCCTCTGCTCTGTCCACCTTGCTAAGTCACTGCATTAATAAAAAAGCAAGAAAGCAAACGCGCATGCACTTCAGCTGTGGTGTCCTATACACACAAAGGGACTATTATCACTTTCACCCAAACCTTACTTCTCTCACTTGTCTGTAGGAATAACACGGTGTGCTTTTTGCCAAAGGCCTCACAAAAACTGCAGTACAGGAAGTCTGTGATCTAGTAGCCCCATTTAAAGAAATACTGAGGCTAGTCTGGTTTGGGGGTTTTTGGTAAACCCATGTTGGTCCCTGGAGATCAACTCCTTCCTTGTCAAGTTCTTTAACACCCCTTGTTTCAACAGCTCTCAGGACTCTACCTGTTCTCATCAGTGAGCTTCCTGGCCAGCAATTCCCAGAAGGTACCTGCCTCAAGGCATCCTTCAACTGTTTCTAGGAAGTGCTAACCTGATGGTTAGTTACTCCATCCAATCCCCACCAACCCAACTTGATAGCTTGCTAGTTTTCTGTAAGCCTAAGTAGGATATCAGCTCTCTATTACTTACACACACACACACACACACACACACACACACACACACACACACACACAGTGAGTGGCCCAGGGGCCTCTGTCCCCACTATCAAGTCATTATAAACAAATATAAACTATTTGTTATTTATTTCAGGATGCTATAAACACAAATACCTGAAATCACCAAACAAAGTTACCTTGACATTTCATCATGGTTGAGAAATAACATCTCAGCCATCAGCAAGATCTGGTGATTCAAAACTGGAATCTACTGAGGCAAAGACCCTGCACAAGTATCCACAACCCGCTGGATTTAAGGTCCAGCTTATAAATCCCCACCTTGCAGCCGAAGAGGGCTTCTCAGCCTGCAAAGGCCCCATGACCCCGCTCTGTAGAGAAGGCGCCTGAGCCCCAGAGAGCTTATGGGACCGAGTTCATTTTGCTCACCGGTGGCAGAACTAGAATCAGGACCAGGCCTTTCTGATGCTCAGGACAGAATTCTTTCCACCTCAACCACTGCTTCTCTAGTCAGCTCATTCACCTCTCCGACTCCAAACGCGTGCGACATGCCCAGAGAACAAGAAATATTTCTTAAGCCCAATTCGACACTCGGCTGCCAAGAGTCTGCTTCATGCCTGGCCTGGGCTACGGCTGGGCTACAAGGCCACACGGTCCAACACAAACAGATCTCCTGGTGGGACAGGCCGGGGTGGGGGGGGACCTCTCATTTTGTCTGGAGGGCAGGAAAGTTGCGGCAGAATGGAAAGCAGTCAATTTGCTCGCACACGAATACACAGAGGCCAGGACGCTGGATGTGGGGGACACCAACAGCCTGGGCAGCTCCTGGAAATTCAATTCTGGTTAAAAAGAGCACATGTTATTAATTTCCCACTTGCCTGGCTAACAATCTTTTAGAAATCAGAGGAAGCAACAAAAACAACTGCCCTTAATTTTCATCGATGGGGAAATGAGAACGCTCTCGGAAGAAAGCGTCCTCTCGGTGTGTGAAAGGAGGCAGAGCCGGCCTCCTGCTGATGATCGGCTTTTCTCTCCACCACGTGCTATGCGAGGTCTGGGCGGGCGGGTTGCAGGCTTCGCAGTTCCAGCACAGAGCACTGCCACACTGACGTCTTGGCTTCAAACGACCGAGACATCAATCAAAAACACTGAGACTTTGTGTGGCCTTAACTATTGATCAGTCTCTGTTCCAGGCTGATAAACTGTCTTCGGGCCAAATTGTATTTATACCGCAGTTAAAGATTCAAAGCTCTCATTTGCTTCTGCTGTTAGCATTAAATGGCCCCGCTGGCCATGATCCCATGAACCTTCTTTCAATCAGTGTGGAGCACCTAACGTCTCCTAAGGACCTGGGTGTCTGTCTCCCTATAGTTCCTTCCAAGCACGCCTAGCGCACGTGACCCAGCGGTGAGTTGAAGGGAGGGTTTTCCACACGCGCGCGCATGCACTGAATGCAGCAAGGTGAGCATGCAGCCTGTCCCAGTGCTCTCTGCACAATTGCATCCACTCGAAGCCTAGCGAATGAGACTGCCCTGAATGACCTCCAAGGCGGGTGCTTCCCAGGCCAGTGGCCTCCATTCTACATCAAAAGAGAAGCAAGTACACGGGGATTTAAAAGGTCCCAGGCGGCAGTACCTACGGTGTCAACTTAAGTGTTGATCTTGTCAACTGCGGCGTTTACAAGCACAGCTGCAAGGTCTTTGTCCTTTTCCCCTTGCATATGGAAGGGCCTGACACTGCTTCAACCAGATAGAAGAATATGGCATCAGTGATATGCTGGGATTTCCAAGGTGAGTGACGATTCTCTTGGGATGCTTGTCCTGTGGGAAGAGCCAGGCACCAGGGAAAAAAGTCCAACTATGCTAAGGCTGCCACGCCGAAGAGGCCGCATGCAGATGCTCCTGCCAACTGTCCCAGCCGAGCCCAGCCGCCTGCCCTCCCTGCCAAGGTGCCAGACATGTGAGAACAGCCACCCTGGCCCCTCCACACCAGCCAATCTGGTGACCAAGCTCTCCTGGGTGATCCTGGTCAACACCATGAGGAATAGAAGAAAATCGAAGCTGAGATGCTTGACCAATCCCACCTAAATTCTTGACCAACAGGATCCATGAACTAGGATAAATGGTGGTTGCTCTAAGCCACTCAACACTGGAGGGATTTGTTACGGGATAGATAACCAGAATGAAAGCCGCACATGCCCACACTTAAGTGTTGATCTTGTCAACTGTGGCATTTACAAACACGTGCAAGGCATGTGTGTGCACACGGAATATTCAGTATGTAAAAAGTTATTCATAATTTTAAAATATGTTCCTTAAGAATCCCCACACTGCGATGCTAACTTAGGTATCATCTGCTTGGAGACAAGGAATGAGAATAATATATACACTAATTCTTTTTGTTTAAAAAAAGAGATAGGTAGTTCCATTGTGGTTCAGCGGTAACGAACCCAGCTAGTATCCATGAGGATGTGGGTTCGATCCCTGGCCTCACTCAGTGGGTTAAGGATCCAGCGTTGCCGTGAGCTATGGTGTAGGTCACAGATGTGGCCCAGATCTGGCGTGGCTGTGGTGTAGGCTGGCAGCTGCAGCTCCAATTTGCCCCCTAGCCTGGGAACTTCTAAAGCCGTGGTTGCGCCCTCCCCCCACCAAAAAAAAAAGGATAAACAAACCAAAAAACTGTTCTTTGAAGGCCACTAACTCTCTTTAGGAGAAAGAAAAGGGTTGGAATGACTGAGGCTGCCTTGCTCTACGCTCACCAACTGCATATTAAGAACTCAAACTGCACTGAAAGGGAGGGGACAGAACTGTTTCAGGGTCAAAGAAACGCAAAAGACATTGTTTATCAAATGTCTATAGTTAGCTCCTGATTCATACAAGCCAACCGCCATCCACAAAAAGGTTTTGGGGAGTTTCTGTTGTAGCTCAGGAGGTTAAGGACCCAACACAGCGTCCATGAGGTTGTAAGTTCGATCCCTGGCCTCACTCAGTGGGTTAAGGATCCGGTCTTGCCACAAGCTGCAGGGTAGGTCACAGATGCTGCTTGAACCCAGTGGTGTCATGGCTGTGGTACAGGCCAGCAGCTGCAGCTTCAGTTTGACCCTAGCCCGAGAACTTACATATGCTGAGGGTGTGACTGTAAAAAAAATATATATATATATATTAAAAAGGTTTTGGAGATGACTTGGTACTGGATGACATGAAGGAATCATCATTTTGCTGAGTGTGATAACGGGACTGTGGATGTACAGTTACAGAGTTACCCATTTAGGGATGAACAGGTTAAATGTTAAGTTGTCTGGGAGCTGCTTTAAAATATTCCAGAGAGATGAGTGTTGTATACGCAACAGCTTTGTCATACTATTATTGTCTTAACTTGTATATCTGAAATTTTCCATAATAAAAATTTGACAAAAACCTCACAAACTGCCAAGGAGCTGAGGGCTGGAGGCTGTCAGCACGGTTTGGCCTGAGCCTTGCCTTCCAGAATCCAAGCCACCGGGTGGGAAGAAGAGCCTCTGTCCACGGGGAAGGTCATGGTGCCATGGGCTGCGGAAGATGCCTCCAAGCCAGGAACAACAACAACTAAAACACGGTCCAGGAAACACACCTCCATCGGGAATCAATTCATACCCGCCGATGGACCTTAGTTAGGGCCCGCTTCATTCCCAAGCCCAGCCCTCGGTGCAGCGTAGAAAGGGGCTGCACTGCTGATCTTTGTGCCCAACTTCACAGATGCAGATCACACGCTTTTTACAGCAAGTGAGAAAGAATGGGCAGCAATGGAAGCTAACTTTTTAAAGCTCTGGACACCAAACATCCTATCTAATTTCCAGGGAACAATGACTTAATCCCTTAGGACATTTCTGAGGGATATGGGAGTCTTAATCTTTTTTTGTGTGTCTTTCTAGGGCCCCACCCGGAGCACATGGAGGTTCCCAGGCTACAGGCTGGAGCTCTAGCCACTGGCCTACGCCACAGCCACAGCCACGCCAGATCCAAGCTTCGTCTGCGACCTACACCACAGCTCATGGCAACGCTGGATCCTTAACCCTCTGAGCGAGACCAGGGATCGAACCTGCGTCCGCATGGATACTAGTCAGGTTTGTTTCCTCTGAAGCCACGACGAGAACTCCTGGAGTCTTAATCTTGAACTGAAGCCCCAGCTCCTGCGGCCCAGCAGCGTACAACCGTCTGACATGGAATAGGACAAGCTCCTCGGTGGACATCCAGGCAGCCACGGTGACCATGGCCCCATGTGGAACCCTACTCGGCATCCACGTTATCAAATAAGAACAGGAGAGTAGTCCAGGAATCAGTGCATCGACGCCCTCATTTTACAGATGGGGGAAAAAAATAAAAAGGCCAGAGGCAGGTCGGGTTGCCAGGCAGCCAATGCAAAGCTGGGAATAGGATACTGGCTTTCTGACCCTGAGACTGATAAGAGTTTTCTCTCTTAGGACTATCTTGAGACGAATGCATTATAAACGTTACCTGAACAGGAAAGAAAAAGACCAGCCTAGCATTTCTGCTGTGGAAAGGTTAAGAACCAAACAAGCAGTACCAAAAAATCTCGGTGTTAAAAACTCCTTGACTATAAAAAGTGCTCGGTTTGGGCAAATATTTTTGGCTCTTTAAAATGGCAGATCAGAAAACGAGAAAAGAAAGAGAGAAAAGAAAAGGAAAAAAAACATAGGAGAAAGGAAAAAGAAAATGAAACAAATTTGTGCCTGGCTAAACAGTAACATGCAATTAAAATGATGGATGCCTCTGTGCCAGAGGTTGAGTTTGAAACAAGCTGCTGGAAGAAGGGCAGCCCTGAAAATAAATTGCCAAGTTACTTTCCGCAGCCAGATTGCAGATTCCCCCTCCGTGTAAGTCTGAAAGCAAATAACTCCACATAAATAAATATGCAACCATTTCCCAGGAAACCTGGCCAAGAAACATGAACAGAAAGAACTAATTTTGGATGGACGACTGCTCCCACCCATTCCTGCAACTTAGGAATGGGACTCCATTTGCAAAGGAAGGCAGGTCACTGCCACCTCGCATACTTCCCCAAATTCCTGGGTCCTGTGATGACTATTCCCCAGTCTCTGTGGAGCCACTTGCAGCTCTGAAAGTTCTAGGTGTCGCAACCTGCCCCGTGATGCAGTGGCTGAAGGCGCAGACTCCAGGAATCAGTGTGACGGGGCTCTGAGTCCCAGCTCTGTTACTAAGCTCAGGCCGGAGCTGGTGTCAGGAAGCATCTCAGCCGGCAGGGATGTTTGAGCATTACATAAAATAAAATGATGGATTTAACAGGGCTTGGCCCCAGGGTTCACCCAGGGGGCAGGTCCATGGATGCGGGTGGCTTCATTCTAGGTAGAGTGTTGTTCCCAGAAGATGTGTTTTTTGGAAGGGAAGTAACAGGGGACTGTTATGGGATGAACTGTGCGGACCCCAAATTTATATATTGACATACCACCCCCTCCATGCCTCCAGATGTTTCTGTGATGGGAGACAGAGATAAACAAACAGGTAATTAAGTCAAAATGAGTTGATTAGAGTGGGCCTATCCTACCTGACTGGTGTCCCTGTAGAGAGATTAGGTCACACACGCAGACATCAAGAAGGCACAGGGCACAGACCCCCTGAAGACAGTGGGAGAAGAGGCAGCAAAAGGGCAGCCCTCTGTAAGCCACGGAGAGAGGCCTCAGAGCAAAGTGGCGCTGCCAGCACCTTGACCTTGGACTTCCAGCCTCCAGAGCTGTGAGAAGATACATTTCTGTAGTTGAAGCCCCCCAGGCTGTGCTACTTTGTTATGGGCGGCCCAAGCCGACCAGTACAGGGAGGAACACAGCTTCAAGTTAGGAGCAGCCGTGAAGCTGGGCTCCACTACTCCCAGCCAGTATGACGGCCCCATCCCCACCCCAACTAAGCCCCTTATCCTTTTTTTTCTTTTTTTGTCTTTTTGCCTTTATCTAGAGCCGCACCCGCGGCATATGGAGGTTCCCAGGCTAGGGGTCTAATCGGAGCTGTAGCCGCCGGCCTACAGCACAGCCACAGCAACGCGGCATCCGAGCCGCGTCTGCAACCTACACCACAGCTCATGGCAACGCCAGATCCTTAACCCACTGAGCAAGGCCAGGGATCGAACCCGCAACCTCATGGTTCCTAGTCAGATTCGTTAACCACTGAGCCACAAAGGGAACTCCAGCCCTTTATCCTTTTAAGCCTGTTCCTGGCCTGTAACACGGACATGACAGCACCCATCCCACCAAGCGATGGCGAGGGTGGGATGAAAACATACGCAGAGGGCCCATTCCAGCATGGTCCCCGCTGCGCTCAGGACCTCCAATTGAGCTCTGGGAACTTCCTGCCACATTCCTTTGGGGACTCAGAACCTTTGCAGGGTAGCAGCCCACAGACCCTCTGCCCTGGTGCTCCCCAGGCCTGGAACCGACGGTGAGACGTGTCCCCAACAGCCAGGACACTTCTTGAGCCAGGGCACAGTCCGGGGTGCCAAACTCCTCAGGTCCCACTTCTGGCTGGGATTCCATAAGGATGGACAGCGAACACAGCCAGCAAATTAGCCTGCGTTTTAGTACTTGTAGTGGTCACAGCAATGGCTGTGGCACAGAATTTGGGGGCTTCATGTACTGGGTTCTGGAAGACATTCAAAAAAGGTCAATGAGTGGAGAAGCACATAAAACTTTTAACGTCGCCTACGGTGAGCTCTGCTAGCAGGGTCATAAAACTATAACTGAGGCACCACCATCCAGGCACCTGACGGAGGGGTTTACAAGTAAACTTGTCTTTTTACAGGGAGCCTTTGATTTTTCATTCTTCTCCCTTTTTTTTTCTTTTCTTTCGGTGAGTCAGTAGTCTTAAAAAAGTCTCCTGCAAGAGGAAGGCAGAGAATGACACGTTCAGAAGAAGAAAAGGAGGGTCCATTGCCTACAGCCTCTCCATAGGTGTGGATGTGTAAGGACGCACTGTCAAAAGACTATTTCCCTGAGGTTCGCGGTTTATGGTTAGCGTGAGCCGGGGTGAGGAGACTCCTGACTGCAAGTTCACCACACAGAAAATGAGCCTTTCCTTACCCGTTGGCGAAGGGGGGGAATGTCTCCATCATACACACCCATTTTTAAAAGCAACAGCTGAATGTCAAGCAAGGTAAAAGCATTAACGAGTATTACAGAATTTTTTTTTTGTCTTTTTGTCCTTTTATGGCCGCACCCGCAGCATATGGAGGTTCCCAGGCTAGGGGTCGAATCGGAGCTGTAGCCACCGGCTGATGCCACAGCCACAGCAACACCAGATCCGAGCCACATCTGCAACCTACATCACAGCTCACGGATCCTTAACCCACTGAGCGAGGCCAGGGATCGAACCCACAACCTCACGGTTTCTAGTCGGATTCGTTTCTGCTGAGCCAGGACGGGAACTCCAGCATTACGGAATGTTAAAGACACAAATAGGCAATAATCTATAGCACCGAACACCCGGGTACAGGTATAGGAACGTCTCAGCGTCTTGAACTGCTCTGGGTTGGTCAGCAGCCAACCTCAGCTTCCTCCAGTTCAAGCAGAACTAGTTCGCCTGGGAAGGCTTCATACACAAGAGAAGCCCAGATCGCCAGGACTTCAAATCAATGTCCAAGGGTATTCCTACAAGACTGCCTCTGATCCAGGCTTACCGCCCGCACCTTCACAGAGACCTAGGGAATGTCAGAGGAGGAGGAAAACCTGTATGGGGTCACACAGGTGCCACTGCATTCCAGGCACCTGGAGGGGTTCCAGCCAGACAGTGCACATGCGGGAACGGGGGCTGTCACCTCACAGACCCATCAATTGCTGCTCCATGGGAATCCACGTTGTGCTATCAGACCTTCTGGTTTTTTTTAAGAAAGCCTTCAAAACTGGGAGTTCCCGTTGTGGCTCAGCAATTAATGAAACCATCTAGGAACCATGAGGTTGTGGGTTCAATCACTGACCTCGCTCAGTGGGTTAAGGATCTGGGGTTGCCGTGAGCTGTGGTGTAGGTCGCAGACTCGGCTCGGATCCCGCGTTGCCATGGCTGTGGTGTAGGCCGGCAGCTACAGCTCTGATTAGACCCCTAGCCTGGGAACCTCCATATGCCACGGGTGCGGCCCTAAAAAAGGCAAAAAGACAAAGAAAGAAAGAAAGAAAGAAAGAAAGAAAGAAAGAACGAAAGAACGAAAGAAAGAACGAACGAAAGAACGAACGAAAGAAAGAAAGAAAGAAAGCCTTCAAAATTGGAACGTCTTTATATGAAACGTGGGAATTTTTATTTTTTCTTTTTAGGGCCACAACCGTGACATATGGAAGTTGCCAGGCTAGGGGGAAAATTGGAGCTGCGGCTGCATCTGCACAGCCACGGCCACGGCAGATCTGAGTCATATCTACGACCTACACCACAGCTTGTGGCCACGCCGGATCCTTAACCCACTGATCAAGGGCAGAGCCTGAACCCACATCCTCCTGGATATTAGTTGGGTTTTTAACCTGCTGAGCCATAACGGGAACTCAGAAATGTGGTATTTTTAAAGCCCTGTACAGACCTCTAGTTTACTTTTTAATCTGTGTGACGCACACAGACAAAAGTGTACAGGTCATATGTGTACAATTCAAGGCATTACCAGAGGTGACCACAGCTGTGCAACCACCACCCAGGTCAAAAAATAGAAAAAGAAAGTGTGTGTGTATATATATATATGTAGGACTGGGTCACCGTGCTGTACAGCAGAAATTGACAGAACATTGTAAATCAACCATAATAATTTTTTTTTAAATAGAACATTCCAGCCTCCCAGAAGTCCCTGAGCATCTCTTTCCAATTTCTGCCTCTTCCTTCCCTCCTTCCTTCCTCCCTCCCTCCCAACCCCACCAAAGGGACGGCAGATGGGCTGTGCTTGTCTTGAAGTTCTATATAGAAATGGGATCGCACAGCATGTACGCTTTTACAGCCACATGGGGAAGTGGGGCCAAGGTCCGCCTCATCCACAGACCTTGCTTGGTGAACAAAGGCACACAGGTGGCCCTTCACAGCCCAAAGCTGAAGGGAAATGAGGCCCAGGTGAATGAGCCTTTGTGGATCCACTCCTGGCTGAGAAAGACTTGGAGTGACAGAGGGAGGAGTCAGAGATAAGAAGTACCAGGTGTGGGTGGAGTGGGACGGTCAAAGTCACAGGAGGGGAGGGGCTATTCCCGGAGCAAAAGGACAGCCAAAGAGCAGGGACAAAAGGACAGGGGAGGTGGCAGGGGCGGGGCATGGGACAAAGTTCACAGCCACCAACGCACGGCAGAAAGTAAGCAGGCAGGCCTGGGGATAACTACTGCTTTAATAATGGAATAGCAAGGAGCTCCAACTGTAATGCACGGGGAACTATATCTAATTACATGTGACAAATCCATATATGTACATGTAATCGGGTCACCACATGGTGCAGTTGGAAAA
>PVHT021183634.1:23294575-23312647 GCA_004024745.2 Catagonus wagneri | reverse complement strand
CACTGCTGCTCCACCCCCAGGCCCTCAGCCTCACTAATGCGCTGCCATGCAGGAAATGGAGGGTGGCTGGGGGGAGGTCACATCTTGGCTCCCCATCAATCCTGCTCCGAAATCCAGCCACCAAATCCATTGGATCTCATGTCCTCAAACTCCATTGCGTCTGCCCTCTGTCCGTGCCCAGACCCGCAATACAGCTAACAGCCTCAGGCTGACTGTCCACCTGCAGAATCAAACCCTGAGCGTCCAGGGGTCTCAGCCCCCCTTCCATCTCCCCTGCTTCAGCAACACATGAGCTGTACTGTTTTCCAGACACATCTTCATCATGCCTTCCGCGGTGAGTCTGGTCACACCCTGTCCTCCACCTGGATGGCCAATCTTCTACCCAGTGTCGGAAACCACCCAGGGGCCACCTTCCCTGAAGCCATCCCGGATGGAAATCCATCTCTGCCTCCGTGGAACCCCCACAAGGCTTCAGAGGTCTGGCTCTGATGGTGCCCAAGGCATTCTGCCAGGTATGAGGGGATCTGAGATGCAAAACGAGGTGGCAGAGCTCCCAAGAGTCAAAAGAACACATACACCTTTCTGGGCTCAGCCAGGTCCTCCGCCAGATGGGGACGATGGCACTGCTGAGTGGGGAGGACATGGTGAGAATTAAGTGAGGTGAAAACTGCGAAGGCACTTGAAGACCCAAGGTTCTTGGCAGCATCTTAGAGCCTGTGGCCAACCTTGGCCCTATTACGAGCCATAAACTCCCAGTAATGGGCCTTCCCACTCCACAGCCACGTCAGGCCCTCCTATAACAGGGAGATAAGATTTCCTCCGTGGCAAGGTCCAGAGTGCCCCAAGCTTTTCTTCAAACATAAGACCTAGTAGACTGCAAAGATTAAGAACGTGTTTTGCCACAGTTTTTTGTTTTTTTAAAAAGAGTATATAGAACACGATCACATTTTTGTTGAAAGAAACTTTTTTATCCATCCTTAGCAAAAACGTGGTTTGAATACACACCAGAATGTTAGTGGTGAGCTCTTCCTGGAGGTATTATGTGATTTTTATCTTGCACTTTCTTTAACGGATCATTCTTAAAAATTCTAAAATAAACAATGCTCTCGTATTTTTTTTTAAAAAAGGGACAGAACTGGTATGACAGGATAACGTTTCCTTTTTACAAAACCAGTGTTTTTCTCATTATTTCCCCCCCTTTTTTTTCTTCCTATTCAAGCAACTAGGATATTCTGTTCTCACTGCCTCGGGAAAGATATGTTATAATCGAAAATGGAAAATTCAGATCAGAAAACAAAGATGAAGACCACGGGCGCTGGAGAAACACCTTCTGGGTCCACCGTGTTCCACTGGCAAGGTGGTGAAGGCTGTTTTGCGTCTGTTTCCTCATCCACACGACAGGGCAGCGGTTACCTTGTCAAATTTTTGTGAGAATTACCACATGTATACGTGAGGTGCTCAGAACGATGTCTGGCACATGGTAAGCACCACTTTTCTGACAATCTTTGAACTGGGATCCCCTCTTCCTTGCAGGAGTCCCTGAGACTCATTCCTCGACATTTCTGTGATGCTGGAATATCAGCTGGCTTCCGATACTTAGACAAACAATCCTCCACTGGAGCTCGGACACTTGCGGAAAATCTGTTAACAAAACTGACCAATCCAATTAAGCCAAGGATTTAACTGCAGGATCCACCCCCTAATTCTGTCCTGCAGTCCCTTGAGGGGTGCCTCCGTGGGTTTCTGCTCCTGGAGCTGCATCATATGTTGTTCTGCTGCTGCAGATTCTTTCTGTCCTGAAGTTTTGCTTTCTGCCCTTCAAATCCAACTTCATCGGTTGAGCTTAGAGTGCCACGGTCTCGAAAGATCAGGGTCAACAGCAGACAGGGCAGACACCGGCAGGACGTGGAGGGGCCAAGAGCACTGATGTGCTATGTGGGCTCTAGCACGTCGCTTAACCTCTCTGTGCCTCAATCACTTCATCTGAAGAGGGAGGATGTTACTAGGAACCATCTAACTCACAGGGTTGCGAGGCGTCAATGAGTTAAACCAAGTACTTAAATCATAACGAAAATGGTCACTATACTTTGAAAATGATGCTATGTGAAAGCCAGACACAAAAGGCTACACGTTCGGCACGATTCCATTTATATGAAATATCTGGACTTGGCAGATCCACAGAGAGAGAAAACAGTGGTTGCCAGAGGCTGGGAAGAGGGGAGAATGGAGAATGACTACTTAATGGGTCTGGGGTCACAAAAACGCTTTGGTGCTTGACACTGATGATGGCTGCCTAACACTGAAAAGTATCAAATGGCTGAACTTTTATTCGTATTTCACCAAAATAAAAAGGAAAACTTTTGCAAGACAAAAACTCAGTGCTGTTGCGTATGACTCAAACAACTACATAAATAACCGCTATGTCATGACATGAAATATACTAGGTCTCACACAAGGCAAAAGCCCTGCCAGCTCCCAGGCAGGAGAGGGAATATTACACAGTAGAAGCAGGAGGGGTGGGGTGGGGGTGTGGGACAAGCTTCACAAACATGGTCCCATCTGGGATGGGTCCTGAGAGATAACTAGACCCTTATGAGCTAAGAATCAGCCAAGAAGAAAGGGAATACATGCAAAGCTATGCAGGCGAGAAGTGAAGTGTGAGTGTGTGTGGTGCTGGGGGGGGGGGGAGGCCTGCCCAAGAACTGCCAAGGAGAAGTGAACTTAGAGCCGGAAAAGGGTTTTAGGTCTAAGTCCTATCGTTTACCAGCTGGGGGATGTCGGGCAAAAACCTTACTGCGGTCAAGTCAGAATGCCTGACAATTCACTCAAAGAAGTGCTACAAGGATTTAATAAAGCCACAAAAGGTGAAAACTCCATCTCGGACTGAAACACAACAAAAACGTAAGGACGTGACCCTGCAGCACCCTGGCTCTCAAACTGGGCTGCACATGGCATTGCGTTTGGATGACCACCCACTCCCAGGCCCTGCAATCCCAGTGGGAGAGGGCTGGGGGTGCGCCCAGTACAGCCAGGAGGTAACGCAATGATGTAGCGATGGCAGGAACGCATACGCAGCCCACCTAGGGAAGCCACACAATGTAGATGCCTGGGACTACGGGTAAGCTGGGCGGTCCTTTAACCTTGACATCCTTAGCGCCCTGACCCTGGGCTGCCAAGGCAAGGTTAGGCACCAGAAGATGTGCAAGGCAATTCCATTACAGTTCCACACCCCACCCCAAGACGAGCTCCTCAGAAGCACGGCCCACGTTTTCAATCATTTCATATAACTCACACGGGGCCTTACACACCCGAGAAGATCTTTATGTTTTTGTATTGTGATCTCGTGTTTTGCTGGCTTTCACGAATTAATGAAATAGCTGGAATAAAACAGGTCTTGTCAGTAAACAGACTGAACCGTATGTAGCTCTCGGGAAAACTCATCTATGCGGAAGCGCTCAGCCCCTGAAGTGAGTTAATAAGATAAATGACATGTTACAGTAATCCAAGTACATGCAATTCTTCTTTTCCTTTCAGGAGGCAGCACGTAATTTTTGCATTTTTCTTCAGGAGCCTCTTTAACGAAGAGGAACTATCTGCCACGGCTTGGAGAACAAAGCTAAAGGCTTCTGGACTTCAAAGCAAGATAAATCCTAGGTTGATGCTGAAGTATCCTGAACAAACACTTCTGACCTTGGCTTCCCCACTCTCCCATTAAAACATCCCACAGCCAGACCCCCCTCTTCTCAGCTTTCTCTCTCAAATACACAGGGGACCTGCCACTGCCAGTCTGCAGGTGACACCTGGGGCCAGTTCCAAGCCAGCCTGGGCCCCTCCCTGGACTCTGACCGGCCACTCTCGCTGCCACCCATTTGGCACAGATACCACCCAATACAGACTGCGACTCGCTGGGCGGGTGGCTTGGGCCTCGGGTCTCAGGCCCCAGCAAACAGGAGCAATGGAAGGACTGGAGCCAGAGAAATGCTGCGGAATGGGCGGCAGGCGTGCACCGCGGGTTAATAACTAAACCTCGGGAGCCTTTGCAGTTTATCGGGCTCTCCTGGGTAAGGCCCACGGCCAATCTCACGAGCGGCACCGGGGCCGGCAATGCTTCTCCTGGACGGGTGGGAGAGCCAAGGCTCGCTTTCAGAAGAGGGAGGGGAGACTTGGACAGGTGAAGAGCTCTGCTGCTGTCCCTCGCCACTAAGAGCAGGTGCCAGGAGGGCTCGGTGCAGCTTATTACATGCTAATCACTGCCCGTTGGCCACAGGTGGGCAGCGGCTGGCTGCTCCAAGGCAGACAGGAGAGACCTGCCACCCCGGGACCAGGCTTTGGACTGTGCGGCTTTCTTTTTTTTTTTTTTTTGTCTTTTTGCCTTTATGTAGAGCCGCATCCGCAGTATGTGGAGGTTCCCAGGCTAGGGGTCTAACAGGAGCTGTAGCCGCCGGCCTTCGCCACAGCCACAGCAACGCGGGATCCGAGCCGCGTCTGTAACCTACACCACAGCTCACGGCAACGCCGGATCCTTAACCCGCTGAGCAAGGCCAGGGATCGAACCCGCAACCTCATGGTTCCTAGTCGGATTCGTTAACCACTGAGCCACGAAGGGAACTCCGGGAAGTAAGGTTTTTATTCCAAGCCACTTGGTGCTCTGCTAAAGCCAAGAGCCCCATCACTATGTGAGAGGCAGGAAACGGATACTGGGATAGGCAGCTGGGATCTCTGGCAATGATGCTGGGAAGAAAAAGGTGAATCCTAAGTGTGAAGGCAAAGGCAAGAGGACTGTGCGGCTTTCAAGGGGCTCCCCGTGTCCCTTCTCTCTGCAGCGTTCGCTGACTTTATTCCCTAAAATGTCTGCTGGCGCCTCCAGCCGGGAGATGGGTGGAAAGAGCTCCCTGGAGGCCTCTTGAAGAGAGTATAGGAACCCACGCAAGAGTGAGCTAGAGAAAAAGACTCTCACGGTCAAGGGACACATTCAAAACTAAAGTCACAGAGCTGAAGAGAGGTGAAGATACAGATGAAAGCGGGGGGGGGGGGCAGCGTATTAATAAATGAGGAAGCTCAACAAGGGGTGCTTTGGATTTTTTATCTTCATCACATGAGTACTTGAAGTTCTCTCTGCCTTTAACTGCATTTAAAGTTTCAATAATAGGAGTTCCCGTCATGGCTCAGTGGTTAACGAATCCGACTAGGAACCATGAGGTGGCGGGTTCGATCCCTGGCCTTGTTCAGTGGGTTAAGGATCCGGCGTTGCCATGAGCTGTGGTGTAGGTTGCAGAAGCGGCTCGGATCCCGCATTGCTGTGGCTGCGGCGAACGCCGGCAGCTACAGCTCCTGTTAGACCCCTAGCCTGGGAACCTCCATATGCCATGAGTGCGGCCCCAGATAAGGCAAAAAAGACAAAAAAAATAAAAAAAAAATTAAAGTTTCAATAATACAATAGACTGCACAAATGAATCTTTCCACAGAAAAGAAAATCACGGACTTGGAGAACAGACTTGTGTTTGTGGGGGAGGGAATGGGACGGTCTGGGAGTCTGGGGTTAACAGATGTACACTATTGCCTTTGGGATGGAAAAGCGAGGAGATCCTGCTGTACAGCACCAGGAACTACGTCTAATCACTTGTGATGAATCTATATAAGTACGTGTAACAGGGTCACCATGCTGTACAGCTGGAAAATTGACAGAAAACTGTAAACCAGCTGTAATGGAAAAATAAAAATTAAAGTTTCAATAATAAAAACTGGGGGGAAAAAGTGGGCAGAAGTGAACGAATACTATAGATCCTGCAACTGCTCACCAAAAGCCACCAGCAGCAACGGACTTCAGCTCATTCATAGCAAAACAGAAGACACAACGTTAATTCCTACTTAGTATGGCCTGTGAAGAGGACTTACAGACACGAGTTCTCTCTCGTTCCACTGAGGTCCCTCAGAAGAGGAAGTGGGTATGGGAGGCAGTCTCATAAAGGCCAGCAGGCGATGGGCGGAACACAATGAGAAAAATACAACGCAACAAAGAAAACAGGCACACACAAAAAAAAAAAATCGCAGAACAAAGCACTCCAGGAGGAAATATGTTCATGGTTCATAAACATGGGCAAAGATACTCAACCTCATAGACAACTGGGGAAAAGTGGAGACCACAACTAACTCCCGTGAGACTGGTAAAATAAAACAGAAGAGCTGCCTGAAGCCAAGGGCTGAAGAATGGATTCGCAGATGCTTTTATACGCTGCTGGGACTCTGGAAAACAATTTCCCATGATCTTAAAAGGCCCTGCCTGCCGCCCTCCCAGCCACTGGTACATACCCAGGAGAAATGCCTGCTTGCATATGTGTACCAGGAGACCAATTCCAGAAAGTTCCAAGCGGTATTCTTTTCTAACAGTTTCAAACGGAAACCATCCCAAATGTCCACCGACAAAGGATAAATATATTCCAGTACAGTCACGCAGGAGCAGCAAGAACTACAGTCACCTCATCAATATGGATGAACCCCACAGACGCAGTATCGGGTGAAAAATCCATTTACCATCAAGCTCACAAACATGCAAGACTAACAATATGTCATTTAGGGAAACACACACACGGGGCAAACCCCTCAAAAAAGGGATGAGGGACAAACTTTAGGAGAGGGGGAGAAGCGTGGGGGGAGATTAACTGCCCTAGTTATGCCCCTTGTTCTTAACTGAGTGGCGTGCACACGGATGCTCCTGGTATCATTTTGCTTTAAAAGCAGTCAGGTTACAGATACTCTTTATTTATATTTCATCATTAAAAGATTAAAAGAATGGACCGGACAGAAGACTTGCCAACTTGAGCAGCTCAGACAAAAAAATGTAAGTGAAGGAGTTCCCGCTGTGGTACAGCAGGTTAAGGATCCAGTGCTGTCTCTGTGGTGGTGTGGGTATGATCCCAGCACAGGGGGCAGCCTCTGATGTCAGTGCCACTGACGAACGAGCAGGGCTGAGTTAGGAAGGCCTGGAAGCGCAGGAAAAACCCGTAACTCGGATGAATGGACCAACAAAATGCAGCATATCCATACAATGGAATATTATTCAGCCCTGAAAAGGAAGCAAAATCTGATCCACGCTACACATGGATGGACCTTGGAAGACATTCCGCAAAGGGAAAAAAGCCAAACACAAAAGGACAAACACTGTGTGATTCCACTTAGAGGAGGTACCTGGAGGGGTCAAAGTCACAGAGACAGAAAGCAGACCAGAAGTTCCCAGGGGCCACGGGGAAGGAGGCACGGGGAGTTCGTGTTTAAGGGGTGCAGATTTAGTTGGGGATGATGAAAAAGTTCTGAAGGTGGAGAGTGGTGATGGTTGCACGACAATGTGAACGAACGTACTCAACGCCACTGAACTGTACGCTTAAAAACTGTCAAAATGGAAACATTTGTTTACTTACATTTTATCACAATGAAAAGAAAATCAGTAATTCAAGAAGTGCAGCTAAGCCAGGGAGCTGTCAGGATAAAGGAGAGGCACCATGAGGAACACCTCAACCCCCCTGAGCAAAACTCCAGATACGGCACGGATGACAAGAGCCCTGAGTCAGGAAATGGGCATGGAGGAGACACCAGAGCTGAGGGCCGACGCTGCCGGCACCCTCGGAACCAGGCAGCCTGGGCAATTCCACCCCTGGGACTGGGCTCTGTGCCGGGAAACAAAGAAGCTCCGAATGATTCCACGGGTGGCCTCGGGCCCTGGGGACATCGGTCTCCAGTTCTCAACTTCAGGAAGGAAATGCTGGGCATTCAGCCAGCCAGGACTCGGGGGAAAAGAACCTGCAGAAAATGCTGAGAAATGGTAGACAGAACCCAAATGCCAGAGATGCTGAAAAGCAAAGCAGCTCAGGGAAGACAGGGCAGCTCATGGCAGGAAATTCAGACCTGTCAAATCACAGGGGATGCTAACCTTACCCGGGGGGGTTCCAAGGAGCACGCGTTTCCAATAGGAAGGCCGGGTGTGCGCTGCAGGTGCTGGGGGAAGAGCACTGGCGGATGGGTCAGGAAACCCAGGTTCGATTCTGGCTCCGCCACACTTACCAGCTGGAAGACCCAGGACCAACTGCTTCCTGAGACCATGTGTGATAGGCGTGATAACACCTTCTCAGACGGTGGCAATTAAGGGAAATAACACAGATTCTTCGAGGCTGGGGGTTTGGGTTGCCTAAAAGGTAAGATACCAGTGCTTTACCTATCAACCTCCAACCCCACGAGACAGGTAGAAACAGGTTATTACATTACACCACACACACACACACACACACACACACACACACACACACAGAGAATGAGGGGTGAATTGAAGTAATCCAGAATAAGCATAAAAGAGAGCACTAAACTGGGTAAGAAGTATGTCCAGAAGGCTTGAATGAGAGAAAAAAACTTTTTGAAGAAAGGATGGAAACGATACACACCACGCTTATAAACACGTATACAAAAGCACAGAGATTGAAGGGAGCAGTGAAACCAACCAGTTGCTATGCAGCAGGATGGGAATATGTAAAATGCTTTTCTTTGTGATAATTTTAGTGTGTTCTATTAACAAACACTTTTTAAAAATATAGCCCACTTCCAACCTCAGTGTTGAAGAATTGGTTTGGGCCTCAAACCAAAATGCACTCTGGGCAAAAGCACAGTCACCTAGTATGACTACAGGTGTAAATTCCATCTCAGGAAACCCCAAGTGGCCCGGAAAGGAGGACCCGCTTCTGAGGTTCAGGTCCCCCACCCACCTCTGGCTTCCGGGTATGGACCCATTCCTGAGGGCCACAGACATTCTCAGACACAAACCTCCTCCGGGCAGACTGTCCGAGCTCTGCCTTTGCTATGTGACACAGGCAAGTTTCTTAACCCATCTGCTAAGCCCTGACTCTCCCCCTTACCGACCGGGGATGACAGCAGTAACCACCAGCAGAGGTTCTGTGAGGATTCAACACAACAGCCCCTTAAGCCCTTAACGTGGTACCAGCCCACAGTAACCCCTGGTTCTTATTAGCCTGAGACCCTCCTCTGTGCATCAAAGGTTCCTCACTCACTCCTACAAGATACAGGGACCCAGCCAGAGGGCATAACCCACCTCCCGCCCCAGCCCCAAGGAGCCCGAAGTCCAGCCAGTGGGGTTTTCTAGCTCCCACCCTCCGCACATTCGCACCTGCTGTTTCCTCTGCTCCAACTTCTTCTGACCAAATCTAACAGCTGAACCCCTAAGCCTGCTTTGGGGCAACTCGATGTCCCTGTGGGCATCCAACCTTCTCCACGTCCACTCTACAGTTCAACTGCTCGGCCCCGCACTACCTCACTGGGGGTTACAGGTTACCCCATCTACGTGGCCTCCCCTGCCAGACCGGAACGCTCACCCCTTCTGGCCCCCTCTCAATGCTTCACGCAAGAGTACGTGTTCAATGAGACTTTGCGGACTGAAGAAAACATACCGCGGGCAGACAAAAACATTGCGGAAAACAGAAATAAACCAGAAATTCGAATTGCGTGGGGCCAGTGAGGCTTATCCAGCTGTAGAGAGAAGCCAAAGAGGTTGCAGAAGATTAGGGGGACTGGGGTACCCCTGGGATGCTGCACGATCCCACCCACCTCTGCCAGATCCTCCCCGCTTGGTAGAGCCTGGGCATCCTGGGGTGGGTAAGCATTGTGATCGCCTTGAAGCAGGTGTTTAGAACACAAGCCCTCAGATGAAAGAGGACTCTGAGGCCACATCGACAAGACCTGTAACCTGCCAGAAAGTGGGCGCGATTGGCTGGGAAGGGCTCTGAGGATGGAAAGCCTACCTGGTACCCAGGCAGCAGGTGGCAACTGGCTCTGATGGCCACAGGGGTCGACCCCAGCTAAGGGTCCCAAGGACTGTAAAGGAGTAAGGGGAAAAGTCCCACCCTAAAGAGACACAAACTTGGGGTCTAGGTCCCTAGTCAATCGTGCTGAAGGGGTGGAGAAAAAAAAGAGACTTTATTTTCATCAGCCCCTATAAATGCATGATTTTAAATACATATTCATGTCTAAAAACAAAGAGAAAAGTACAGATGGACACATGCACCACGATTTTAACTGTGATTATCTCTGATGAGATTTTTAGATGTTTTTAACTTCTCTTGCTTCTCTGTATTTTCTAATCTTTCTGCTGCCAACATGTTCTCCTGTGAAATGAAAGTGGGGGAGGAAAGCACATGCCAACTTGGAAAAAAAGAAAAAAAAAACACGGAGATGAATCAGCAGCTGACCCTGCCTGCAGGCAGTTGCCATGGCCGGAGGAGGAAACCCAAGTGCAAAGGACCAGGTTCCTGCAGAAGAAAACACGCCAGGCAGCGTGGAGGAGGCTGGTGACAGGAATTAGTGGAGAAGGATGGGACACGTGTTTTGAGGACAAATTGTGGGCGGAGGATTTTCTGTGGCGATGGAGTGGATTTTTTTTCCTAAGTCCCTAGGCAAGAATTTAAAGGAAAGTTCTACCTCTCTGCGCTCCCCGCCACCCCCCACCACCACCCCACCTTTTGCTACTTCAGAATTAAACAGACCCGTGCCTTCATCCACAACAGCCCACGAGGGACAGAATTCAATGAGATTATGCATGTGAAAGTGCTTAGCAAGTTAATATTTGCTCGGTCCCGGACCAGCGCAGGTCAAGTTACTGGCACTGGAGAGGCCGGCAGACACCCCCCGCCCTGCATATTAACACCGACAATCCAGCAAGCGGGAACCAGCGTTAGAGATGGCACTTTCATCTGACTTGCCATGGATGTTCACCAGCCACCTCTCTGGCCTATCCCCCCGCCGCCCCGCTTCCCCACCTGCCCTTCTTTAAAATAAAGGTATTTTGTTTTAAAACCCATGACCCACACAGGTATCCACGGTTCCCCATGGCGGCATTCATGGTCTGAGAGGGGCTGGGAGTGGGGTGAGCTCCCTCCCCTCGGGAGCACGAAAAGCAAGCCACACAGAGGCCTGGGATAAGGCAGGGTGTCCACGGGAGCTAGGGCCCTGAGAGAGGGTGAAATGAGGAGCTGCCTTGTTCTGTCTCCTGGGGGTCTCACAACTGAGGGTGAAGACAGCCCTCGCCACCAAGCTAGAACCCACTACTCCCTCAACCAGCCCCACCTGGGAACTGAGCTGACACTCTCGCCCCTTCTCCCCGATGACGACAGCCCATGTCACCCCGCGCTAGGACTATTGCAGCAGCCTAACTGGTCTCAAGTCCATTCCCAGCCCTGCCTTCAGGCAGGAATAGTGAAAATGGGCTCCCGTCGTGGCACAGCGCAACAAATCCGACTAGTATCCATGAGGATGCCAGGTCCATCCATGGCCTCGCTCAGTGGGTCAGCGATCCCACTTTGCTGTGAGCTGTGGCGTGGGTCACAGATGCAGCTCGGAGCTCGTGTTGCTGTGACTGTGGTGTAGGTTGGCAGCTATAGTTCCGACTGGACCCCTAGCCTGGGAATCTCCATATATCGTGGGAGTGGCCCTAAAAAAAAAAAGGAAAGAAAATGGGTTTCAAGCTCAGGTGTGATACTGTCAACCCCTGGTCAGAGACAGCTAGTGCCCATCCCCCTGCCCGCCCCCCACTGCCTAGAGCCGTTTTTTTTTTTTTTTTTTTTTGTCTGGCCGCACCCACAGCATATGGAGGTTCCCAGGCTAGGGGTCTATTCGGAGCTGTAGCCACCGGCCTATGCCACAGCCACAGCAACGCCAGATTCAAGCTGCATCTGCGATCTACACTACAGCTCACAGCAACACCGGATCGTTAATCCACTGAGCGAGGCCAGGGATCAAATCCGCAATCTCATGGTTCCTAGTCGGATCCGTTTCTGCTGCGCATGATGTGAACTCCTCTAGAGCCGTTTTTAATGCACAGTGTGACTGCCCTCTGCTTGCACAGTTTCAGAGCCAGTGTTTTTCAAAGGGTATGAAGGGACCACTGTCTCAGAATCACCCGAGGTACCTATTCAAAGTCCAGCTTCCTGAACTACTGGATCAGAAATTCTAGGGGAGGGCTCTGGGAAGCTTAACTGGAAAAAGGAAAATCCCAGGTGAGCTCTGTGTACACTGAAGTTAGGGAACTGTTCTGCTGGAGTTTCCCACAGTTTGGGGAAATGCACCCTACTTCCAACTGCCACCAACATATCCCGGCCCCTTCCATGAGCCTGTGCTAGACTGGGGGCCACCCTGCCGCTGACCCTGCGCACATCTCCAAAGCTGGACAGAGTTCCCAGGCAGCCCAGGCCAACTCCTCACTGAGTGACTAAGGGATTCGCTTTCTATCCGCAGACCCCATTTCCCAGGTATACAACAGGTGCATATATACTGCCTAGGGGCCTTTCCGACTCCAAGATAAATTAAAGTATATGATCTTTATGTTGTGTCACGTATGTTCTGTTGAATCAGAACTTCCAGTCCTGAAATTCCAGGAACCTGAATTTTTTCATTTATGGGGGGTGGGGAGTGAAGGAGTAGAGTATTTTTTTCTCATCCCAAGTAAAACTTTTATTTTATTATCTTAGGGCCACACCCATGGCATAGGGAAGTTCCTAGGCTAGGGGTCGAATCAGAGCTACAGCCGCCGCCTACACCACAGCCACAGCAATGCTAGATCCCAGCCACATCTGCAACCTACACCACAGCTCACGGCAATGCCGGATCATTAACCCACTGGGGAAGGCCAGGGATCAAACCCGTATCTTCATGGATACTAGTTGGGTTCGTTCACTGCTGAGCCACGAAGGGAACTCACCCAAGTAAAATTTTTAAAAAGCATCTCTGAAGTTCCTGTCACGGATCAGTGGAGATGAATCTGATTGGTATCTATGAGGACACAAGTTCGATCCCTGGCCTCGCTCAGTGGGTTAAGGATCTGGCGTTGCCGTGAGCTGTGGTATAGGTCACAGAGGAGGCTTGGATCCTGCGTTGCTGTGGTTGTGGTGTAGGCCGGTGGCTACAGCTCTGATTCGACCCCTAGCCCGGGGAACTCCATATGGCATGGGTGCAGCCCTAAAAAGACAAAAAACAAAAAAAAAAGCATCTCTCATACTATATCCAACCCCCATTTCCACTAAGGGAGAACCAAGCAATGCTTAGCCTTCCTGGCACAGCTCCCCCACCTCTTAAATGTTCATTTCTAGAAAATTTCCCAAACTCTTTTCAGAAGCCAAAGAGGAAGCACAGAGATGAGTGTAAGATTACAGCCTACTAGCAACCCTTCAGCGCCCTGCTGTTTCCTGACGCTTTTCCTATCCTTCTAGTCATGTAATCCTCCCAACATCCCCATTCTAAAGACCAGAAAAATTGAGGTTCAAGTAGCCCAGGCCTGCACAGCCAGGCTGCAAGCCTCAAACATGATCGAAACTCTCCATGCCTGCCCTGTACCACACAAGTCCATGGTGAGCTCCAGAGAGAGTGAAAGCAACTGCGCCAAATGCAATACTGGCCAACCGGCCGTGCCCTCCCAGGCATGGCGGGAGTGCCGAACAGCCAGCCGCACACCCTCACAGCTTTGCACACAGGGCTGCTGGAAGACTGTGCACACAGGGGAGGGGGGGAGCCGGGGCTCAGCAACAGCCGCACGAGCAAAAGCGATGCCAGGGATTTAGTCAACAGAGAGCTAATATGAGTCAACAGTGGGTGCCGCTGCCAAGCACACTAATAGGATCTTCAGCTGCATTAATAGAAGGGAAGTGTCTCGGGCAGGCCGAGGGAGTCCTGCCCTGCTCTGACCAGACCACACCTGAGGGCCCGGGAGGGGGCAGGGCAGGGCTATGGAGAGGGAGGCGCCTTCCAAGGCAGGGCCAGCGTTTCTAAGAGGGAGTGGCTCGGGGTGGCGCTCTGGTTTACACGGAGGGCCAAGGCCTGCCCTGGAAGCCGGGTTTGCACAACAAACCTGCTCTAGACTGCACGTTAGAGACGGGGTTTTTAAAAGATCCTGACTACCCACGGTCAAAGTTAAGAAGACGCAGGCATGCTGGGAGATGCGGCCCACCACCTGGGGAAGGGGTTCCGGTTGCTTCTTGCTTTATTACAGACAACAGCTGGGCTGTGGCTTGGTTCAGATGTGGACCTGACGCAACAGGTATTCGAAAAAGGCACAAGGAAACGCTGGATGTGAGATCCTATAGCCTCAAGCATCAAAGTCTCCAGGAAGTCCTCCCAATTCATCCAGCCCCAGCCTCCCCGGCCCGGGCGAGCCTGTCGTATCACTCAGAATCGCCTGCGATAAAAAGATGGCACCGCTGCCTGAGTTTCCCAAGAGCTTCAAGGCCACCGCTCGCTCACCTCTAGGCCCACAGTCCAGCACTTGGTACAATGGAGACACCCGATAAATGGTGACTGGACTGAAACCTGAGCTGCCCCAGCATGGTCACGCCGAGGGGGTTGATTTTGGAACACAGGCATCCTGACTAGGGCTAATAAAACCACTTTTACTGTGCTGAGCAAAGAATTCTTGAAGCTACCACCGCCAGAGGGTTTTAATTACGAAGCAGCCAAAGTTAGCCTGGCGAGGGCACGGAGTGCCTGCGCAAATGACCGGAGACAGAAAATCCAGCTTAGGGGGACGGCGGTCAAAGGTAAATTCCGTGCCACAGGCAGCAAAGCCACCCCAGGGCCCAGGAAACAGTAAAAATCCAGGCGCGCCAGGAGATAAGAATAATGACCAGTGCGGCTAAATGCCACCAAGTACAGCATAAAAACTGAGCCCAGTGAAATGGGGCTGAGGAAGGAGCCCACGTGCTACAGGTTCACCAGGAGCTGGCCACCTGGAGCTCACCCTGTAACTCTGAGAATTAATTACAGGAACTAAAACTCTGATCTGGGAAAATGAGCGAGCACAGGAGACCGTGTGATGCAGTTCTAATACCTAATAAATCTTTAAATCGATGAGCCATGCTCACTGGTGATTCTTCTCCATCTTTCCTCCCTGCGGGCTCACGTGACAAAAGCCAGCATTTGTTCTGGATCTGCCTTTGGATGGAGTGTCTATACATCTGCGTGTCCGTATAAATGACATTGAGGGCTCACTAAATCATATCTGAAAGCATCAAGAAACCTGTTATTATAAGAAAACCTGGTGGATTCTTTTGTCAAGTAGCCCTTGATAAAGTAAAGAAAGCTTTCAGGATGCAAAACCCCCTCCCCCATGCTGGGTGAAGGCTCCACCAGCTGTGATAAGCCAGCATTCCCATCCCAACCTGTTCACTGGGGTACCTGTTTGGGTCTATTCACCACGCAAGCATCTTATTGGGGTTTGCATTTTTCATCCCAGAAACACCACCTAAGCCTGTCGCACACACCTGACAGAAGCAAGACATTTTATAAACGAATCACCCCGGGGGGAACAGACAAGAAAACCATCAGCAATGAACACTGTCAAAGTTCCCAGCGAGAGCATTCCTCTCCGAGCTCCGAGATGCAGAATACGCCACATCCTCTCCACACACCAGCTGCCCGCTCCAGAAGCAGCCTGCTCACCTCTCCACCGCCCAGGTTCTTCAGGCCTCCTCTCCCAGCTGAATAAAAGCCGGGGAATCCGGCCTGGGGGAAGCAGTGATATTTTAATACCATTTTAAAGACAGCTGCTCTAAGACCTGGAATGTTGGCCCCTTTTCCATGAATAAAAAGACCCCTAAAGGGTATTATCATAACAAGATAATGGAGAGCACCAGGAACCGCAAAAACAAAATTGCCGTAAACTGAACCGGTCTCAAAATTACACCTACACAAGCAAACATCAAATCCCAGGCCCGGAAGGCTCTGATTTCCCCATCTAAAACCCTTACAGGTTCCCAGTTCTCTCCAGAAGCCCAATTTCCCTGCCTCGAGAAGCCCTAAATGCTCTCTTTGGAAGTCCGGGTAGGTTATTTTTTTTCCCCCTTGAAACCCTCGGAATGATCGGTAACATTCATCTTAAAGCTCAATCGTTCCTGTGTTCTCAGTCACACCCAAAGATTCCCAAAGGCACCTTCTGCCGCAGCGCCGGGTGCACGGTAAGCGCCCCATTAATGTGCGGATCTGATTCAATCAGATCTGGCCCCTTCGGCTAGAAAGACACGTAGGTAGCCGGCCGCCCTGGCGGGGACCGCAGCGCCAGCCTAGCTCTCCGTTGGAGGGGGCGGGGTGCAACCACCTGTGGGCGGGTGGCCCGGGACTCGGGCCTCGGCGCAGCAGCCCTGGAGTGCCTCGGCGGCTCCCTTCACGTTCCCCTCGGGGAAAGTCCGGCGCGCCAGGCCGTGGGCACCCCGGGGCCCACTCCCAGCGCCCCAGCAGGGGCTCTGCTGGTGCAAAGTTGGCCTGAACCGGGAGAGCCGATTCTAGAGTTAGCTCCCAAGTCGCCCAACCCCCTGTGAGGCAGCGGGCCGGAGGGGCCCTTTAGGATGGGAATGGGGGGCGGGGGGCGCCGAGATGGGATCAGGAGAGAGCAAAAATGGTCCCCTGGCTCCCTCCCAAACTTGGGGCACCTGCTGGCCAGCAGGGGAGGGGCTTCTTCCTGTCGTCCCACCAAGGCCTGGGGGCGAGTTTGTGGGGGCAAGCGGGCCACCCCAAGGCATTGCTTTGAGATTTTCTAACCAATAACCCAGCACCAAGAAGGCTGCTGCAGGAACCTAAGGGATGGAAGGGGAACACCGATCACCCGCGCCAGGGGGGCGGGGACTTGGGACTCGGGGGTGCGGGCCAGGGATGGGGCCTCCGGAAGAGACCAGTACAGTGTGGCCGGAGAAGGAACCAGGACTAGGGAGAGCTCGCAGAAGGGGGAGGGGATCCAGAGAGGTGCGAAGGGAGTGCTCCGGAGGGAAGCACCGGGGGAGGAGATCTGCCCCGGGGACCGCGGGGTGTCAGTGTCCCGGACCGGCCCCGTCACTCACCGGCAGGTCCACGCTCACTTCGGTCCCGTCGAGCAGGAAGACGCGGCAGTAGAGGGTGGCCTTGGAGGCTCCTGCGGCGGAGATGTGCACGGCCGCGCCGCCCGTGAGCAGGGGCCCGCCGCTGGCTGGGAACACGCTGCCCCCGGGCGCGGCGGGCAACGTGGAGACGGCGGCGGCCGGGCCCCCCCGCGGGCCCCCGTCGCGCTCGTCCCCCAGCCCGGCGGCCCCGCGCCCTGCCGCGCCCCGCGCGTAGCGCTGCATTGAGCGGCGGCCAAAGGTCCGGCGCAGGAACCGCAGCATCCTAGCTGGGGGCGTCCCCTTGCCTCCGCCCCTTGCGCCGCCGCCGCCGCTGCTGCGCCGCCGCCCGGGAGCGCCCCGCGACGCCGTCAGTGCCCGGGACCGCCCGCGCCGCCTCCCGCGGGCTGCAGCCCGGGGCTCGCTCCCGCCGAGGCCGAGGCCGCGCTCCGGCTGCCTGCGGGGCGCGCCGGCCCGGCCAGCGCCGGCTGCGAGTGGCCGCGGGCGGGAGGGCGCGCTCGGGGCGGCTGCGGAGCCGTCCCGCCGCCGCCTCCACGCGCTCTCCCGGGCTGGCGGCCTGTCCTCGCTGCCGAGGGGCCGCTACAGACGGCCGGCCGCAGGCGGCCCGGGGGGCTGCGGGGAGCGCGGGGGCGGGCTGCGGGCTGCTCCCGCGCCGCGCGCCGGCCGAGGGCCAGCCGGAGCAGGGCGCCTGCGTGCTCCTGGCGCGCTCGCTCCCACTCGCCGCGTCGCGCCCGGGCTGGAGGAGGCCCCGCCGAGCGCCCGCTCGCCAGGCGCCTTTTCCTGCGCCCGCAGCCCCCGCCTCCCACCTGGGAGGCTGCACCTCCAGCCGCCGCCGCCGCTGCCGCCGCCGGGACTGCAGCACGCCCTCCTCCCTCGGGGCTGCGCCGGGTATTTGCAAACCGGGTCTGTGCTGCCCCCTGCCGGCCCGAGCGCCCCCTGCTGCTGTAGGTGTGTTCACGTGTGTACACGTAGGTGAGCACACACGTGTTTCCGGCGCCCCGAGCCCTGGAGACGCCTGAGAGTCTCCCCTTGCCTAGTTAGACAGAAGGGGCCGCGTGCCCTTAGGGGATCCATGGCCAGGAAGCCAGAGAGAGAAGAGCCTGAAGCGAAGGCTCCACCAGGCCTTCAAGTTCCCCCTCCCGGAAAAGGAGAGGGGACTAGGTAGTCA
>PVHT021183634.1:23263149-23293575 GCA_004024745.2 Catagonus wagneri | reverse complement strand
TAGGTGAGCACACACGTGTTTCCGGCGCCCCGAGCCCTGGAGACGCCTGAGAGTCTCCCCTTGCCTAGTTAGACAGAAGGGGCCGCGTGCCCTTAGGGGATCCATGGCCAGGAAGCCAGAGAGAGAAGAGCCTGAAGCGAAGGCTCCACCAGGCCTTCAAGTTCCCCCTCCCGGAAAAGGAGAGGGGACTAGGTAGTCAGCAAGGTCTCTGCTAATTGTCAGTTTACGATCTCAGAGCCGGAAGGGTCTTTTCTGCCACTACAGTACAATGAACTCATTCCTAATAAGGAAATTGGGCCTGGGCAAGGACAGAGTGCTTTTCCAACCTACTACACAGGAAAACACTTTACCTCAAGGAACTCGCGTCCAGTATAGGGGCAGAGGCCTGCAGAAATAGCCCAAACTGGAGTTCCCGTCGTGGTGCAGCGGTTAACGAACCTGACTAGGAACCATGAGGTTGCAGGTTCGAACCCTGGCCTCGCTCATTGGGTTAAGGAGCTGGCGTTGCCGTGAGCTGTGGTGTAGGTTGCAGACGCAGCTCGGATCTGATGTTGCTGTGGCTGTGGCATAGGCCGGCGGCTACAGCTCCGATTAGACCCCTAGCCTGGGAACCTCCATATGCCGCGGGTGTGGCCCTAAAAAAAAAAAAAAAAAGAAATAGCCCAAACTGAGGAGGCTAGTAAAGGCTGAACAAGTTGCTGGGAAGCAGAGAAGACCTGAAGCATGAGGAGGATAGTATCGGACAGACACAATGAGACTATTGGAGGCAGAGGGATGTGCAGACAAGTTCAAGGCCAGGCTCAGGGGGAAGTGGGTTGTCCAGTGTGGCTGAAAGGAGGTCAGGTCTCCAGAGAAGAATAGCACTGCTTTGTGTACGTGTGTGTGTGTGTGTGTGTGTGTGTGTGTGTGTGTGTGTGTGTGAGTGAGCCTGACACTGCGCTAAGCACTTCCTATTCATCTCACTCCGTCCTCAGGACAGCCTAGTTCCATGGACCGTTTTATCCCCATTGTACAGAGGAGGAAATGGAAGCTTAGAGAGCTTAAGAGACTTACTCCAGTTTCATGGTTAACAGAGGCTTGTTTGCTGGGATTTAAAGCTGTTGCTCCTAACCACTGCCAGGCTGAGGCATGTGACATGATTGGCAAGCAGTCACGTTTCCCAAGAGGCCTGGAGGGAGGCAGTGGCCACAGCAGAAGGGAGAAAAGAGAGGGAGGGATGAATTTAGGAGGCATCTTAGGTGATTTCATGAATGATGTTTTCATTATCCTCACTCTAACCCTTCCAGATTGTTCTATTTATCCCCATTGACTTAGGGGGAGTTTGGGGCTTAAAGAAGTAATGTCCCTGCCTGAGGTCTCAGAGCTCCTGAAGGACAGCTGTCAGTACCCTCACTTGTCACCAGGCGTTCCCTTTATGACTCTACAGGGATCTCCAGTGGGACAGTGTGTTCTGCGGGGACATCTGCAGTCAGCCTTCAGAGGCCCACTCTGTAACCCTCCCCCCAGGCTTAATAGAATATTATCAGCAAGCTGGTGTTCAAAGGTAGGTATCTTGCCTACTGGTTGCCAAGCATTTTCTCCTATATAGCCCAGGAGTGCTATGGTAGACTGAATAATGGCCCCCCCAAAGAGGTCACATCTCAGTCCCCAGAATCTGTGAATGTGTCACCGTCTATGACAAAAGGGACTTTGCAGATGTGATTGAGGAGTCCGAGGTGGGGTTATCTGCAGGGGACCAATATAATCACAAGAACTTTTTTAAGAGGCAGGAGGGTCAGAGACAGAGAGGGTGATGTGACAATGGCAGATGTCAGAGTGATGCCCCCAGCAGCCAAGGAATGCAGGCTAGAAGCTGCAACAGGCAAGGGACAAATTACCCCTAGATAATCCAGAGGAACGCAGCTTTTGTTTTTAACGCTGCCTGTCAAATCCATCTCTGATGTCTGACCTCCAGAATACTAAGATAGTACATTTGTGCTGGAGTTCCCGTCCTAGCTCAGCGGAAATGAATCTGACTAGTATCCATGAAGATGCAGGTTTGGATCCCTGGCCTCGCTCGGCGAGTTAAGGATCCAGAATTGCTGTGAGCTGTGGTGTAGGTCACAGACTTGGCTTGGATCCTGTGTTGCTGTGGCTGTGGCATAGGCCAGCAGCTACAGCTCCAATTGGACCTCTAGTCTGGGAACCTCCCTATGCCCCAGGTGCGGCCCTAAAAAGACAAAAAAAAAAAAAAAGAGAGAGAGAGAGAGAATATATTTGTGTTGTTTAAAACCACTAAGTGTGTGGTGGTTTATTCCAGCAGTGGATAGGAAACTCGTACAAGTGCAGCATTAAATTAGTTTGGTGCACAACAGTTTTTGAAGCCTCTTGGCTTCTGTCATAGTGCCATCCCTCTCAAAGTGTCATTCAGTTTGTAATTATCCTCTGTCCTTCTCTCCTACTAGATGCTAAGCTACATGAGAACAGGATTTTTTATTCATCTTTTTTTTCTTTCTTCTTTTTATGGCCACACCTGCAACATATGGAAGCTCCCAGGTTAGGTGTCCAACTGGAGCTGCAGCTGAGGTATACACCACAGCCAAACGAATGCCAGATCCAAGCCACACCTGCGAACTGCACTGCAGCTAGAGGCAATACTGGATCCTTAACCCAGTGAGCGAGGCCAGGGATTGAGCCTGCATCCTCACAGAGAGGTTGGGTTCTTAACCTACTGAGCCACCTCGGGAACCCTTTATTCATCACCTTATCCCTACCCAGTACCTAGCCTGCTGTCTGGCAAGTATTCAGTGTTCAATAAAGGCCTGTTGAATGACTGCAGATCTCATTTCATTATCATAATGGCCTTGTGGGGTAGGTACTGCTTTGGCCTTTTAGAGATGGAGAGACGGAAGACTGGAGTGGAGCCTGGGCCACACTCATCTCCTGACTATAGATCCCATGTGCTACTGGCAATACCATGGCATGGAGAATCCCATGGGGATTCTGGATTGCTTTAATTTTATCTGTACCTCCTCTGTGCCAGGCACTGTCACCTAATTTCATTCAGTCCTCATCACAATAGTGCTTTAAGCACTATTCTCTTCACCATACAGAGGAGAAACTGAGGCTCTCCTGTCATCCAGATTTCATCCTTAGAATTTCCATGTCTGATGAGTAACTGCATTTTGTCTGCTCACAGTGTTAGGTATTTCATGGATTGTTCTTTCTTAATCTTTGCCTTTCAGACCCTAAAACTTCCTATTCCTGTTATTTGAAAGGCTCGATACCAGCCCTTCAAAAATTTTAACTGCTGTTTCTCAGACCTCCTCTATGCTCAGTGGAAAAGGCCAGAACTGCACGTGTATCCTGTTTGCCAGTACACCACTCTCTCTCTCTCTTTTTTTTCTTTTTTTTTCAAGATGCGCCCCACAGCATATGGAAGTTTCCCAGGCTAGGGGTCGAATCGGAGCTACAGCTGCTGGCCTACACCACAGCCACAGCAACGCAGATTCAAACTGCCTCTGTGATCTACACCACAGCTCACGGCAACACCAGATCCCCGACCCAATGAGTGAGGGCAGGGATTGAACCCACATCCTCGTGGATACTAGTCTGATTCATTTACGCTGTGCCACAATGGGAACTACAACACATCACTTTTTAATGGGCCTTTTGGTCCTCAAACTATTCTTTATCATTTCATCTGTGTTCCTGTCTAGAACCATCTTGATCCAAAGTTCTCAAAAAACAGTCCATAAATTCCAGGTCTTTTCCTTGTCCAGGAGCAGTAGCTTGACGTTCTCCATTTCATGGGCAATATGCAGAAGCAGACCCCTAGGGTCACTTCTTGTCTCTTCTTCAAGGTCAGCCACCACTTCTTCACCCACCTCCTCAGGTTCGTGAGACCCTCCCATCCCCACTCCAGAGTTTTATGTCACCAGTAGACCTTGGGGAGTTCCTTATGGGCTCCCTTCCTCCAGAGTAGTTTTACATGTTAATTAAACAGCCCATAGCCCTGTCTCTAAGGAACCTCTCTCAGAAATGTGCCATTTATCCCTTATCCTTTGTTCCCTGGCTCATTTCCTAAGCTCAATAAAATTGTGCCCTCATTCCCTCAGATCTCTTTCCTTTTCCCATAGAACAAGATGACACTTAATGTATGTTCCCATTTATGCCCTCGTAAATTTTTCTTTCCATCAGCATTTCTTGAGACCTTACCATGTCCCACAAAGTCTTCCTTACCCTTCCAAGTGTCTAGTAAATGTCGGCTTAACCTTTCTGCTATCATTTCATAATAATAATAATCACTATCATTAATTAAAGACTATGTGGTGGGCAGCTGTGGTTTCTGCTTGGGTTTGGGTTGCTTTGCAGAATTATCTCACCACCAACTCAAAGCCTAGCGGTCTAGGTAAAGCCAACCCCACCCTTTGCCTCAGCTGTGGTACCTGATCAGAGAGGGCTAATCAGAGCATTACATTTCCCGGTGACCTGTTCTTGGTTCAAGGATGGGCAGGAACCCATGTCAGGCCAATGAGAGTCATCCATGGATCTCTTGTTGAAATTATTGGGAACCAGCAGTGTTGAGCCTGGAACTGCTTGCGACGGGCCCACCTTAAAACCATATGGAGAAAGGATACCTTTATAGTTTTGTTGAGGATGACACTAACATGAAGAGAAGCACAGCCAAAAGATGCCGACACATAGATTTCTAATAAAAGTTCAATTTTTGCCTGCCTGGATCCAGCTGTGCCTGAAGCGACCCTCTGAAGTTTACAGTTTAAGGAGTGAATCAGATTAGAATGGAGATTTTCCAGGTCCCAGATCTTTCCTTGGCTTCATTTGTTTTCTTTTCTGAACACAGAACAAAAGCGTTGTTTTTGAACAGGGACTTACTTTGATCGTTCTTTAAAGGACTCATCTCCAAGCAAATAATTAGCAAAGCAATGCTCATCACTGAATTTAAGGAAATAAATGAAGAGTTAATAAGTCATCTAAACTTTTAGAGTTCCCATTGTGGCTCATAGGTAATGAACCTGACTAGTGTATATGGGGACGCAGGTTTGGTCCCTGGTTCTGCTCAGTGGGTTAAGGATCTGGCATTGCTGTGAACTGCGATTTAGGTAGCAGACACAGCTTGGATCTGGCATTGCTGTGGCTATGGGGTAGGCCGGCAGCTGCAGCTCCAATTTGACCCCTAGCCTGGGAACTTCTATGTGCCATGGGTGTGGCCCTACAAAAATAAAAAACTTTTAGATTCAGAAGCGGCAATGAGGGAAGGCCTTTTTTGGTCACTACAGTGGAGTCACAAATGTGTATGTTCTAGACCAAATTTCTGACTCCCTCCCCAACATCTAATTCCTAAATCTCTGCTCTAAACACCTACTATCCAGTCCTCTGTCCAGACTCAAGAGATCAACATCTGGAAGAGGGGTGTCCACTACTTCCCCGATGCCCACCCTAGCGTGTGTATCCTATTTCTTCCCAGAAAGATGTGCCTCCAACATTGGGGAAACATACGTGGCTCTGATATGAGAACCCCAGCATTCACGCTGGCAGAGAATGGAAGAGGGCCGTTTTTATAGGGCCTGCCCACCTTGCCGCCTCCCTGCCTTCATCGCAGATGAAACCCACTCTTACTGGACATTCCTGATGTGCTTGCCTATCTCTTACACTCTCTTAGCCAGCTGCTTACCTTTGAATCTTCTCTACCCAATGGTCTAAAATCAGAGCTGTCCAATAGAACTTTCTGCAATGATGGAAACATTCTATATCTGTTCAATACGGCAGCCACCAGTCAGAGGTGATTTTTTTTGGGCGGGGCAGGGGAGCGAACCTGCAACATATGGAAGTTCCCAGACTACGGGTCGAATTGGAGCTGTAACTATCAGCCTACACCACAGCCACAGCAATGCCAGATCCAAGCCGCATCTGTGACATACACTGCAGTTCACTGCAATGCCAGATCGTCAACCCACTGAGCGGGGCCAGGGATCAAACCCACATCCTCGTGGATACTGCTTGAGTTCATTAACACTGAACCATAACAGGAACTCCCTCACGTGATTACTGAGCACTTGCAAGGAGGCACGGGTGACTAGGGAACAAAATATTTAATTTTATTTCATTTTAATTTAAGTGGCCACCATATTGGACAATGCAGGACTAGACATCATCCCCACCCCATCGCCGACAGCTGGGTTCATCTCCCTGGTCCCTGCTCCACTCATATCGGGAGTAGTGACCCTTTTTATCTGTCCCAGTCTTCTGACATTAACCTCCCCATGCCCAGGCAAGCAAGTCATAAGATATGACAGCTCTGATACTATTGGCCATCAAATAAAAAATGTACCTTCTGCCAAGCTGGTCAAAATCAAGGTAAATTGTTCTTTTGCGGAAAGCCCTTGGCAACTGAGCTGCTGGTGATGGTGCGATGTGCTTTTGAAATCCTGCCGCAGCTCAGAGCGCTCTGCGGAATAAGTGTTCTAAAGAGAGAGTCCCAGGACCCAGCTGGGTTAATACTGCATAGCCAAGGTACAGGAACCACAGACACAAAAGGAACCCTCTCCAGCGCTTCTTTCTGAGTCTTCAAGGTCTAGTTCAAGCTAAAGAAAAAGAGAACTGGAGGAAAGAGAAGGTAGTGGGTGAGGTTGGATGCATGCCTGTGAATGTATAAGGAGCGCGAGGTCTGTGACAGGCCTCTGAAGTGGGCCAGCTGGGGAGGAGCTACTGGCCCTGGTGACCTTGAGGAGAGTCCCAAGGTGGACGCAGAGAGCGGATTAACTGGGCTTTAAGAAAAGACGGAGACAGGAAGATGGGGATGGTAGAGGCCCTTCATTTTCAAAGCTTAGCATCAAAGTGAGGTATCAAAGAAAGAACCAGGCTGGATCCTAGTCTGAGACTCACTCTTCTCACCTGTCAAATGGGCGAGTACCACTAACCTCAAAGTTTTGTTCTGACATTAATGAGATGACAAAACAGACAACAGGTGTATAAAAGGGGGAAAATGCTTTATAAACTGAAAAATCCTGTAAAAATTTAAGGCTGGAAGAAGGAGTGAATAGGGCAGTAGCTAGAAGGGCAAGGAGACCAAGCAAAATTTTGGGGGACAATTATGGTTATTTTAATATTGGAGAAGTCACTACCTATTAGTAGAGTAAAAGGAAGACACCTGCAGAGAGGGAAGGACCCAAGGGATAAGGGGAATCAGCGGACAAATACTGTGTTGGAGGGGAAGGAAAAAATGGCATTTTCGAAGCTGGAGGGAAGGCTACTGGAGAGGAGTTGGGTGGAGCTGGGAATCGACAAATGTTTATCAGAGGCACCCTGCTTTTCATTCCCAAGGGAACAATAAAAAGAATAACACGTCTTTATGCTGTACAGAGGTTTATGGTTTATTAAGTGCTGTCACAGACATGACACATTTAATGACTCTGCCAGACAACCCTGGCTCTGGGGTGTTCTTACCCCAGTTTACAGTTGAGGAAACCGGGGCTTGGAGAAGTGTGGGACCTGCCCGAGGTTACATAGCTGGTAAGCAGCCACACACGGGGACTGGAACCCCTGGGTCCCAGGGCTATTTGGCCCAGGCCTCCTTCCCTCACTCATTGTCTTCTCCGAACTAAAACCCAGCCCTTCCCTGCAGCTCCAGCCCTCACTGACTCACAGGGAGGGGCCCCTGTTCTTCTCTATTCCCCAAAGCCAATTCCTTCTTTTTTTTTTATATTTTTTAGGGCCACACCTGAGGCATATGGAAGTTTCCCAGGCTAGGGGTCGAATCAGAGCTGTAGCCGCTGGCCCCCACCACATCTCACGGCAATTGCCAGATCCTTAACCCACTGAGTGAGGCCAGGGATTGAACCTGCATCCTCATGGATACTAGTCAGGTTCATAACCGCTGAGCCACAGTAGGAACTCCCTTTTTTTTTTTTCCCCCAGAGCCAATTTCTGACCTTCAAGACTCCACGCTCTCTTTCAGCATCTCCCTCCTCTTCCCTAGCCCTTCTCTCCCTTTTGACTAAACTGTTAGCAATAAAGGCAGGGGGGTGTTGACGATATTAAGATTGCAGCCACTGCACGCCTGTCCTGCCACTCCCCGCTCTGGCCCAGAGATTCCCCAGGGAAACAGGCACCCAGGTCAGTGGCAGGAGATACAAGCTGGGCTTTGTTTTGGCTGAAACTGCCGAGCACCCGGGGCTTTCTGAAAAGGCTGACCAGAAAAGCAAAGGCAAGTGTACTTAGGTGTGGGTGAAGGGAAGAGAGTCACGTTCTTGGGTGTCTTTTTGATGCTCAGTGACCCCGCCACACACAAGTAAACCTGACCCAACCGTTGCTCTGGAATCTAACCAATCAGATTAGTCTTTCGTCTTAAGGTGAAGAGCAATCAAGTGGCAAGGAGGACTTTCCTAGTGGGGGCAGTTGGGTAGGGCGGTTCTATGCCGCTTCTATTGGGCTGAGACTTCCGGAACCTCATTCTTTTTCACCTATACGCCACACCCCAGCTTTGCCACTGCCACTGCCTGACTCCCGGACCATTGCACAGCCTCCCCTGCAGTCTCTCCCTCTCCGATCCGTTCCTGTTTCAGCCCCCAGAGCAACCATTCTGAAAAGGGAATGGGCGGAGTCGTTCCTCTATTTATAATCTTTCAATGGGGCTGATGACAAGGGACACTGACACAAATGACAGAGCTCGAGGAGTGTGGATGGGGGCCGGGGACCATCTGTATTTCATTTCTGGACAAAGTCCGCATAGGAATCTTTACCCTAAATGTATTTGCTGGGGAGACAGAACAAACTTTCAACCAGAGCGGGCCCCCCCCGCCCCGTGCACTGGGAGACCCTGCCTTTCCCTGGCTCCCCACGATCTCCGGGAAAAGACCGCAGTCTGGTCCTGCCTGCTGCAGCCCCACTGTCCCTTCATCCTCCATCACCAATTCTAAGTTACTGCCATTCTTCAGACACCCCAAGTTGTCCTTCAAGACTATATGCCGGGAGTTCCCTGAGTTCATGACTCAGTGGTTAATGAACCCGACCAGTATCCATGATAATGTGGGTTAGATCTCTGGCCTCGCTCAGTGGGTTAATGATCCGGTGTTGCCATGAGCTGGGGTGTAGATCGCAGATGCGGCTCGGATCCCGCGTTGCTGTGGCTCTGGCATAGGCCGGTGGCTACAGCTCAAACTGGACCCCTAGGCTGGGAACCTCCCTACGCTGCAGGTGAAAAAAAGGCCAAAAAAAAAAAAAAAAGACTACATGCCAACCTGATGCCCCTCAAGTATATTTTCCCAATTTCCCACCTGCAAACTCTTATTCACCCTTCAGAACCCAGATGGGCCCCCTCGGTAAAGCACTTTCTGACCCTCTCAGGAGCGACCTGGTGGGTCCCTTCTCTGTTGTCTCATACTAGCGTATGAACACACATCTCCCTGTGCTAAGAGCTAGCCGTCGTTAGAAGTTACAGATGATGGTGGCTTGGACTAGAGTGGACAAAGTGGACAGAACTGAGAGGTAAAGTGGAAGCAAACCCAGGATGATGTGGTGACGGGTGGGTTGTGGGGACAAGGGAGACAGGTGTCTGGGGACTCCCAGGTTTCTGGCCAGGGAGTCCCCTTCCCTCCCAGACTGAGAGTTCCTTGAAGGCAGAAACATATCTTGTTTACCTCTTTGTCGCCTGCCCGGCACAGGCCTGGTTGGGGGAATTTCTTCAGAGCCAGGCAGGCCTGAGCCTGCTAGGAAGGCAGTATCAGTGAGGCCAGCCAGAAGTGTTAGGAGGACAGAGGCAGAGAACAGAGCCTGGTCTGAAGAAGCGGGGGAGGGTTCCTGGTGAATGGTCCTGGCTATGTGTCCAAGAACTTGCATTACGAGTTCCCTCAGTTATTGGCCTTCTGTCCCTCATAGGCTCCCCTACCTCTCTCAGCGGGTCCATGCCCACTGGATCCTAGAAAGTTTGGAGTTTGAAAACCAGTTCTAGCCTAATTCTACCTAAGCCCACTATCCCCTGACCTCAGTAAGGCCATTTCTTCTCCTGGAGCCCTTTCGTGTCCTGAAAGCACACGCTTTCTACCTCTCCCTGTCCCCCAGCACTACTCTCTTAACACACACACACACACACACACACACACACACACACACACACAAAACGGCTGGTACATTAAGTGTGCCGTGGTCACCAACCCAGAGGGGGTATCAGAAAGTCGAGCCCAGAGCGTTTTCCGGAAGTGGCCTTTGAATCCTGGCCGTGCCACCTGCTGTGTGAATCTGAGCCCTTGCGCCTTAGTTTCTCATCTGTTAACAGAGCATAATAATAGTATAGACCTCACAGGTCTGTGGGGAGGAATAAATGACATGGTATGTCAACTATGTCTGGTGAGTACCCAATAAATGTGAATTGTTACTGTTAGCCTTTCTAGTCGTGCAATTATTAATAATTTTATGTCCATTAAAAAAGTGGAAACTTCTGGGTCAGAGCCTGGCTGGCCTGGCAGGGAGCCCAGGGCGGGAAAGGGGCCCCAAGCCTGGAGCGTGGGAGTGGAAGTGAGGTCAGGGGCCCAGCGCCTTTGGCCCTGGGGGGGTTGGCAGGGACCAGGCTGAGAGGGACAGCAGGGAGAGAAGGGAGATAAAGAGAAGGAGAGCGGGGGGCGGGGGGGAATTTGAGAAGAAATACAGCTGGAAAGAGAAAGAGGGAAAAAAAAAACAAGCTACCACTGTGGCCAGAGAACCAGCCCTCAGTGAACAGAAACCCTGCAAACCGGTCTGGGCAGTCCCGGAGCCAGGCTGGGTCAGCTGGTACACGGAGGCTGCAGGGAGCAGCCTGGCTGTGGTCGGGTTGCCCTTAGGTGCTGCCCGAGGCCTTCTCACCCCACCGGGAAGGCACATCAGGGACTCTGCAGGCTTGGCCTGGGACAGTCCTTCTGGGTCTGGGAGAGAAAGACTGCTCTAGAGAAAACTGGGGCACAAGCTCTACTACAAAAAAGCAAAACACGTAAAGTCCAGCGGAGAAGGGTTCCAAACTCTGCTTCAACAAGGGTGCCGAGACCGCGGATGCAGGGGAGGACCGCGTTTCCCATACACGGTGCCGGGGAAACGAGGTAACCGTGGGCCAAAGAGCCAAGTGGGACCCTGAGTGTTACATCCACCATCTGTGAAAATTCACGCCACGTGGACCAAAGACCTGAATGCAGAAATCAAAATTAGAAAACTCTGATACAGGTAGTTGGTCTAGGAGGTCAGACAAAACGGAGACCTCGTCGCAGATCTAAACACGAGCCAGCCTGCACCTGCGGCAGAGGCCTCCACCGAGAAAACTCCACATATACCGATCCCGATCTTCCAACTCGGTTTTGTCCAGCTATGTTACCCGAGAAAACAGGACCTGCTGCCTCAGAAGGAAATTCCCAACCTCCTAGCCAATCACGTCCTGCTTCCGGGTTGCCTCTGCGGAGAGTCCGTAAAACTCGCTCTTACCCCCAAATTTATCCGGAGGCATGCCCCACTGCATGTTAGGCCTCATACTCTCCAATCCACTGAACGTTTTCCTTTGAATAAAGGCCATCAAACTTGTTACTAAGTTGTATATTTCCATCATTTGACACCTGTTAGAAGAAAACATAGGGAAAAATCTTCATGATATTGCATGTGGCAGTGATTACTTGGCTATGACACCAAAAACACAAGCAAAAAAAAAAAAAAATAGGTAAACTGGACTTCATCAAAATGAAAAACTTCTGTGCATCAAAGGACACAATCAGGAGAGTGAAAAGACAACCCAGAGGGAACTATATTCAATATTTTGTAATAACCTATAAGGGAAAAGATTCTGAAAAAGATATATATATACACACACACACACACACACACACACACACACACACACACATATGTATGTATAAATGAATCACTTGCTCTACACCTGAAACCAGTGCAACATTGTAAATGAACTATACTTCAATTAAAAAAAAAGAAAGAAAGAAAAAGAAAAGACAATCCACAGATTGGGAGAAAATATTAATCATGTGTCTATAAGAGATTAGTATCTGGAATATATAAAGGACACCTAAAATTCAACAACAAAAAAATAATCCAATTCAAAAATAGGCAAAGGATGTGAAAAGGCATTTCTACCAAGAAGATCTGAAGATGGCCAAGAAATACACAGCAAGATGCTCAACATCACTAATCATGAGGGAAATGCAAATCAGAATCACAAGAAGATACCACTTCACATCTCTAGGCTGGCTATTATAAAACAAGATAAAACGGAAGGTACACATTGATGAGAAGATGGAAACTTTGTGCACTGCTGGTAGAGAATGGAAAATTATGCAGATATGGAAAAGAGCTTGATGATTCCCCAAAAAGTTAAGCAGAGGATTACTCTATATTCTAGCAATTCCACTCATAGGTCTATATAATCCAAATAATTGAAAGAAGCGATTTAAACAGTACTTGCATAATTCTATTGATAGCAATATTATTCACATTAGGTAAAAGCTGGAAACAAGTCAGATGTTCATCAACAGATGAATGGATAAACAAAATACAGTATATCCATACGATGGAATATTATACAGCTATAAAAAGGAACAAAGTACTGATATACATTATAACACCAGTAAACCTTGAAAACACTATGTTAAGGGAAATAGGCCAGACACAAAAGAACAAAAATTGTATGCTTCCACTCATAGGAGATACCTAGAATGGGAAAATTCATGAGACAAAGCACGATGGCAGGTACCAGGGGCTGGGGGCAGGGAGAAGTGGGGAATTAGTGTTTAATAAGCACAGAGTTTCTGTCTGAGATGATAAAAATCTCTGGAAATAGATAGTGGTGATGGTTGCACCACACTGTGAATGTACTTAATACCACTATATTGTAAACTTAAAAAGGGTGAAAATGGTAAATTTTATGTTTTGTGTATTTTATCGCAATTAAAAACAAAAGTCCTGCTCCACTGCATACAGTATGATCTTGGGCAAATCAGCTCACTGTTTTGTGCCTCAACTTCCTTATCTGTAAAATGGAAATAATAATCGGGAGGATTAAATGATATCAGTTAATTGAAGTGCCAAGGGCACAGTGGATGCTCAAATGTTATTTTCCCTATTGCCTCTTTTTCCCCCAAATAAAAATAGCTTTATTTCTCCCTTTGACTATAAAACAAACACATACTCATTGTGGAAACTTTGTCTCAGACAATATCTAATTGAAAGAAACAAGCTTAGTAATAAAGTTAATTTATTTAGTATAGCTTAATAATAATTTTATTATTTTTACTGAAGATAGTTGATGTAATTTCAGCTAGTGTTAATCTCTGCTGTATAACACAGTCATTCAAATGTATATAGATTTATATACATTCTTTTTCATATTGTTTTCCATTATGGTTTATCATGGGATATTGAATATAATTCTCTGTACTGTAGAGTAGGACCTTATTACTTATCCATCCTATGTATACTAGTTTGCATTTGCAAACCCACAAAGTCCCCTTTCATGCGTTTACCACCCTCTCTCCTCCTTGGCAACCACAAGTCTGTTTTCTATGTCTGTAAGTCTGTTTCTGTTTCATAGATAAGTTGATTTGTGTCCTATTTTAGATTTCACATAAGTGATATCATATGGTATTTGTCTTTCTCTTTCTGACTTTGCTTTGTATGGTCATCTCTACATTCTTCCCATGTAGCTGCAAATGGCATTATATCATTCTTTTTGTGGCTGAGTAGTATTCCACTGTATGCATATATACCATATCTTATTTATTTATTTGTCAATGGACATTTAGATTATTTCCATGTTTTGGCTATTTTTTTTTTGACTTTTTGCCTTTTCTAGGGCCACACCTGCGGCATATGGAGGTCCCCAGGCTAGGGGTCTGACAGGAGCTGTAGCCACCGGCCTACACCACAGCCACAGCAACGGGGGATCCGAGCTGCGTCTGCGACCTACACCACAGCTCACGGTGACACTGGATCCTTAACCCACTGAGCGAGGCCAGGGATCGAACCCGCAACCTCATGGGTTCCTAGTCGGATTCGTTAACCACTGAGCCACGACGGGCACTCCATGTTTTGGCTATTTTAAAGAAAGCTGCTATGAACATAGGGGTGCATGTATCTTTTTGAATTATAATTTTGTCTGGATATATGCCCAGAAGTGGGATTGCTGCATCATATGGTAGTTCTATTTTTTACTTTTTTGAGGAACCTCCAAACTGTTTTTTTCACTGTGGTTGTAACAATTTACATTCCCACCAAGACTGCAGGAGGGTCCCCTTTTCTCTGCATCCTCTCCAGCATTTTTTTTTTTTGTCTTTTTGCCTTATCTAGGGCCGCACCCGCAGCATATGGAGGTTCCCAGGCTAGGCGTCTAACAGGAGCTGTAGCCACTGGCCTTCGCCGCAGCCACAGCAACGCGGGATCCGAGCCGCGTCTGCGACCTACACCACAGCTCACGGCAACGCCGGATCCTTAATCCACTGAGCGAGGACAGGGATTGAACCCGCAACCTCATGGTTCCTAGTCGGATTTGTTAACCACTGAGCCACGACGGGAACTCCTCCAGCATTTGTTATTTGTAGAATTTTTAATGATGGCCATTCTGACTGGTGTGAGGTGGTACCACATTGTAGTTTTGATTTGCGTTTCTCTAATAATTAGCGATGTTGAGCATCTTTTCACATGCCTTTTGCCCATCTGTATGTCTTGGCAGAAATGTCTATTTAGATCTTTTTCCCATTTTTTGATTGGGTTGCTTTTTGTTGATGTTGAGTTTGTACCATTGGGTTATTTTCGTTGTTGTTGAGTTGTTTGTATATTTTGGAATGAATTGCTTGAGGAATTTTACAAACATATTCCAAGGCTCTGCCCCAATTTGGATATTACCAGTCTCTGCCTAAGCCACTGTCCTCTGCTCCTGCCCTCTCATTCCCCAGCTGCTATATCTAGTGTCAGATTCTCTCTGCTTCCAGTTTAGAGACCAAGGAGAGGAAATCTGGTTGGAGGACATTCTTTTGTGCCAAGTCATAGGTCACTGGCCAGCCTGTGAAACTGGCTGCTCTGAGGTTAATGCTCGGCCCTGATCCAACCGGCTGCAGGTGGCTGCGCAGGATCGTACAAAACATAGTCTCTCGGCCCACTTGCCTCCCTCTCCTCGCAGTGCTGATGCTGGGGAACCATTCACCTGGGCTGCAAAGCCCCTGAAAACATCCTGTGGCTCTTTTGCGGGGAAGAGCAGATCATGGGATTCCAAAGTTCCAGATGACAAGAAATCAGGCTGAATCTTCGGCTTGGGTCACAGTAGAAAATTTCGGCTAATGAGCCTGCCTTTCCGGTCCAGGTGCTCTGACAGAGAGGAATAAATATTCCATAACCATTTCATAAACAACCACTGAGACAATTAGTAAACATAACCTCCAGTAGCATGGACTCTGGCCTCCCACCAATTTCAGAAATGTTGCTTTCACTCATGTCAGGGCTTCAAAGTAGCACTTTCCCAAATTATTTTAGCAAATTAGCGGTTTGGTATATCACGCTCAGCTTTAGCAGTCCTTGCCAACCGCATCCTGCTCAGAGAAAGCCGTACGCCGTCTTTTCCAAGCAGATAATGGAACATTGCCTCTTGCTGAAGTGTGGCCAGTGCCGCCCGTAGGGTTAAGCGTGGAGAGGCCTCGGCGGTGGAGCTGCCAGAGGCTGATGAATGAGGAGAAGCTGAATGCCCAGGGAAGCAGGACAAAAGAGGGGACCCCGAGGAAGAAAAGCTGCTCTCCCTCGGCATCTCAACATCCACAAACTTCTCACTGTGCTGCCTAATATGAGAGCCTCTGGCCTTGTGCAGCCATTTCAATTAAGGGGATTTCAACCCAACACAATGAGACATTCAGCTATTCCGTGGCACCAGCTATATTTGAGTGCTCAGTAGCCTCCCACGTCCAGTGGCTGTGGCGTTGGTGCCACTGCAGACCGCTTCCGTGGCGGCAGAGAGGTCTGCTGGAGAGGGCTCTAGAGAAAGCCATGCTCCCTTCCCTCTGTCCTCCTGGCAAATGCTGGTCACACTGGGCCCACTCTGTGGGGACAGCTGTCACAAAGTCAGCTTGGGAGCCTCCTGATGGTTTAGCATTTGTTGCTTGGAGATCTAAAGAGCCAAAAGCACGTAGTAAAGGTTTTCTGAGACCTCTGCTAGGTCACCTCTCACAGGTTTCTTGGATGGAGAACTTCCAAGGTTTTCTCTCACTTTGCAGAGAGGGAGTGTTAATTGGGTGCTCCTTTTCCTTCTTTCCTAGCAATGCAGCCATGGTTGTCATTTCGATGAGCTGGAGATTTGTCTGTGTGTCCCCATAAGGGAGAGGAGCCTTGAACGGGGTGGTAAGTCCAGGGTTCAAATGCCATTAAGGTTCAGGGAAAACATCTCTTAAAAAGAAACTAAACCAAAAAATGAAAATAAACAAAACAAAACCAAAATAAAATAAAATAAAATAAACCAAGCTCCCCACTCCTACCAGGCCAATTCCAGTACCAGGCTTCCTTGGGAGGCCTTCCTGGGGAGTCAGGTTCACCCCCTTACCATGAATGGCCATGACCTTCAGTAAAAGCCCCAGAAGAAGAGTTTCGCTCAACAGAGCTGAGCCCCTACCCTCAAGTACATGGTTTTGGAAGATTATAGGGACCTGCTATGGGGGCGCCCGAGGTCCCACTTCCAGCTGCCTCTTCCTTATTCTGGCTCCAGGTCTGGAAACACACAGGCACAGCTGTCCCACTGCAGAGGGCACTGGACACTGGCCTGGTGCACACTTCAGACCCCTCCCTGCTTAACATCCCCAAAGTGAACGGCTCCCTCTTCTGCATTCCCAGGCTGCTGACTCCCGGCTCGCAGGAACCTCAGCATGTGCTGAGCAGAGACTGGCTGATTTGTCTGCAGCAATCCAGCCAGCCCTGTTGCAAAATCCACTGATGATATCGACGCAGGTTTCCCATCTGAAAGGTTTGACTTTTTCCGGAGAGAAGCCTTAATAGATTAATTAGATCTTTGCCTCTCAGGGATCTGGCAAATAAACAATGCTGCATTTATACCAACAATAGGTATAAAGAACTAGTGTTTACCATCAACATGAGCCAACCTGGGTTTAACACCAGGGGCGATAGAGAGTTAAAATAAAGAAGGCATGGGGGCAGGGGTGGGTGAACTCTCTGCATCGCTAACCTCCAGGCCCTTCAGATAGTCTTTGACAGAGTCCAAACCTAAGGGCTTTTATACTTTGCCTCAATGTGAGCCCACATTTTTTTGATCTTGAGGAAGCATAATGCAATCCTAGATAACCAAACAGATCTTATTCCTGAGACTTAGAGCTCTCTTTAGTGTTTGAATACATTTCAAATATTTGTAAAATTTGTTTTTGACATCTTGCGGCTACAGGAATTTTTTCCCCCTTTTTTGGCTGCCCCACAGCACATGGAGTTCCCCAGCCAGGGATTGAATACGTCCTACACCACAGCTGCGGCAACACAGGATCTTTAACCCACTTTGCCTGGCTGGGGATCAAACCCGGGTCCCTACTGCTGCAGAGACACCGCTGATCCCACTGCACCACAGTGGGAACTCCAGGAATGATTTTGTTAATAGTGATTTTTCAAGAATTTGTTTCCCGGAACTAAGTGAGGCACCAAACTTATCAGATGAACTTCCCTGTGATTAAAAAAATAAATTTTGTTTCCAAATAAATTTCTATTTCTGGTGATTATTTAGATGGATAACAATAGCCAGACAGATTCAAAATTCAAGCAGCAAGAGGTTCAACTGATATATGGGTTAAATGTTCCTCGACATGCAGTAACCAGTGTGGAAAAGCTTCCTAGAGCTTATAGGAAATGAGAGTTTTCTAATGAGAAGGAAAACATGTTATAGAGTCTTAAGGGCATTTTTCTCTGTGACCCATAAGCAACATCAGAATGTTTCAAGGTCATGTCAATAGAACCAGGTTGTCTTTGTGGCCTCCTCTGTTTCCATCCCCCTACCACTCTCCGTTACATCTTTCACTGCCCTTTGACGTATCACCTCCTCTGTACCTCGTGCTCTTTGCACACTCTGTTCCCTCTGCCTGCCCCATCCGCCTTCGCCCAGCGCCATTTTCTGATGGTTAACATTCTCCTACTTGCTGTTTAAAATGTGGACGATAAACGAGTACTTGAAGCATAACGTAGATACACCACAGCAAGTCTGAGATACATAGCAGAGTGAACCAGTTATGCTGGTTCCAACGCACGGTCTGGCTTTCCCCGAGTCCTGAACCGCTGAGTCCCGAGTCAGTCAGCTCCCGTCCCCAACTCCCCGCTTCCCCCTTTCAGGAAGCACTGCTGAAGTGCTTTTCTAGGTGTCATTGCTGAGCTCAGGCCATCGAACCTCTGCAGACAGCTCTCGCAGTTCCCTCCCTGCCTCCCAACCCAGGACTCTCTCTCCGCAGGTCTCTCCAGATCACCTGCAAAGGCCTGGGCTCCCGAAGCCCCGCCTGTCCCGAGGCTGCCTCGCCCCAGAGCCGCTTCAGAAGCGGCCGCAGCCTTCCTGGTTGGCGTTCCTTTTTGGCCAGAGTTAAATGAGGGCTTGGAGCTCAACTCTCAAACTTGGATCAGCCTCTCAGTGGAAAGACCTGAGGGCATGATAGCCCCAGTAAGTCAACACAGCATGAAGCTGCTCCCTAGAACAGAAAAGGAGGAAGGTGTTGGCCTTAGCTGGGGAAGAATTCCCTTTTGCGACTGCATTTTTATTATGGTTAATTTATTTTATTTTTTTCAAGATTTTAATTTTTTTATTATAGTTGATTTACAATGCTCTGCCAATTTCTGCTGCACAGCAAAGTGACCCAGTCATACACACACATATATATGTGTATACATTCTTTTTCTCACATTATTCTCCATCACGTTCCAACACAAGTGACTAGATATAGTTCTCTGTGCTATACAGCAGGATCTCATTGCTTATCCATTCCAGATGCAATGCAACCCCAGACTTCCCAGTCCAACCCACTCCCTCCCGGTCCCTGCAACTGCATTTTTGGGGGTGGCATTGATAAGCTGGAAGGTAAAAGAGATTATCCCCACTGAGCACCTGCTCTGCCCTCACATAATTTTTCTTGCATTTAATTCTTACAGCCTAACTGACAGTATTGTTTTCCTCGGGGCCTGCCTGCAATGTTTGCAGAGTAAAGCACAAATGGAGGTTCACGTACCATGTGCTTCCAAAAATCAAGCCAAGAAGCTGTTAAATAAAGTACGCGCTAGCCTCTTAAATTGACAAATCTCTTCATAATGACCTGGGAGGCCAAGTTTGAATTCAGAATCCTGAGGCTCATCAGAGCTCTGAGCTGAAGGGTGATGAGGCAGGGAGCACCGCCCCCTGGCTTCTCAGGCCTGACTCTGTCCTAAGCCACAAGGAGGACACGCCTGCGTGGAAACGAGGTGTCTCTGTCCTTCCCGCCTGCATCCCCGTCACCCCTTCCCCACAGCTGCCCTTGGCCTCCATCTAGCCTCAGATAGGCAGGGTGGTACACCCACAGGATGCATCTGGGGAGCGGCCCCCACAGACCCCAAAGTGGGTTCAGGCTCTTTTGGACAGGGAATTTCAGGGTCCCAGCCTTTATAATATGGCCTAATTGGGGAACAGGGTTCTCGGGGCTTTGGCCCCATGGACCCCTCACCCAACAGGGAGAAGTATGGGCAAAGGAACAGCAGAACAGGGCCCTATGGATTGGAGGTGGAGGGAACCAGAGCAGGGGCCCCTCTAGCCCGAGCCTAAAGATTTCATTGACTTTATATCAATACGTCAAATACGGCTGGCCAGGAACTCCTGGGCTGGGCTACAAACTCATGTCAGTCGGACCCCACGATCCTTGCTCTTTCTGGACCCCACCCTACTTTCGTGAGTAGCTGAGGTTGAAGGGAGAAGAAGATACAGAAAATAGAGGGCTGTATTTTGAGGCTTTGGGATTTGATGAATCTTGGCTTTCCTGCCTATAATGTCAACCAAAGTCCAGTCCAAGGGGTTCCTAAAGGCTGGTACGTCGCCCTTTGGCCCCAACAGCCTGTCCTATTACACCTAAAATGCAGAATCCTCCCCCTGGGTGCTTATCTGATGTTCCCTCAGCTTCTCAACCTGCTACCTTTAAGTTTTTGCTTTGATGACCATTCCTCTCATTCTTCCAAGCCATCTGCCCGCTCAGTGAAAGAAGGTGACCTTGGGCGTGCCAGACGATGAAGCTTTCTTCCAACAGGGGTTAACTCACCAAGCGTGGTGACACAAGGCATTTTTTTCCCCATTAAATTTAACTATTAGAATTATAGCTTGTTTACAGTTCTCTAATTGGCTTTGCCAATGAAGGTCAGGATGCGTTATAAGGCAAGCTTTAAAGAAACAAAACACCTAAGTAGAGACTAGAAATACAGCCATTAAATGTATATGGCCATCAATTCATTAAAGCCTCGGCCTTCTTTCATTACCCTTTAAAGGTCATTGGTTCCCAGCCTTGGCTACACACTGGCACCACCTGGGGAGCTTAAGAACCTCTGATGAATAGGTGCCCCCCCTCAGCCCCACCCACAGATTTTGATGTGCTTGTTTTAGGAGTGGGGGTTGTGTAAAAACTCTCTAGGTGATTTTATGCAGCTATGATTAAGAACCATGGTTTGTAAAGGAAAGTCCTACCTTAACCCTACTGTGTTGCTTTGAGCATTTGAAAGTATGGGACCTTGAATCTGGCTAGAGCCACCTTTCCCAAAGCTTACCACTTCCGCCAACTATCGAAATCCTGTCCTCCCAGGTTTGTGTGCACTCTGGCTTATAGTCAACATTCTTCCTATGCTTATAGTTTCAAGGAAAGAGGATCTTAGTCTATCTCCTGTGCAAATGAGCAAATATGGTGAGGCAGGAGGTGCCAACCCCTGGGAAGACAGAGCCAGGGGGAAGAAGGGGCAGAGCCCTTGATCCAAGGGTAACAGACGGTGTCATCTTAACCCTGGGGATGTAGGGTTGACAGAGCAGTTCCCCACACTCTCAGGTCACTTTTCCCTCTCTCTTCAGCTGCATTTGCCCAGCCACTGTTGCCTGCAGGGGCTCTGGCAGGTTCTCCCTGGGTCAGAATCTTCTGCCCTAAGAACCACCTAGAAAGGTGGGCGGGGGGAGCACGCAGGAGGTTCTAGAGGCTGGAGAGCTTGGCCCCTCCAAGTGTGGTCCAGGGCCCTGGTCACACAACTTGCCACCCAGGCATATGCTCGTGACCCTAGGCCTTGGTTAAGGACAAGCATTCTCTCAAGTGCCACCGTGACAGTGGCAGAGAACCCGTACAGCAGGTTCCTCAGCGGCTCTGGGAGCTCTCCGGGCACTGCCATTCCCTGGGACCCGGTGGGGCCTCACATGGCCTTTCTTCACAGACTGGGCGTGGCCTTTGCGGTCACCCATTGGTCATCCACAGACCCAAAGACTCCTGACCACGCTTGCCATCAGTCAAAATACGGAGCTCTGCTCCTCACCCAAGATGGGACAAGGCCTGGGAAGAGAATGCCCGCATTGTTTCCTTATGAGATCAGGCACAGCTTTCCCAGGGGTGAAGGGAAGCCCTCAGATGCCTTTAATACTTCTGCCAGTCTTGGCAGGTTACTTTCATTCTTCACCGGGGCACAGAAAAACGATTGTTTCCCAGCACTCTCAAGCTCCCTCTAGTGTAGACAATATACTGGGCATTACTTGAGCATCAGCATTTTGAAGGACCCAAGGAAAGAGACATTTGAACTAAGACTTATGAGTTATGATCATCACAGCAGTGGCGTTTATGAGAACAACAAATGTAAATACCCTAAACACGGAAGTGGGAAAAATGATATTACATTGTGGTATGACAACTTAGAAATATGATGTCTGTGAAAGACTTTAATGACACAAAGAAATGCTCATGACACAACTGTGTTAATGAAACTATATATACATGGAGATAGAAAAAGTGTGAAAAACATGCATAAGGCAGGGAAGGCTGAATAGACAGAGGACAGAGGACTTTCAGGGCAGTGAAATTTCTCTGATGGTATTATAATGATGGTTATGTGTCCTGCATTTGTTCAAATGCATAGAATATACAGTACAAGAGTGAACTCTGGACTTTCGGTGACTATGATGAGTCAATGCAGGTTACTCAGTTGTAACAGATGCACTGCTTCGGTGCGGATGTTGATAACAGGGAGAGGCCATGCCTGTGTGGGACACAGGATATATGGGAAATCTCTGTACCTTCCTCTCAATTTTTCTGTGAAGTAAAACTGCTCTAAAAAAGAAAAAAAAATCTTTTTAAAAAGTTCTGGAAATAGGAGTTCCCATTGTGGCTCAGAGATAATGAACCTAACTAGTACCCATGAGGACATGAGTTCGATTCCTAGCCCCACTCAGTGGGTTAAGGATCCGACGTTGCTGTAAGTGATGCTGTGGCTGTGGCTGGCAGCTACAGCTCTGATTCGACCCTAGTCTGGGAACTTCCATATGCTGTTGAGTGTGGCCCTAAAAAGACAAAAAAAAAAAAGGTTCTGTAAATAAATAGTGATGAGTGGTGATGGTGACACAACATCATGAATGTATTTAATGGCAATGAATTATATACTTAAAAATAGTTAGGATGGGAGTTCTCTCTTATGGTGCAGCAGGTGAAGGATCTGGCATTGTCACTGCAGCAGCTTGGTTTGCTGCTGTGGTGTGGGTTCCCCAGAAACTTCCACACCAAAGTGGAAAAATCAAAAAAAGAAAAGAAAAGAAAAGAAAAAAGAAAAAAAATGCTTAATGGTAAATTTTATGTTGTTTATATTATACCGCCAAAAAAACCCTTTAAAAAAAAAATCCATACATCATGTGTGCTCAGAAAAATGTTATAAAGAAATGCCCCAAAATGTTAGCTATCTTTTGGAGTGGGATTATAGATGACTTTTATTGTCTTCTTTGGCCTATACTTGAAACGCCCATGCTGAGCATGTAAAAAAATGTAATTATCATATAGAATCTATGTGATATGTATAGGAAAAAGTTTCTTTTATCAGTCAGAGTCTCAGTAGGAAACAGAGGGCACACTTAGAGCAGTCTGAGAAAGGTTCACTGAAGGGGGATTAATTACAAAGGCATGGAGGGGTGGGCAAAGGACGCTATAGGACCTCAGGGGTAGGAATGATAAAGCTGACCAGACCTAGGCTAAAGAGAAGAGGCAAGGAAGGGAGAAGGCCAGGCAAGAGTTGCAAATAGCAGGCCTCTTAAGAAGAGCAATGACCTTTAGCTGGGGCAACAAAGCATCAAGGTAATCTCACCGAGTCACTCACGTCCCTCCTCTGATCTCCTGCTGGGGACCCCTACCAGACAGAACTTGCCCGAAGCCACAGCCTGGGGAGGCTATGTTGCAATACACATAGGTGGCCTTTATGAGGCTCAAAGCAGAGCCCAGAAGGGTAGAGAGGGTTCTGGAGGACAGCCAGCGGGCTTTTGAAAAGAATTTGTAAAAGTCCGCACAACTGATCTACTCAAAACTGGGACAGATCTTAGGGGTTTCCAGTCCAACCACATCTCCCATTTTGAAGTGCATCTTCATCAAGTCCTGGGAAGCCGGCTACCTGACCTTTGCCTGGAGGGGTACTTTTAGGCATGGGCAGCCCCTTGCTCCTGGAAACTCTCAATTCCCTTTGAAGAGAAATGATTATTAGGGAGTTACAGGTGAAAAAGCAGAATGATGAAGGGGGGAAAAAAACAGAGATAAAACACCTACATTCAAACCCCTGCCACGCGGGCAATATATGTATCTTGGTCTACTTTCTCACATGTAAAACAGGACTAATGAAATGTACCTGCCAGAGTTGCTGCTGGGATCAAGAGATGGTACACACGAAGGAAATTCACCAACAGCTTGGCACACAGGAAGCACTCAATGGATGCTGAATCTGCACCTGAAATCTGTCTCCTGGGAACTTGGATCCATTGGTCCTACAGTGACTGGTGCAGCCCCTCCATCTTCCTCATGACCATCCTCCAGATGTTTAAAGATAACAGGAATATATCCCCCCCCCCCTGCACCCCAAGCATTTTCTCTGCTTCAAGCTAAGCTTTTCTATCTCCTTTCACCATTTTGGTTTTTCAGACCCTTTATCCTCCTCCAAACAGGGAGGTGCCTTGGTCTGCTGACCCACATCCAAGCCCAGGATGGTCTGGTACAGAGGAGGACCTTGACCAAGCTGGCCAACTAGATTCCTGCCCTGGGATTTTTCAGATTGGAACTGAGACAAGTCAGATCCTCCCTCCTGGTAGGGGCTGAGGGATGAGAGTTACAGGCCACATGTGGCAGAAAGACGCCGTGCGAAAGCGAAAATGAAGGGGACCAGAGAGGAGCAGAGAGATGGAGGGTGAGAGGCTGCCAGCAGCATTCAGGCATCTGGACCCAGTCACTCCGGAAGCTCAAGGCTAGTCCTGTCCTTCCAGTGCATTGTCCTTTAATCCTTGGCTTCTGTGAGCTAACAAAGCCTCTTGCCTAAACCAGTTCACAATGGGTTTCTAAGACTCAAATAAAAGAATCACATTGACCACATTTGAGAGCCTGGAGCATGGACTTTGGAGTTCAAAAAGCCTGGGTTTGAATCCTACATTAACCATTTACTGGCTTTGTGGCCATCAGCAAGTTTCACAAATACTTTGCACCCATTTTCTTCACCTGTGACATGGTTAGAGAATAAGGTACCCTCTTTACTGGAAGGGCCGAGAAAGGATCGTGTATCTAAAATCCAGTTCTGTACCTGACACACAGCAGACTCATCCCACTGGCAAGAGCAAAGCAAATTTATCTTTGTTACTATTGAGTCTGCGGTTAATTCAGACACTTAAGCTGTCACAAAATTGGTTTCCCTACCCTGAACTTGCATTGACTTTTTGACTCTAACAGTGGGATCTGAAGAATTTCCCCTGCTTACTTTCCCCTTTGTTAATTCCAGAGAAACTGTTTAACAGGAATGTTGAAATCTTTGAAAGGACAGATGCTCTTCTGTCCCCTAGGAGGCTTCTGGTTTGTATTGTTTTCAGAGTTTCATGACCAGAGCAACAGAAGCAGTCAACGTTTAAAGAAGTCTTTCTCTGTGTGTAAATTCTTGGGCCCTTTCCCAGAAATGACTTTCCAGAATAATTGTCCTAGAAAGTTACACAGAGACGGCCTGTCTCCTGAACTGCCACACACTGGAGTTAATTTAGAGTTCCCATCATCTCTCCACAGGCATGGCTTTCCACAAAAAGCCCTTGGTTTGGAGTTAGAAGTTTCTAGGCTCAATTTCCAGCTCCAGAAGTTTCTAGACTTCTTGGGTTACTAGTAAGGGTTCACTTGAGGAGTTGAAACATCAAGTGGAATGATTTATTCACTTATAATTCATTCAACACATATTTAATGAGCACACGTTATGTCCCAAGCCCTGTTATGTCCCAGTGTTATAAAATGAACACTTGCAACTAACCTCAAACAGATATTTTAATGAGAGGGGTCGGGGACACAAAGCTATAATTTAATGGATATAATGGCATAATTAATGGCAGCTCCCACAACGAAGAGCCCTCCCCTCTTGCTGCCCACGTATCAGTAGCTTCTCATGAAAAAAGTTTTTTTTTTTTTGCACACGCAAAGTCCAGCGTAGGTTAGAAAGCCCTCTTCCTTCTTACAGTCACATCACATGGGACACACTGTTGTTACAGTGAGGTAAAGAAGATGGAGGCAATATATTAGCTCTTAACTGCCTCCGCCTGTGAGTAACACACATCACTTCCGCTCATAGCCCATTGGCTAGGACTGGTCACATGGTCACCCCCAGGATAACTTCCGTGGAAGCTAAGAAATGTAGGGGAGCTCATAGATACCTGGCGAGCACTGTGTCTGCCCCCACAGGAAAGGCTGATACCAGCAAGCAAGGGATCACGTACTAATTAGTACTCTGAGTTCAGTTAACACAAACCAGCTTGCGTAAGCACAAATGAAAAGGAAAATTTATCATAAGAATTTTAAGGATTTGGGAGGGTCTTCAAGAGTCAACTGGCAGAAATACAACTGAGCATCTGGCAAGGATTAGAATCAGGAAATGCAAAGGCACTAAGACATGTCTCTTGAATCCGTACCACTTTGTGAGAAAAAAGGAAGTAACTGGCTTTTAGTTTCACGGGCAGTCTCTTAAGTGTGCTTTTCAGGAAGTTCAGGTATTTCTAATGAAGAATATTTAATCCACATTAGGGAGAGAGGGAGGGAGGGAGAATGGGCATTCCAAGGGAGATGATGGCTGCCCTGAGTTTTCATTTTTTATTTATCTGTTATTTTTATCTTTGTCCCATCAGTACACAGTTCCTATCAGTACACAGTAATGCAATTTTTTTTTTTTTTGTCTTTTTACCTCATCTAGGGCTGCACCCGCGACATATGGAGGTTCCCAGGCTAGGGGTCTAATTGGAGCTGTAGCTACCGGCCTACTTCACAGCCACGGCAACGCAGGATCTGAGCGGCATCTGCGACCTACACCACAGCTCACGGCAACACCGGATCCTTAACCCACTGAGCAAGGCCAGGGATCGAACCCGCAGCCTCATGGTTCCTAGTCGGATTCGTTAACCACTGAGCCATGACGGGAACTCCTGCAATTGATTTTTGTATATTGATCTTGAATCCTTCAGTCTTGCAGGAGTTACTTATTATCCATAGCTTTTCTCCCATTTTTTTTTCTTTCGGTATATTCCTTAGAATTTTCTGTACACACTATCATGACATCTGCAAAGAAAATCCTATATGCAATCTGTTGTTATCCTTTTGCCTCCATTAGGATTTATTCCTTATCTTTGGCTTTAAACAGTTGACTATAATGCGGCGTGCCACGGCCTTCTTCATATTTATCCTGCTTGAAACCCACTGAACATCTCGAATCGGTAATTTTATTTTTTTCTGTCTTTTGTCTTTTTAGGGCCTCACCTGTGGCACAAGGAGGTTCCCAGACTAGGGGTTTAATCAGAGCTATAGCTGCTGGCCTACGCCACAGCCACAGCAACGCCAGACCTGAGTTGTGTCTGTGACCTAGACCACAGCTCATGTTCTTTAACCCATTGATTGAGGTCAGAGATCAAACCGGCAATCTAATGGTTCCTAGTCAGATTTGCTTCCGTTACCCCACAATGGGAACTCCTTGAATCTGTAATTTTATGTTTTTAATCAAACTTGGGGAAATTTCAGCTATTTTTCATCTTTTTTGGACTCCATTCTCTTTCTCTCTGTTCCTTCTGGAACTCCAATTATGTATATGTTAGACCATTTGATCTATCAGACCATCTGAGTCCCTGTTCCTTTTTTTAAAAGACATTTTTTCTCTTTGTTCTTCATATTATATAATTTCTATTGTTCTGTGTTCAAACGGACTTCTCTTCCGTTATTTTCATTTGTCTAAGTCCAACAATTATATTTTTTTTTTTTTTTTTTTTTTTGCCTTTTCTAGGGCTGCACTCGTGGCATATGGAGGTTCCCAGGCTAGGGGTCTAATCAGAGCTGTAGCCGCTGGCCTATGCCACAGCCACAGCAACAGCAATGCGGGATCCAAGCTGTGCCAGCGACCTACACCAACAGCTCACAGCAACGCTGGATCCTTGACCCACTGAGCGAGGCCAGAGATCGAACCTGCAACCTCATGGTTACTAGTCAGATTTGTTAACCACTGAGCCACGATGGGAACTCCCACCCATTATATTTCTTAACTTTAAATACTGAGTTTTTCATTTCCAGAATTTCCATTTCACCTAAAAAATCTTTTTGAGGAGTTCCCATGTGGCTCAGTGGTAACAAACCCAACTAGAATCCATGAGGATGCAGGTTTGATCCCTGGCCTCACTCAGTGGGTTGGGGATCCTGCATTGCTCTGAGCTGTGGTGTATGTTGCAGACATGGCTCAGATCCTGTGTAGCTGTGGCACAGGCTGGCAGCTGTAGCTCCAATTCGACCCCTAGTTTGGGAACTTCCATAGGCTGCATGTGTGACCCTAAAAAGCACACACACACATACACACACACACAAATCACTTTGATTTTTCTTTCTCTGTTGAGATTTTCTAACTTTTCATTCATTGAAAGTATATTTTGTTTTATTTTATTGAGAATAACTATAATAGCCATTTAAAAATTCTATGTCTTCTAGTTCTAACATCTGGATTATCTTGGAGTTTTCTTTTTTTTTTCTTGAGAATATGTTTCATTTTCCTGGTCCATCACACACTGGGTTATTTTACATTCTAAACTGGACACTATGAAAATGGGATGGCACTGTGTACAACTTTCCACCTTTACATGTGTACTCAAAAAAAAAAAAAAAGGAGTTCTCATTGGAAATGGATCCGATTGGTAACCATGAGGATGTGGGCGCAAACCCTGGCCTCACTTAGTAGGTTGGGGACTCCAAGTTGCTGTGAGCTGTGGTGTAGGTTGCAAACATGGCTCGGATCCTATGTGGCTGTGGCTGTGACACAGGCTGGAAGCTGTAGCTATGATTTGACCCCTGGTCTGGGAACATCCATATCCTGTGGGTGCAGCTCGAAAAAGAAAAAAAAGAAAAAAAAGAATCTGCCTATTTCTCTTCCTTCTCTGGTGACTTCAAGGAGCTGCTATTTTTATCATGCTCAGATCTTATAGCTGTTGTCTGAGGGTTAATTTGTTCAGGAGCATCTTATTTAGTCAGAACTGCAAACAGACGTCTGTGTGGGTTTTTAATTCACTTTGGCCTGACAGCATCTCCCCTCAGGGACAAGACACAGGCCTTTCATTTTTCTGCCCCAAGGCATCTCCAGTGCTGCCATGTGGGATGGCTGGCATTCCCACCCGTGCAGCCCAGAAGGCCTTCTGGGGCAACCGTCAAATAGTGGGGGTGGGAGTGGGAGTTGGAGGAGAAATACTTCTTGTGATTCTAGAGTAGACAGTTCCATGAAGAGTTCTCTGTGCTCCTCTGGGGGCCCTGGCAGGACTGAGGTCCTAATGGTGACCAACACAACACCATACACTTTAATTTGGCGTTTCTTCTTTCCCTGTTTCACTTTCTCTTATACCTTACTCTTCTGGGCTCAACTCCCAAACCAACTATCTGCACTCAAGTTCTTATTTCAGTCTTCGTCTTTGGAGGGAACCCAGGCTAAGTTTCAACTGTCAATCCCATTTTCTCCTTTAGCGGGGGCCAACTGAAACAGATTTGGGTTAGGGGAAGATAAAGTAGGATCAAAAGGCTGGGACCCTGTTTTTAAAGACCTTAAATGCCATCTAAGAAGTCTGGTTTATATTTTGCAGGGAAGAAGAAAACTAAAAGAAACTGAGTATGAGACTGACATGATCAGAAGGTTTAAGATCCTTTACTGTCCCCAAATTTGCAGATTCTCTGACTTGGTATCTCTGAATTTTAGTTTCTTTAATTAACAAATTGTGCAACTAGCACTTCCCTGTCTATTTCACACAGGGACCAAATCACAAAGACCAAATAAGATAATGCGCATTCCATGGGAGCTAAATAAAAGTAGTGTTACTATTATTACTTTAGTCTGAAGTATGTCATATGTTAGCGTGGGAACTAAGCATTCCAACACTTTTTTAAAAACCTTCTTATTTGCCCATTAGAGTTTCCAACTGTGGCAAAAGCATATTTTCAGCATGCAATGTCATGGACCATAGAACCCAAATGCAATGTTGGGTTGTATTTCCAAGATAACAGACTAATAAACTCTAAGGAACTATAGATTCTAAACTAACAAGGGTCTGAAACTAACAGAGGGCCACATTCGAAGACTGATGTGGAAACAGTGCTATGTCTCAGGCTTCCTTTATCTTTCTGCTCTGCCAGTTTGAGACTGTGGCCTCCATCATCAAAGTCCAAAGATGGCTGCTGCGACTTCAGACATCACCTCCACTTTCAGGGAGGAGGAAAAGAGTGGGAAGGGAAAAGACTGAATCTTCAAGTTGAATCAATGCTTCCCCTCCCAGAACTATTTCTATTTAGGCCTCACTGGCCACCCCTTAAGCACAGGGAGAGCTGGGAAATGTAGTCTTTTAGCTGAACACAAGTCATCCCCAAATAAAATCAAGCTTCCACGGGTAAGGAAAAAGAAGAGAATGGGTATTGGGTAGGCAATTAGCTCTCTTGGCCATATATAGTGTCTTGGCAGGAGCCTTGGATCAAATCCTGGATTCAGATTTTACTTTTGTCCTTAATGTTGGCTCACTGAGCATGTTACTTTCTGAGATTCAACTTTTTGCTTCTGTAAAATGGTGCTAAAAATTGTACTTTATAAAGATTTTTATTTTACCAACCATTTTGAGCATTCTGTGAGATAATCCATACAATATGTCCAGAACAATGTCTGGCACAGTACTGATGCTCAAGGCATACCTGTTGAATCTAAATCTAACTG
>PVHT021183634.1:23222987-23263049 GCA_004024745.2 Catagonus wagneri | reverse complement strand
TAGGAACCATGAGGTTGCGGGTTCGATCCCTGCCCTTGCTCAGTGGGTTAACGATCCGGCGTTGCCGTGAGCTGTGGTGTAGGTCGCAGACGCGGCTCGGATCCTGCGTTGCTGTGGCTGCGGCGCAGGCCAGTGGCCACAGCTCCGATTAGACCCCTAGCCTGGGAACCTCCACATGCCGCGGGTGCGGCCATAAACCTGAGGCCATAAAATGACAAAAGGCAAAAATAAATAAATAAATAAATAAATCTAACTGTACCCTGTACCAGGTGCTAGGCTAGAAGTGAGGAACACATCAGGACATAATCTCTGCCCTCAAGGAACAATAAGTGTGAGTGTGTGGGTCTGTGTATGATGATACATGTCACACGGGAACTGTGCCCGCACATCCATACCCTGGATGCTGAGAAGAGTGGCTGTTGATGGTTCCCAGCCTCGCGCCTCAGTTAGAATTGCCTTCAACTGCCCGCCTCCAGGTTACTCTCCAGCTTAGGGGTGGTCCATGGCCAATGACTGACTAACGCATGGTAAAAAGCCCAGCCCATTTGCCTCAATTTGGGCGCAACTCAGGACTCCAGAACTCCCCGAAAGGTTACTCGAGGCTCAGTTGCACCTGCATGCTATCTTTCTTCCTCAATCCAGTCCTTTTTCCTTCACCTTCTTATGGGTGTATCTCTCAAAATCATCCCCCAGTCACTGTGTGCAACCCTCCCTCTCCGAGCCCATTTCCAGGAAACCCAATCTGTGATACATAATAGTTTACCGCCAAGAGATTTCTCAGGTGTCTTCAGTCACGAGGCTGGGAACTGGAACTAGGGAGTCATCAGGCCAGCTATTATCCTCTCTTTCATCACTTTCTTGCATCTCTGCTGCATGACCGCTTCCCAACAAGCCAGGCTTTTCATGACCTCTAGCAGTTCTGAGGCCATATCGCGACTTCTACTCAACTTCACACCCCACCCCCCCAACTCCCTCATTCTCCGGGTATTTCTTTACCAGTCCTACAAGAGAGCATCTGATTGGCTCAGCTCACCTATTCAAGTCAAGCCACCTCATAGGCTGTCAGCAAACCCAGCGATTGACAGACGTTGCACCAGGAACCTACCTCCAGTCCAATCAGCTGTGGTTGTGGGGTGTAAATGGTGAAGTCTCTTGGCCCTGCAGCCTCCCCTTCCGCAGAGCTAGTGGGGGGATGGGTAGGTGATGGCAGTAAGGAGTTCAGTGTATATAAAGGGTGGTCTCAGCGCAAATGAAGCCCCTGAAAACCCAGGTGAAAGGAAAGGGCAAGAATCAGAACGCTGTGGCAAGCAAGAAGGCAAGGCTGCTGTCGCCGTGTTCTTGGCTAAGGAGAAAACCAGCTTGATTTGGAATAAAGGGCCGAGGGAGGCAGAGAAAAGCGTGGGAATGTGTGGAATGAAGCCACGTGGGTTGGCCCTGCCTGTTTTCAAGGGAAGCTGAAGTCCAGATATTGAACCACAGGAAGAAAACGGTGGCGGGACCCGGGGCCAAGTGCAGCGGGGAAGGGAGCCGACAAGCAGTCAGGTGTCCCTGGGACAGATTTAGTTCCCTTTTGTTCTTTCAGTACAAGCTGTGCGCCACTGGGAGACCTCAGCTTGCCCGCGGGGCAGGTGCTCCCAGACCACGTGCCCCGCCTCTTGGAGTGTTTTCTTCCACCTCCCGTGCCCTTGGCAACAGCCTCCCTGTTTCAAAAGTCCCCACGGCGCAGTTTCCTTCCTCCTGTAGCTTGCGCTGAGGAAGGCGTGATATAGCCTCACTTTGAGGATACCCACAAACTGTGTAAGATAGGACGAGGGGCCTTACCTGCTTTTTATGATGCTCTCCGGTTCAGTAGCCACCAGCCTCCTGTGGCTCCTTACGTTCAATTACAATTTTTTATTTGCTTTCTGGCAGCACCCCTGGCATATGGAAGTTCTCCGGCCAGGGATCAAGTTTGAGCTGGAACTGCAACTATGCCACAGCCAGAGCAATGCAGGATACTTTAACCCACTGCACCGGGTAGAGGATCTAACTGGCAATGCCACAGAGACAGGCCGGATCATTAACCCACCGGGCCACAGCATGAACTCCAAATTTAATTACACTTAGTAAAAATTTAAAATTCTGTCCCGTTGTCACACTGCCCACATGGCAGCGCTCCGTAGCTCAGTGTGTCTCGTGGCTGCCATACTGGACAGTGGCGATAGAGAACAGGTCCACCATTCTAGAAAGGTCTGTGGGACAGTGCTGCCTTAGAACTGAGCTTCAGAGTGCAGCTCTTCTGTCCTTTATGGTAACTTGGTCCCTGAAACAGCGCCAAGCACGTAGCACGTGTCCAATGAGCAGCTGTGGAAAGAACGGCTTGACGAACAAATCCCCATTTGCAGAGGAGAAGAGGGACTTGGAGAGCTGTTACTTCCGTAGGCGGTCCAGCTAACACAAAGCAGAGCAGGGACCCCAACCCAATCCCTCCACCTGCCAGCAAATCCTAATTCAGGCCTTTTTGCCACCAACCTCTGATAGGAGGAAGTGGTCCGAGGCTGTCACCCTAGCAACCTCCTATAGCTGACTGGCAAACCACTCCCCCCTCCACCCTTTAGTTTTACTGAGAAGTTTAACGCGTACAGCAAGATGGTTTGATTTATATATGTTGTGCAGTGATTACAATAGGTTTATTTAACATCTATCATTTCATATATGCAATAAGAATAGAAAAGTCTTTTTCTGGGTATCATATTTTTAAATGTTTTATTTTATTTAAAAAATTTTTCTTAATCTGGAGTTCCCTGCATGGTGTTGCAGAAATGAATCCAACTAAGAACCATGAGGTTGCAGGTTCAATACATGGCCTCGCTCAGTGGGTTAAGAATCCGGCATTGCCGTGAGCTGTGGTGCGAGTTGCAGATTCAGCTCGGATCTGGCCTTGCTGTGGCTGTGGCATAGGCTGGCAGCTGTAGCTCCCATTAGACCCCTAGCCTGGGAACCTCCATATGCGGCAGGTGTGGCCCTAGAAAAAAAAGTTGATTTTCTAGTTTTTTTTTTTTTTTGGTTCAGATATGTTCAGTAAAATTGCCATTAAATATGCTTCTAAAACACAACTTTTATTTTTGCCAAGTTTAAGCTAAAATGGCATGTCTTATCTGAATTTGTCATATTTGCTGCAAATACTTTTCTCGGTTTCTTTTTCTTTTTGCTTTTTAGGGTTGCACCTGCAGCATATGGAAGTTCCCAGTCTAGGGGTCTAATCAGAGCTGCAGATTCTGACCTCACCACAGGTACACTGCAGCTCCCCACAATGCCAGATCCTTAACCTACTGAGCAAGACCAGGGATTGAACCTGAATCCTCATGGATACCAGTCAGGTTCACAACCCACTGAGCCACAACAGGGAACTCCCTTTCTCACTTTCTAGGTTGCCTTTTTAGTGTTTATGATATTCTGAATTTTTATGTGATCAAATCTAGAAATCTTTTTCTCTCATCTCCCCTAGCCCCTTTAAAAACTTTTTGCCGTGGGGATAAAAGTGATGGGATGTCAAGCAACACAGAAGGGGAGGCACAGCATCCTATTTGAGATCAGCCATATAAAGAGTATTGGCCTGCATCCATTAACAGGTTTATTGGTACTTACTTATTCGTGTGTTTGTGTGTCTTTGTCTATGTGTGTGTATCTAGGGGCACAGAGATGAATCATTCATGATTCTCTCTCCAGGAGGGAGATAACATGAGCATGATCAGTAACTCAAGATCGGCAACATGTTCCCAGCCATCACAGAGGGCCAGAGGAGGGAACATTGCTCTCTGAACTGGAGTCATGGAAGGGGCAAGCAAGGAAGGCTTCCTGGAGGAGAGGGCATTTGAGCTGGACCTGGACGACTGGAAAGGCATGCGACATGTGGATATGAGGAAATGGGAAGACAGGTCTGCAAGAACTGCTAAGAAGTTGCTACATTCTTGCCAGGAGAGGAGCAAGAAGACCCTGTGGGGAGCACTGGGCAAAACCCCCTCCTTCTTAGAGTGATGGGCAAATACAGGCTGTCCACAGTTCACAAAGAAAGAATTGTGTTAAAGCAGGTCATCTTCTTATGAAGGTTTGGAATTCCAAATTGACTTATCCATTTAATCCACACCAGCTTTGCAGCATTAACCAGTAGAATACCTTTTGATGGTGATGTGTATAAAAGTGGAAACAGATTGAGGGCTCTTGCTTGAAAACCGGTCCTTGTGGTAATACAGTTCTAAATGGAATAAGATGAGGCACGAACTCATAATTTTTGCAACTTTGGAGGAGGTCTCTGGACTCTGCTGGTGTTTACGCAATGAGGCCAGCATGTGGAATGCTTTGGCCAGTGATAGGTTCATTTTAGGGAGAGATCAAATTATCAGCGCCCTTTCGCGTTTACACAGAATAACTCTTTCTGGGGAACTCCTCAGTCCAGTCAACTTTTGTGGGTGTGGGGCCATGGATCACTGACCAACACCCAGGTCACAGTGATTGGTTCAAGGGGTGAGCCTGGGCCAATCAGAATGCTCGCCTGAGCAGCTCTGAATGGGCCTGGAGAGAACGCTGTCTTTCCAACTTTAGGGCTACAAGAATCAGCCAGCTACCAGGCCAAAGGAAGGCATCAAGATAATGAAGACCAGAGAAGCAGAAACAGAACGATTCAAGAATTCAGTCCCTCCACTGAGCTGTCCTACTTATAGTCTTCCTTCCATTCTGGCACTGCCCTCGTGTCCTGCCCAGGACTCCTTTTTGGTTTACGCTGATTTGAGTTGGATTCCTGTCGGTTGCAATGGGAAGAATCCTGTCTGACACAGGAGGAGTAAAAGTCTGATTTGTACACTTAATTTCACTGCCAAGTTTAATGTTTTTCACTTGTCCAATATATGCATCAGTAGCAACATGCAGCCTTTAAAAAAGTATACGGTAATTTTTAGAATGATGCATTACAGAGGTTTAGGCTATTGCAATAAGCAAAAGAAAAGGAAATTCACCTATTACCCTATCCATAGAGACAGCCACACTTAACATACGGGGATCCCCAACCCCTCCCTGACTTTCTGCTATCATCTGAATATCTATGTATCTATCTTTGATCTATTTTTATCTCTTTTTGATCTATGTCTTTGATCTTTTATTATCTCTTTGATCTGTCATCTATCTATCTATATATCTAAAAGAGTAACAGCCAAAGCAGTTATTTTGTGATACTTATTATTAGGGTCTAATTTTCCGTATACTCACTCAATCTTCATAACAACCCTTTGACTTAGGTATTATTATCCCCAGTTAATAGATGAGAAAACTGATGCTTAGAAAAGCACAGAAAGGTTAAAGAACACAGGCTCAGAGGGCTTAGCTATCTAACCCATGGACTTGCAACCAGCAAATGGTGAGGAGCTGGGATTTGAATCTAGGTTGTTTTGCTCCAGAATCTGTATTCTTGGCCACCACACTGTACTGACTTTACCTGAAGTTAGATTCACAGGTAATACTATTCTGTATCCTGAGTCAGTTACTTATCAAAATGCCACAAATTTTTACTATCAGAGCTGCCCAGTATCCTATAACAAAAGTGCATCAAACTCTATTGAGCCAGACTCGGATGAGTATTGTTTCCAAATCTTTGTTATTATAAAAATACCTCACTGAAAGAACATATTTAAAAACCGTCTTGTGGAGTTCTTGTAGTGGCTCAGAGGTTAATGAATCCGACCAGGAACCATGAGGTTGCGGGTTCAATCCCTGGCCTTGCTCAGTGGATTAAGGAGCTGGTGTTGCTGTGAGCTGTGGTGTAGGTCGCAGATGCGGCTTGGATCTGGCGTTGCTGTGGCTGAGATGTAGGCCAGCAGCTGCAACTCCGATTCAGCCCCTAGCTGAACCTCCCTGTCCTGTGGGTGCGCCCCTAAAAAACTAAACAAACAAACAAACAAACAAATAAACAAACTGTCTTGATATCGTAAGACAGAACAATTAAATTATTCCCAAAGTTCAGATTTTCAGAAGTGGAGTTACTGGGTTGGTGGGTTTGCAACCACAAACTCCTTGGAAAAACTTAAATGCTCCCTCCTGGGGACTGATGAAACTATTTTTTGAGTTTAGTTGGTGTTTTTTTAACAACTAAAAAGTTGCGATTAAATTCATATAATAAAATCACCATTTCCAATTGTGCTGTTCAGTGGTTTTTAATTTCATCTTCCCCCCAAAGAAATGCCGTCTGTTTTTGTATTTGTGTGTGTCTTTTTAGAGTCACACCCGCGGCATATCGAGGTTCCCAGGCTAGGGGTTGAATCAGAGCTGCAGCTGCCAGCCTACACCACAGCCACGGCAACGCCAGTTCTGAGCCGTGTTTGTGACCTACACCACAGTTCACGGCAATGCCAGATCCTTAACCCAGTGAGTAAGGCCAAGGATTGAACCTGCATCGTCACGGATGCCAGTCAGATTAGTTTCCGCTGAGCCATTCGGGAACTCCCCAGAAATGCTGTCTTTATTAGCAGTCACTCCCCTTTCCCCTTTCTCCTTCCTCCCAACCCCTGGCAACTTCTGATCTACCTCTGTCTCTATGAATTTGCCTTTTCTGAACAATAGATATTAATGCAGTCATATAATATTTGACTTTGTGTGTCTGGCTGTGTTTACTTAGCATGTTTTCAAGGAGGTTCATCCATGTTGTAGTGTGTATCAGAACTTCTTTCCTTTTTATGGCCAAATAATATTCCACTGCATGGCTACAGCACATTTTGTTTATCCATCCAACAGCTGATGGACATTTGGGTGGTTTCCATTTTTAATCCTTTATGAAGAGTCCCATCATGAACACTTCAGTTCTTGATGTTATGAAGGAAAGAGGGAGGAGAGCTTCTCCCCCCGAGATGAAGGAGGCAGAAAGAAGATAAGGAAAGAGTTTGTGGGGGAGGGCTCGCCAATTTACTTCAGTGCTGAAATATAGAAATAAAGGAATTTGGAGGAGGGGGCCATCTGCGAGGGAAGAGATTGGCTCTTCTTGCTTTTGGACAATGCTTGCATAAGCCAAAAAGAGAATTCCTACCAGCTCTTTGTTATGGAGGACGACCCAGAGTTAATAGAAGAAGGGAGAGACTGCTGAAGGACTATAACTTGAATATTTATTTTAGAATATATTTTTCCAGGCCTTTCCCAGTTGTTTCTGTCTCAGGTTTCTGAGTTTTTATGTTTGCGTTATAAATAGCATCCATCCTTTGGTTTCGGAACTTGACTTACCGGCCTTGATGACTATCAAGACTGTTCTCATTTCCACGCCTCTGCCTTTGCCAGGTAGGTCTCTCGCTGCAGCCAAAACCGTGTACCTGGTCTTGGTGGAATCTAAGAGCCAAGTTCCTGGCCGGGGCCCGAAGGTCTAGGTCAGAATGACCACACACTCTGCACGGAGTCCAGAAAGCTCTCCTCTTCACACCAGGTAGTTTGGCTGTATTTTTTTCCTTGCTGTGTCATGTCCATTTCAAAATATTTACTTTTCTGCTTCCCTTTCTTTTTCCTGCACTGTTTTATAGGGTATACTGATAGCTGTCATGTACAATTTAGTCCACAGAGTACAGGAAACTGAGATAGACCATGGTCCGGAAGAAAGGGAATTTTTGCCAGCTGTAATTGATGGCTGTCCTGGCTGATCCCTTATGGGGAAGGGCGAGCCGATCTTCAGTTGTATAGGGATGGTGGGTCCACGTCAGGCAGGCACATTGCTGCTTTAGAAGTGTGGGAAGGGTATGAACTGGTATGAAACCCACCCATGTAAAGGGGTGGATTATAGTGGCCATTTGTTTTTGGTCATTCAGTTTCTAAATTTCAAAACACTACCACATAAGGCAGTGATCACCTCCCACGTCTCCCGTTACAGGCTCCGAAAATGCCACATGTTTGCTTTCTGGCCTCCCTTGCAGCTAGGCCTGGGCACATGAGCCTGACCACCAGTGACAAGCATCCACCCCAGAACTCAGAGATGACAGGCAGCAGGGACTATGTGGGTTCCTTCTGTGAGGGTGTCAACGGCAGGGCCAGCTCTATCCAGTGTCCAAAGCAGGATGGGCTTCAGCAGTGTCAGCAGTTCATGTTGTGTTCATAGGGAGAGTGACAGTAGCGTCCACAGGGACCAGTTCTGAGATATGATTTTGATATGATTGATACCAGCCACAGTAGAACACCAAGAGACATTTCCTCCCTTGATTCACAGTTGTCTGCTTGGCATTAAATGATGGGATGCAAGTTACAGCCACTGAGGCATGAGGCTTATTTCCAGAAAATGCTCAGTCAGAAATCTTGGGCTTGGTACCAGGCGGTCAATGAGCAGTTCTGAAAGACAACAAAAACCATGGACCCATTTCTCAAAGTGAAAGTGGGAAGGGGATGGAGTTCCAGGCTGGGGAGAGGGTTTCAGGTTAGGCTAGAAACCCATCAAGCCCTGTTGGGTTTTCCATGGGGCTTCAGGGCAGGACAGATGACCCAGTGGTTCCCCTGGTCAATGCGAGGAAGCACGGTTGGAACGGCCACTGTGCAGGACTCCAGGGCTCATGATGCATTTCGTCATCCATGAAGGAACAGAGATGCCAAAAACGTGAGGTTTCTTGGGGAGCCACCTGGCTGAGGGTTGGGATGCATAAATCTGGAAACCCACAGGGGTGGGTACTGCTGATGGGGGCCGGAGGGTATCCCCCCAACTCCTGCCCCACCCTCCAAGGAGGAAGGGAGATGGTTTTCCTTCATGCTGGAGGGAGCCAGGGTAATAATGAATCCTACTAAAGAAAATCATGCACAACACCTGTCCCAAGGACACCAACCAGCAAAGGCCAACATCCAGACCGAAGTTGGGGAGCTCTCCTTCACCCGAGTGTGCTGCCCCGTTGGTCTTACCTGTAGGGCTGGAAAGAAGAGTGAAGTTCCCAAGAATCTGGGCAGATGGAGGAGGGGCGGGGAAGGAAGTTCAGGGAGAATTTGGATGTCTGATTCTAGTTATGATAAAACATGAATTCGCTGCTACAGACAAGTCGTGTCCTCTCCCAGATTCCTATGTGGAAGCTCTAGTCCCTCACTGCATTGGTATTTGTAGATGGGGCCTTGGGAAGATAATTAGGTTTAGATGCAGTCATGAGGGACCCCCATGACAGGATGCGTGTCCTTATAAAAAGAGACACCAAGGCTCACTCTCTCCATCATGTGAGGACACCGCGAGAAGGCACAAAGAGAAGCCAGGAAGAGAGCTCTTACCAGGAAGTGCATCTGCTAGCATCTTGATCTTGGACTTCTCTGGATCCAGAACTGTGAGAAATAAACGTCTGCTGTTTAAAGCCACCCAGTCGATGGTTTTTTGTTATTACAGCCTGAGAAGACTAAGACAACTGCATATTCAGTCCAGCAAGCTATTTTAATAACTGGATTTGATTATAGAAATCATTTGAATGGATTAAAATGTAAACAAGAATAGCAGAGAACACACACATTGTAGTTGTTTGGAGTGCTCAGAACCCAGAAATGTCTACACCATTTTTAAGAATAAACCTTCATGGGAGTTCCCGTCATGGCTCAGTGGTAACAAACACAACTAATATCCATGAGGATGTGGTTTTGATCCCCTGTCTCGCTCAGTGGGTTAAGGATCCAGTGTTGAGTGAGCTGTTGGGATCCCACGTTGCTGTGGCTGTGGCGTAGGCTGGCAGCTGCAGCCCAGATCCAACCCGTAGTTTGAGAACTTCCATATGCCGCAGGTGTGCCCCCCCCCCCAAAAGAATAACCTTTCACGTTCAGATATAGCTGTGTGGGACTCCTCAGACTGGTTATACTGTGTCCCTAAAGATAGATCTCAGACCCAAAGAATAACCTTGTTATCTTCTCCACACCTAGTTCTGTTTGCAGCCTCAAATCTCAAATCCCCACCCACACCCACCTAGTTTCCCAACCTTGGCTGCATCCTTGGCCCCTCCCTTGGCACACCCCTCAGTTTTCAAGTCATACTTCTTCCTCTTAAACATGTCTGGGCTACGACCACTTACCTTGTCTTAAAAGCCACCATCTCCTTCCCTGGACCTTAGCCATCATGTCCCAGCAGGTCTTCTGCTTTTCCTCTGGTTTGGACAATGATGTTGGAAGCCCTGGGGTGGCCTAGGGTGGAATTCTGGAGGCTTCCTCAACAAGAGGAATCCAGAGGATTAGGAACAAACCAGCAAAGATACAAGTGTGGCCATGGAGGAAGACTGACCTGTACAATTTAAGGGTGGGGATTTGGAGTTTCTAGAAAAGAGGAAGTTTGTGTTAGTCTATTCTTATTCAAATGATGTGTGTATGTAATGGCTGAGTGCTGATCACGTGGGAGCTGTCAGTGCCATTCAAGATGGTGGGTCAGTTTAGCTTATGTGACAAAATGGCATACCAGGTCTTCAGCAGTATAACTTCTCAGAAATCAGTAGACCTGAAGTCATAGAATCTGCAGGGGAGGCTGCTAATTGTGTCCTAATAATGATTTCCCCTTCTTAAATAACAAAACTCGAATTTTGGATAGATTGTCATCCAGAGTAAAGACTGCTTTTTTTTTTTTTTTTTTGCTTTTTAGGGCCGCACCCGTGGCATATGGAGGTTCCCAGGCTAGGGGTTGAATAACTGGAGCTACAGCGATGCCAGATCTGAGCCACGTTTGCGACCTACACCAGAGCTCACAGCAACACTGGATCCTTAACCCACTGAGCGAGGCCAGGGATCAAACCTGCAACCTCATGGTTCCTAGTCAGATTCGTTTTCACTGTGCCACGATGGGAATTCCAAAATTACATTTCTTAACCCTCTTTCAGCTAGGTGTATCTGTATGATCAAGTTGTGGCAAACTCTGTTTATCAGAGTAGTCTATGTAATTTTAGGAATTATCTTTAAAGGGAAGGGCATTCCCTTTTTCTCCCTTTTCCTCTTTCCTACTTCTGGAATGTGGATGTGATGGCTGGAGCTGGAGCAGCCATTTTGGACTATGAGGTGAAGGTGTACATTGAGGATAGTGGCATGACCATGCTGGAGGAGCATGGGTCCCAGTGACTGTGGAGCCACTGTACCAGTTCTGGACTCCTATGTTTATGTGAGAATAAACTTTTATTCTTCTACAACCACCTTCACTTTGGATTTTGAATTCAGAATTTGATACTTGAAAATGTGATGCTGTAAATAACATCTAAAATGTAGCATTGGCTTAGTAGAATTGGTAGGCAGTGGATGGCAAGGATAGTCTTTTATATAATGGCTAAATATTTGATGAAATTGGATAGGTCACATGCTGACTGAAGTGATGGCAATAGAGGAAATGGTGGGAGAGTGCCAAAAGTGTGAATGTTGTTCCTTGTTGCTCTTCACAAAGTCATAGAAGAGTGAGATGAACTGGGGCTAGTGCCAGACAGACTGCAGAAAAAGTGGAAGGCAATATTGCTTTACTAAGGGAGGCACTGTCTGCAGCCTGTGCTCAAAATTGATTAAAGTCTTAAAGCAAAGAAAATGACAGCTGTCTCTGTTCTCCAAACTGCAGCTACTAAGACCAATGGCCTTAATGTGGCAGCCTTAGCAGGGAACAAATCTGGGAGCAGCAAGCCATTTTTCAAGACTTTTCTGTCTGAAAATGCAAGCTAATAACTCCAAAGATCAGACTGAGGGTCTTGCCTTCCCACTCAAACTTCTCTGACAGGTGGCCTCAAGCCTGCTCCTTTTAAGTTAAGACGAGGCAAAGGCAGAGCACAGGACACCAGTCTAGACCAGATCTTTGGCTGTGGGTACTAGGTGGAACTGTATTGGTAGAGAAACCACAATCCTAGGCAGCCCTAAACTGCCCCGGGAGTAAGCAGGTTGCAAAAGCTGTGCTGTCCCTAAAAAGGCTGCCCTCTGCCGTCCCACTTTGGACATGACCATGGAGGTCAATGGACAAGGAGTCCCTCCCAGAGAGTGGGACTGGGCTGTCAGGTGGCCATCCAGGGGACTCGCTGGCTGGCCAGAGGCGTCATCACTCTTACTGCAGTGGGGCTTGGATAACTGCTTGCAGTGGTGTTTCCCGCTCCTTCCTATTATGAATGAGTTTTCAGTGGCTGTTTTCTTACTCTTACTTCACTACTTTTTAAAGGCTTGTGTTGGGAGAAGATAGCTTGTTTTGAGTTTATGGGTCATTAGACCACAAGAAGCCCCCAGAGCTGACAGAGAAGACCTCAGATCACCCAAATGTTATTTTAGCTTGTGCTCCACGCCATCACCAGATGGAGTTTGGGTTGTCTACCTTGGGGAGAGGAAGAATGGGTCTACATGAGGCAAGAAAGGTGACACCGAAGGGTGAGCTATAGCAGAGACCACTAATTGTCCCTTACACCCATTCTCTCCTTGTTTCTCAGAACCAGAATGCCTGAATTTTAGTGAGGCACATGACTTCTTGGACTAAAAACTACCTTTCCCAGACTCCCTTGCAGTAGGTATGGCCCTGTAAGTTCAGATCAATGAGATGCACAACATCCGGATGACATGCCCTAAGGAATGGGTCTTGCTTTTCTTCTCCCCCCTCTTCCATTCTGCCTGCTGGAAAGTGAGCATGGCTGGAGCCACCCTCATGAACCTCAATGTAGATGCTGCAAACAGGGAAGGGCAGAGCAACAAAGTTGAAAGGAGCCTGGGACCCCTGGGATCACGGTGTCACCTGGCAGCTCTGCATGGTAGAGGGTAAAGAAACTCCTGCTGCTGTCATGACAACTGAACCTAATTCTTTGTTCATTCTGCCTTTTTAGGGCTTCACCCACAGAAGATGGAAGTTCGCAGGCTACAGGTTGGAGTTGCAGCTGCTGGCCAATACCACAGCCACAGCAACACAGGATCCGAGCCACATCTGTGACCTACACAACTCAGATCCTTAGCCCACTGAGCGAGGCCAGGGATTGAACCCGCATCCTCATGGGTACTACGTAGGGTTCTTAATCCACTGAGCTACAACACTGAAACTAATTCTGATCTAGAACTTGCCACACAAGGTCAAGGCTCTCCATGGTCATGTTTCTGATCAGAGGGAAGTAGATATGGGCAGAGAGCACTCTCTTCCAAGAGGGTTAACACGTACTTAAAAAAAAAGGCAAACAAAATGAGAAAACATGTCCACAAATCAAGACATTGGAATAAAAATGTCAACACACAACGATAGTGTTGCATAGCTTGAATGTTTTTATATTGATCAAACTGGTTTTCAGCAGACTCACTGAAAGTACAGGCCAGAATGAAAAACATTCCAAATTTATAGGCAAAATACTGCTGATCATTTAAAATACCTTTTAACACTACATGACAACACCAATCCCTTGGTTGCTCCAGAAAGAAGATGAATGAATTATAGAGACACTGGACAGCCCGGCCATCAGACTCCTCCAGGCTGAGGTCAGACTCTTTGCCTGCTTTATTGAGCCGGTTCTTAGCTTAGGATGCAAGAGCCAGAGAGCAGCAATCCTTGCCTTTGCATTCAACAGCGCCAAGGTCCTGGGGACAAGTCCCAGAGAGATGATACATCTCCAATAGCTTGATGGGGGCTTTGGTTTAGGATTAATTTTGATTCTCTGGAATATACACTCCCAGAATTGTACCTGTGAGCTCATCTAGTCTAGCCCAACCTCCTCCTTTCACTCGAAAGTGAGGCCGAGGGCAGCACACGTTGTGTAAGTCCAGTCTAGACCCAAATCCTGCCTCTTACCGCCTTTCCCCAATGATGCTGCCTCTTTGCTGCCTCTGACGCTGATAACTTCTGAGGGACAAGTAACATCAACTGGCAACTTAGCAGCAATAGCATCTAATCTAATCTCAAAGCAAAAGTCATATCAGTTACTGGGCTAGGAACGAAAGGGCAGCACAGGTTTGTGATCCAACCAACCAAATGGAGCTGAAGCTCTTTTCCTGGAAAGTCCAAATAGCAAGTGCAGGTTCTACAGAGTGACACCAGGAGGGATCTCCATCTTGATTAAGTCTGCACACCACCATGTCTAATCAGATTTTCCCAGAGTGCCAGAATATAGGATGGGAGTGTCTTCTCCATTTTTCACTCAGATTTCCCCAGCAAAATATTTATCCTGATTTTGATGAAGCTCTTCACTTTAGGCAAAAAAAAAAAAAAAAAAAAAGAAAAAAGAAAAAAAAAGAAAAGGCTTCTTGGGCATAATTACTTAAGTGTATAAAGTGGTGAAGCAGGAATCTTGAGCTCCAGGATTTAATTGGCAGCACCTATGGTATCTACTTGCATATTCTGTTCCTTTAGATAATTCTCTTGCCTTGTTCTTCCCCAGGATTTTATGGGTTTTGTTCCTGGTAACATCTGCTGAGTCTGAACTACTGACCTGCACAGTGGCAGAAAAAAAGGCTGGTTGCAACCTCTGGTAAACTTTTTTTAGTAATTGACATAATGATACTAGCAGCATTTCTTGAACCATATTAAATAATTTGTTTCTTAAAAAAAATAATAAAACACAAGTCTCCAAACACATTTAGACTTCATGAGCTTTTTGCACAGAAGGTAATGATGCCTTTTTTATCAAATGGCAATGATTTGCTCAGTATCTTGATGGCAGTTAAATTTTATGTCAGCCTTCACTCTTTTTTGGTGCTTGGTTGAGCGAATTTTCTGAGCCCAGACTGAACAGAAGTCCTTGTGTGCTCTTTCTTTGTCCCCTTGACTCTTTCTAGAAGAAAAGCGATTTTCTCTTATAAAAACCCAGGTGATTCTCTTCTGTTTCATGGCTTTCCGGGCCAGTCTTTGATAAATAAACTTTTCAAAGTAATCCATCCAGAGCAGTTTCAGATTCCAGTTGAAAATTCACTTTAATAGCATGATCTTTTCAACCTCAATCTCAAGTCCTCAGTATCATTATCTTTTCTCCTATTTTACAGATGAGGAGATGGATGTAAAGCCTTAGTGACTACAGCCAGGGCTGGTTGTTGAGGGAGATCAGAAACCAAATCCCCCCTCTGAGCTCTAAACTCTGCTGCTGTACTTCCCGAGCCTGGCATGATACTGACAAGGATGTGGCCTCTGTGTCTCCTAGTTTACAGATGAGAAGATGGATGTAAAGCCTCAGTGACTACACCCAGGGCTAGTTGTTGCACCGTATGGGTTATGACCCTGCATAACACCTCCCTGCCACTTAGTCATAAAACATCAGCGCAGGGGGAAAAGACAGGAAGAATGCAGTAAATATGCTAGGTCTGGAGACAAAGAACCTTTGAAACAGGGCCCCTACTGAAAAGGCCTTCTTTACCCATCTTGCAACCATGAAACTACTCAGTTGGTCCAGAGTTTGCTAAATACCAAAATGGCTTCATTTCAGGGCACTTAAACATGAAACCATCCTTTTTCTATAAATCCTGTTAAGAAATTGGATACTTAGTTAGCTGCTCCTCCTGGATACATAAAACCACTATTGAAAAATACCACGTTCGAATTTTTATGCAATTTATTTTCCTTAAATAATAATTTGCTACAGTCCTGTCACAAATTTTTTTTAAAAAAATGTAACACAGTATTAACAAAGGCAGAATTCTTTAGGACAATCAAAATCACGGTGTACTTAGAATAAATTAACATCAAATTGTGTTTATATTCAGATAGTCTGATCCTCTCCTTTGAAATGAAATGGAGACCATTGTAACTAAGAGTGAATGCACACATTTGTTCTTCTATACAGAGACTCATTTATATAAACTCAACTGTAATTTGAATCAACTTAGGGATCCTAAGAAACACTCACCCATGGGCACACGCGTGCGTGCACACACACACACAGACTGACACACATACCCATGAGCCGCCCTCTAGAAGCTGGGTTTCCCATGGTTCAATGACTAGAGCTTTCCACAGAAGGGCCAAAGATTCTGAATGTTTAGATGAGATCCCATCTCCCCTCAGGAAATCGTAATGTTTTCAAGTGCAAAAGCTCGAAGTAGCAGCAATCCATGTATTATTCAGTAGTCGGTGCTTCCTGGGTTCTGAGAGTACAGCGGGAGGCAAGGAGAGGCAAGAAGCACCTGCTCCCGAACTGACCTGCGGGACGACACCGGGAGTCTTCCTTCTCGGAGTCTCAGCTGAAAACTCGACCCGAGACCTGCGCTGCGCATCCGGTGCAGGCACCGCGTGTGAACCTGGGGAGGGTCGCGAGGGCGGAGGAAAGCAGGGCATCTGAGTCTTAGCAAGGCGGATGCGGGAAGTGGCAAGGAGATGGGGCAAAGCGAGGGAGGGCAGAGAAGGCACTGCTCGTCCTCGGCCTGCCGCCCCACCCGCTGCCGCTGCGTACGCCCCCCGGGGTTCCCATAGCGTGACCGCCGGGTGTTCCAGTTCCGCCCAGATACCCAGAGAGCTCAGCCCTTTGTCCTCTACGCATATACACACAACGCATCCAAGCAACTCCAAACAGCCACACCATCTTGCTTCCGGGACGTCAGCCGCGTCGCTGGAGTCCCCTCTCAATTGCCCAAGGATGGTTTACAGGAATCCGGTGACGGTGACACAGAGGGAGGAAGGCATTAGTCAGGCCCCAGACTGAGAGCCCCTTCTGCTTATTTCTCTCCGGAGGAGTGGCGGGCCTAAAAGACGCTTTAACCGCATGCATTATCTACACCGTTCTTATGTACACGATACCTTTTTCCTTTCTTTTTTCTTTTTTGCTTATAGAAATTTAAAGTGCCTGGGTTCAAAGGTGCTCATTTCTTTCCCACGGCCTGCAAATTCCTCTTGCTGCTTCCAGAGAGGAGGAGGGCGCCCTTGGGAAAGAGGAATGAACGTCTTCACAGCGGTCCTAACTGGGACCCAGCACTTGGACTAGGCCTTCTTCATAAACACGAAGAATTGCTTCACACACAAACTTGTACTGGCTCTGGGAAGGAAAAGAAAGCTGTCAAACTGGCCGGTGGCTCCACAAACCCTGCCTCGCACCACATACACGCTTATTCTTTCACCTCATTCATCGATACCCTGAGCTCCAGCGCCGGCCAGGCCAGGCCAGGCCAGGCCCCCCAATCCCCCCGGCTGCATCAGGAACAGAGAGTGGAGAAGACACACTTGTGAACACGTTATTCTAGGTGATGAGGGCTGGGGGCTACTCCTGGGGGTTGGGCCACAGGGCATGGAACGCGGCAGAGGGAGGGGCCGGCAGCCCGGGAGAGTCGGGGAGGGGGCGAAGGTTGCTGCACGTGGCCATTGCGGGGTGCACATGCCAGTACGGAGGTCCAACCAGGATTGACCCGTGCGGAACAGCGCAGTCAGGGCTCGCGGTCTGGCCTGGGACACCTGGGTGGAGTGGAGTGTGGAGGTGGGGGGCACGGGTGGGCTGGGACCTGGTTTTGGAGGGCCCTGCTGGGGGGTGAGGTGCATGGGTTCTGCCTTCAGAAGGAGAACACGTGATGGGTCAGGGGCTCGACAGTGCACAGGGCAACCTGGTGCTCCCTGGCCAAGTGGCTGGCAGGAAACAAACCGTGAGGCTGCCGAAGTGGAGGGCAGCGAGAGGCAGTGGTCAGATAGGGTGGATGTTGGAACCGCGTAGTCCCTAACAAGCTCTGTGACCGTGGGCAGGTGACTCGGTTCCCTGGAACCTTGCTTTCTTGACCTGCCAAGCCCTTCGTGCAGGCCTGGCCATTACTAGTGTTTTTATTATTGGATTTCTACTCACTGACGTCTGCACCATCATGGCGCGCTGGTCTCGCATTTTCCGAACGATATCCAGTGGGTAAACGGGCAGGCTCCTCTCAATTAGGCACATGGCTGTTTCCATGGTGACCAACACACCGGTGCGACCTATCCCAGCACTGAGGGGAGAGGAGCAGAGACGGGATTTGCTCAGACAGCAGTTTCTGCACAGCCCGGCTCGGCTCCTCACCAGTTCCCACGTTTACTGAGACGGAGCCTTCCTCCCCTGACCTTCAGAGAACACAAAACACACGCTCCGGGGGCTCCCCAACAGGCCGGGGGCTTACAGACCAATGGGAAGAAACCCACCTTTCCGTGCAGACGCCACCCGCCCGTCTTATTCACATCTGCTGGGAAGGTCAGTGGACGCGGACCGTAGGGAAAGGGGAGGGAGGGACGGGTTCGCCAGCCCCGCGCTGCGTGCAGAAGTTTGTGCTTTCGTAAGGTGGCAGATCTTTTGCCAGAGTGAAGACAGAAAGCGAACGGAGCTCTGTGCCATGTGTGGCGTGTCTTGCAGGGTTTAGGTGGGTTGTCAGCCTTCTCCAGGCCTTTCCCAGAGAGTGCGCGTATTAGAAGCACGAAGCCGACGAGCCGCAGTTACCTGCAGTGAACGACCACGGGCTCGCCGTCCGCTCTCAGGGACCTCACGTAGTTCACGAATTCCAGAAAATCCGAGGAGTCATCAGGAACGCCGTGGTCGGGCCACGCCACGTACTGGAGGTGCGTCACCGTGTGCTCTTCTCCGGTCTGCGGGAGATGCAGAGTGGCCTGCCTGCGTCTACCTGGGTGGCGGCCCACGGGTGGGCAGGAGGATCCCGGCATGGGGCTGGCCTCCAGCCAGGAGGCTCCCGTCTCCGAACCTTCTTCTGCCTGCAGGGCACCGCCCTGTCGCGGCCCCTGCCAGCTCCTGCCCGCCTGCCCGCCCGCCTCATCTACGCTCCCGAACACCTGCTCGCCAGGCCACCTCCTGTCCACCGGCTCCTCCACCACGTCTGCCCACAGCAGTTTCTTCCTGTCCGCTCCTATGGTACTTGCTATCAGGAACCCCTCATGCTGGCTCTTTTTTAAAATTAATTAATTAATTAATTAATTTTCCTTTTTAGAGCTGCACTCATGGCATATGGAGGTTCCCAGGCTAGGGGTCGAACTGGAGCTACAGGCCCACACCACAGCCACAGCAACTCGGGATCCGAGGCGTGTCTGCGACCTACACACCTACATCACAGCTCGTGGCAACACGGGATCCTTAACCCACTGAGCGGGGCCAGGGATCCAATCCTCATGGATCCTAGTTGGGTTCATTAACCGCTGAGCCACGAAGGGAATGCCGAGATCTTTTTTTTTTTTGTCTTTTTGTCTTATCTAGGGCCGCACCCGCAGCATGTGGAGGTTCCCAGGCTAGGGGTCTAATCGGAGCTATAGCCGTCGGCCGACGCCACAGCCACAGCCACGCGGGATCTGAGCCATGTCTGCGACCTACACCACAGCTCATGGCAATGCCAGATCCTTAACCCGCTGAGTGATGCCAGGGATCGAACCCGCAACCTCATGGTTCCTAGTCAGATTTGTTAACCACTGAGCCATGACGGGAACTCCCCGGATCATTTTTTTTTTTAATGGGTAAAATATCCACAACAAGAAGTTTACCATTTTAAACATCCTTAAGTGTCCAGTGCAGTGGCATCAAGTACCTTCGCAATGCCGTACAACCACTGCCGCTCTCTCCTGGACCTTTCCATCTTCCCAAGCTGAAACACTGTGCCCACTAAACACTAACTCTTCTTTCTCCTTCCCTGCAGCCCTGGCAACCACCATCCTCCTTTCTGTCTCTGTGAATTGACTACTCCAGGCACCTCACACGAGAGATGTCCCATAGCATTTGTCCTTTGGTGGCCGGCTTCTTTCACTCAGCGGAATATCTTTAAGGTTCAACCATTATGTAGCATGGGTCAGAATTTCCTTCTTTGTAAAGGGGAGTAGGATGCCATGGTGTGAATGCACCATATTTTGTTTCTCCGTTTATCTGTCAGTGTGGACACTTGGGCTGTTTCCACCTGTCGGCTACTGTCAACAGTGCTGCCGTGAACACGGGGGCTGGCTCTTTTCCAGGCTGTCTCGACTACCTACTGAAATGCTCACTAGGGGAGAGCTCGGGGCAGACCTCGGGTTAGAGCCCTACCCGGGACTGCGGTGGAAACTGACTGAGCACCCGCCCCTCCCCCACCCCACCCCACCGCACAGGGACCACCCGCCCTACGGATGGTGCTCACCTCCGTGTTCGTGACCAGCATTTCCCGGAACACGTAAGCGATGGTGCAATCCTCTGACTGACACTGGATGTGAAAGCTGCCGTGTTCCATGACATCGGGAGGGTTGGGCCAGTACTGGTGACATTTAGTCTGCAAGGGAACCAGTGCGGATAAGTTAACCTTGGCTGTGGGCGGTGCACGTGAGTGGGGGACTGGACAGATGGGTCGGCCGTTCGGCCAGCAAGCCCTGTCACTCACACCAGACGCTCCGAGAGCTGCTGGGAGGAAAGAAACCCAGGCCGGGCTGATCTGCCCTCGCCTGCTTCCTGAGGGGCGGGCAGAGGAACCTCCCCGCCTCTTCTGCAGAGGGCCGTGGAGGTGGGGGGCAGCCTGCCAGGGGCCAGGCCACAGCTCTCACACCAGCTGCGGCTGGAGGATGAGTGCCCAGACTCTTCCTCATCATCAGCAGGGTCCCAGGGCTGCAGGAACGGGAGAGGCCTCAGACATGGGGCCTTGACTTAGGAACCACCTCTGCATCTCACCCTCCATCACCCAAAATCAAGCCCACCCCAATCCCTCAGCCCCTTCTCTGCTCTCACAAACCCCTCTATCTCACCCCTCCTTTTCCCTCCACCCCTCACCCCCTTGAGGTGGAAAGCTTCCAGGCACAGCCCATAAGAACACACTGGGAGCCAGACTGAAATCCACTAGAATCATTTTCTCCTCCTTTGTGAGCCCTGGGACCTTGAGTCTGCAACTTAACCTCACTGAGTTTCTTCCCTTCTTAAAACAATTTATTTTATTTATTTTTTTTTGGGGGGGCACCCACATGTAGAACTTTCCTGGCCAGGGACTGAACCCACACCACAGTTGCAGCCTGTGCCATAGCCGTGGCAATGCCGGGCCCGTAACCTGCTGCATCACAAGGGAACTTCCAACCTCTCTGATTTTCATTCTTCTGCTGAAAGACAGGGCGGCACCTGCTTCCCACAAAGAGATGACGGGTGAGCAGCGCCAGCCTCACTGAGGGGGGCAGGCCAACAGTGGCCGTGACTACTGTTGTTGCTACGGGCCCCTCAAGGCCTCCGCATGTATGGCTCACATGGAGCAGATACTCAGCAGACAGCAGGAGAGGAAACCTGGGCTCAGTGGGATTAAACGACCTGTGGCGCCCCGCAGGCTGAATGACCCACTGCTCCTCGCATTTTCTGCTCCCCCTTCCAGGTCTTGAATCGTGCTCCGCAGCGGTGTCACTCCTGCCTCTGGCCTCGAAGCAAAGTTCAGGGCCAAGCTGTCCATCCCATTAGAGATCCATCAGTAGAATTCTGACTCAGTCAAAAAAAATGTTCCCTCTAAGCTTGCAGTTACGTCAACTCTGGTAAAAATTACATCGACTTACTGCTGGGGGAAGGGGTGGGGGTCTAAACCAAAAGATGCACGTAATTTGAAAGAGTTTTCTTATTTTCAAACGTCATGGTGAATATGTGAAATTAAAGCATGCAGCTGGAAAAGTGGAGTTGAGAATTTACTTGTAAACCTTTAACCTGGATATTCTGGTGCGAGGCCACTTCCAGCTCCTCTGGGACAGGCAGGATCGTTGTATCCATAGAGCTCAAGGAAGAGTTGACACCCACCGGGTCTGCATCTGCCTCCCAGTCTGCGGGGTGTGTAGCTTTCTCTGCCGCGGGCTCTCAAGGGTCATGCCCACAGGACAACTGATGGGACGCTTCTTGCTGATGTGACAGAGCCACAGAGATCTCTACTTCCAGAGACTCCCAGTGAATCTGACCAGAACTGGACTCTCTTTACCCCTTGGTCAAATTTAGACTTTGGGTCTCAAAGAATTGGGGGTGCAGTGGAAAGGGCAAGAAGTCTGCAGAAATCCTGAGTTTCAACCCTGGGGAGTAAGTTCCACTAACTGACTGTGTGATCCTGGGCAAGTTACTTAACTACTCTGAGCCTCGGTTTCCCCATGAACGCTGCTTTCCAGTGTAGGTGTCGAATCAGAGCTACAGCTGCCAGCCTGCACCACGGCCACAGCAACATCAGATCTGAGCCGCGTCTGAGACCTACACCACAGCTCACAGCAATGCCAGATCCTTAACCCACTGAGCAAGGCCAGGGATCCAACGTGCAAACTCATGGTTCCTAGTCGGATTCGTTTACACTGCGCCATGATGGGAACTCCAGCCTATTATCTTTTGAACAGTATGCATATATATATATATATATATATATATATATATATATATATATGCTGAGCATTAAATGGTGCTTTCTCTTTTTCCTTTTCTTTTCTTTTCCTTTCTTTCTTTCCTTCCTTCCTTTCTTTTCTTTCTCTCTCTCTCTCGTTCATCTTTTTAGGGCCACACCTGTGGCACATGGAGGTTCCCAGGCTAGGGGTCAAATCAGAGCTGCAGCTGAGGGCCTACACCACAGCGCCAACAATGCCAGATCTGAGCTGCATCTGTGACCTACATGACAGCTCACGGTAATGCAGGATCCTTAACACACTGAGCAAGGCCAGGGATCGAATCTGCACCCTCATGGATACTAGTTGGGCTCTTAACACGCTAAGCCACAATGGGAATTCCTAAATGGTACTTTTTATGTATGTGATTTTGTCTGGGCTTCAAAACAACCTTATGAGGTTGATATTGCCACTGTCTCTGTTTTGCATGTGAGTAAACTGAGGCTGAGGGATTGAATCCACTTGGGCCAGGTCATACATATGTAAGGCATATATAGATGAAAAAATAATCCCCCCGCAAAAAAAAAAAAAAAAAATCCTTGATGAAGGTAAAGGAAAATGACATTTTCAATGGATAGGCTATACCTCTGTAGCTGTGTTTCCTCTTGGAGGAAACCCACGGACCTGAAGGGAGAACACAATGAAAAACGTTCTCGGTAGGAATGAAAAGAGGGAGAAATGAAAGTGGTTTTGTGGTGGGAGCACCTCACCGACCACCGGCCTCCAGGGGGAGGCTCCCTGCGGGGACCCCACCAGCCCCACATCGGTGTGAGGTCTGCTCTGCTAACTGCGCAATGGAGGACGCGTCAAGGATGTCACCTCTCAGAAAAAGCAGGGGACAGAGCTGCTGGCAGCAGTGACTGGCTCCTTATCGGGAGGACTTCATGGGTGGTGACGAGGACCAGAGAAGGGACCTCAGGATAAAGGGCTCGGGTCACCTGAGAGTGTGCAACAGGAAAAAGAGAGGAGACACGGAGCCTGGATTTGAGAAAAGGTTTGCGACCGCTGATAAACAAGAGGGATGAGTCCCGGGGCCAGAGGTTGCGCGGGGAATGCTCTGACTCACGGGAGACGGCGTCTCCGGTGCAAGAACTCGGTGGAACCGGCCCGAAGGGGTTCAGTGAGGAAGACAGAGCTGGGAAACTAACCAACCTAGAAGAGGATCATGAGGAGACCTTGGCGCAGCTCAGGGGTGGAGCGGACTCCGACCAAAAAGAGGAGCGCAAGTAATCGGGACAGAGACCTGAGACAGGTCGCGCAAGAGCAGCTGGAGGGAGCGGGGCCTCCCGGATGGAAGAAAGGGCCTTTTCTCCTGAACTGGAGCGGGAAGAAGGGGCCGCCACCGGGGCGGGCAGATCCTCTGTCACTAGCCACGCCTGCCGGCGTTCTCGCTTCTCCGTGGAGAACAAGGACCTTACAGCTGGGAAGGCCAGAGCCAACTCTGAAGGGGCAGGAGCAGCCCAGCACCGACGAGGAGGCAGCGCCCGGCTGCCCCCACGGGTCCAGGCGTCGGCTCTAAGGGCCCGCGGCACCACCGCAAACCTTAGGGGCAGGGAGAGCGGCCCCTCCATGCACAGTTTCTGAGAAGACTTCCGGGCCCCCAAAGTCACAGCACAGGCAGGCAAACACGGCACCATCACCTATGGGGAGATTTTGGAAACAGCAAGACCATAAAGTTGAGGTCTGTCATCTATAAAATTCCAGAACGTCCCAGAACAAAGCCTGCAAAGAGTGGGGTTTGGCAGTAGTTTAGGAGGAGGTCGAGTCTGTATTAAACGGCACAGAACCACGTGGTGGCAAAGGGTTTTTTTTTCCACATGTGCCATGGAGAGGGTCTCAGTTTGGGTCTAGGGTGGCTTTAAGGTATCTCCCTAAAAGGAAAGAACTTTAACTCTCTTTAGGAGCGAGCAAGTGAGGGTGTGGGCAAGTAGGCCTTGAGTTCAGAGCCTGGAAGACAAGAATATTTACTTAGACATTTTTTTTCTTTTTAGGGCTGCACCCACAGCAGATGGAAGTTCCCAGGCTAGAGGCTGAATTAGAGCTGCAGCTGCTGGCCTGCGACACAGCCATAGCAACAAGTTGCATCCAAGTTGCATCGTTGACCTACACTGCAGCTCACGACAAAGTTGGATCCTTAACCCACTGAGAGAGGTCAGGGGTTGAATTCGCATCCTCATGGATACTAGTCAGGTTCTTAACCCCCGAGGCCACAATGGGAACTCCAGGAGATTTTTTAAAGCAAGAAAAGGTGAGCCAGTTTGAAGAAAAATAATAACACCGTAGTAAAAAAAAAAAAAAAAAAATATATATATATATATATATACACATACATACACACACATATATATACATATATATATATAAAACCTTTCCAACCTCAGATTTTCTGGGTATAAATTACAGGTCGTTGTGCCTGCCTTGGAGGGTTTGTGAAGACTGAAAAAACACATGAATAGCTTAGAGAGCTGCGTGTTGCAGGCATCGGGGAAACAGGGAAATGTTAGCTATTGTTTGTGTGTGTGTCCATTATGAAGATATATATCTATATCTATCTATATCTCTATCTATCTATCTATCTATCTATCTATCTATCTATCTATCTATCTATCTATCTATGATTCAGTCCTGGCAATAACTAAGGTGATAACCAAACTACTATTACTGCTAGCCAACATCTGTATATTTGCTGTGTGCCAAGCACTGTTCCAAGAAGGCTGCCTGTATTCACTCATTCAGTTCTTGCACGAGCCCACAACAGGTGCCATTAATATTCCATTTTAAGCAGAGGTTCCTAGCTTTCCTAAGCCACACAGGTAGGAAGGGACACAGCAGGGATGTGAACTCTGGAAGCGTGGCCCTAGCATCTGCTCTCTTACCCTGGATGCCACAGAACAAGATGGGTACAGGTGCTCCAGAAAAACAGAGCGGACAGGGTAAGACTGAGCCAGCCGGGGTTCCCTAAGTTCAACAAAGGTCCCAATAACTTTCTTGCCTATTCAAAACAAGATTAGAAAAATCACACACACATACAAAAATACAATACAAACAAAAATGTATAAAAGGCAGAAACGAGATTTCCAGACAAGATCAGGTGATGCCATGGACCTGCTGCCTTGGGATTTCAGGAAAGCCTCCGAGAGTTCTCATGGTAACGGGGCAGACAAGAGGGAGGAGGGATGGCTGGGGCCGGGGCCAGAGCAGGGAGAAGTAACAGCTGCTCCCCAAAAAGTGCCCTCAGTGCCTCTGATGCACAGCTTTCTAGGAGGAGCTTTGTACTGCCTCTGGAAGACCTTTACAGTTTTATTTATTTATTTAGTCTTTTGTCTTTTTAGGGTTGCAGCACACGGAGGTTCCCAGGCTAGGGGTCGAATCGGAGCTGTAGCTGGCAGCCCACGCCACGGCCACAGCAGTGCAGTATTCAAGCCGCATCTGCGACCTACACCACAGCTCATGGCAACACCGGATCCTTAACCCACTCAGCGAGGCCAGGGATCGAACCCGCAATGTCATGGATGCTAGTCGGGTTCATTAACCACTGAGCCACGACGGGAATTCTGACCTTTACACATTTTTAAACAGTGGCTCAGGTGATGATTCTCATCAAGACTGTGAGTGACAAGAAGCCGGGAGTGACAGTCAACACAAGAAGGACAGACAGGAAACCCAAGGAGCCTGAGGGCCCTCGAAAGGCCAGATCTGATGAAATCCTCCCAGGGGTGACAATGATGATAATGATAATAATGGACACACACACAAACAATAGTTAACATTTCCCCGTTTCCCCGATGCCTGCAACACGCAGCTCTCTAAGCTATTCATGTGTTTTTTCAGTCTTCACAAACCCTCCAAGGCAGGCACAATGACCTGTAATTTATACCCAGAAAATCTGAGGTCGGAGAGGTTAAGTAACTTGCTCAAGAGGAACCTGCCCTGCCATTGATGGGCACAAAGGTTTCAGGAGTCAAATGCATGCGTACAAAAATGGGGAAACTGGCTCAACAGCAACAGTGAGACAAAGACCAGACAATTCCTGCTGATCGTAAGCTTAACGGAAGTCGAAGATTATTTTCAGATATCTGAAAGGGCGCAGAAGAGAAGGGTAACTTACTACCATGTCTTCCAGGTGAGAGAAGCAGCTGGGGTGGAGGTTCAAATCAACATGGATTTCAGCTCGTTGTGAGGAGGGGTTTTTTAAAACTCAGAGCTGAATAGCCACGGGTGAACCCTGGAAGTGTTCTAGGCAAGGTGGGAGCCATCTGCTGGGACAACCCATGTGAAAGCCCTATGCCATCTACGGGGCTCTCTAGAATTAATAGGAATCCTTCTTTTGCTCTTTGGGGTGAGAGGGTGGACCGATCTCATCAAACCATCCATGCCAATCCTATATTCTAATTTTCAACACAGATCAGTCTGGCATTCTGAACTACACACCAAGGAGAGGCTTGGGAAGAAGTGTCACATCGACTGTTCCGAGGATGTGGGTTGATTTTGGAATGCATTTCTGGATAAATGTTTCCTAATGAAGATACCCAGATACACACACAAGGTGGAGAACTCATGATACACAGCGTCCGTTGCCCACTGACTTTTGCTGCATAAGCAGCGATCCGTTCCTGTGGAAAACAGCACACCCTAGCCTGAGCACAGCACCGTGCTCATCATTTCCTAATTAAGCTCTTCTTTTTTTTCTTTTGCATCGGGTTTTGCTGCAACACAAGCAGAGGTTGACAGAGATAATTTCCCCTACTTTTTATGGTCACTGTGAGCCTGGCGCTCATATTGCTCTTCTTAGGACCAGCGCTTGTCCTGGGTGGGTGAGGTCACAGGCTAATGCAGGGGTTCTGAGGCAGGTGAGGCAAGGGGAAGCACCTTCTGGATGGTTCTAATGGACCCGGCCAGGAGTGGGAAGGGCTGTATGATCATTCCTTAGCTTAGGAAGGCCAGGGAGTGGCAGGAAGAGGGCTGAGCTTCCTCCCGTCTCTGGAGTTGTCCATCAGTAGCTCTGCACAGATTTATGGGTCAGGTAGGGGGTGGGCCGGGTGACATCTCATTAAGACCTTTTCCAGCTCTGAATTCACACTCTGCAGAGCACAGTGTGACACGCACACGTTTGAATTGGAAATCAAGCCACTTACCCGCCCTCGCTCTGTGAGAGTTGTCAACATGACGATGAGTGATAACTTCTGATCCCAGACTACTTGCCAAAATTGTGCACAGGTATGCGGCAGGGGTCCCTGAGCAGCAATGTACTTATTCACAAGGTGAGCAGCAGGAATTTCCATCTGACAAGAGATGTTAAGGCATCAGAATCTGTTACTGCCACAAGGTGGACGGGGAACTGGGACTTGCACTCTTCTAGGTGGTAACTGTCATCACAGCAGAATAACATCTCTATCAATTTATGGCCAAGAAGAAAAATCTATTTTAAAAATGCTTCAAAGATATTTGATAACAACGCTGGCATTAGGTATTGAAGACAAAGCTCTGTGATAGCCAGGAGGCGATAATCAGAAGTGAACTTATAAGACGGCAGAGGATTGAAATGACCTTGGCTGTTGCTTCCTCGATATACTCAGTATTGGGTATCTGCATTTTCAGCAACACATGCCAATCCTCATGCCTACATCTCTCCCTGTGCAGGGTTTTCTATCAAAATATTTATTTTCTTTGAAGCATAAATCAAGTTGGCTTATACCACCAACTGTTGTTACGCTTTACTTTCTGCACGGCTGCCAATGTCTGTGCCACCGAGTTGATCGATCTCCCCCCGCCCCAGCTCTACTGAGGTATAAATGACAAATAAAAACTGTATATTTCAGGGGTACAACATGATGGTCTGATATATGCGTTGTGATATATGATTGTGAAATGATTGCCACAGTCAAGTTAATGAACACACCAGCTCACGGAGTTACCATCTGAGTTGATTTGTGTTAAATGTTAAAATGCTTTCAGTTGTCCTCAGGGTCCCTGTCTGACCTCACTCTGCTTTTACTTCTGTCTTTTTTTTTTTTTTTCCTTGGGCTGCACCCATGGCATATGGAAGTTCCCAGGCTAGGGGATGAATTGGAGTTACAGCTACTGACCTACGCCGCAGTCACAGCAATGCCAGATCTGAGCCATGGCTGCAACCTACACCACAGCTCATGGCAACATCGGATCCTTTACCCACTGAGTGAGGCCAGGGATTGAACTCGCATCCTTATGGATACCAGCTGAGTTTGTTACCACTGAGCCACAATGGGAGCTCCCTACTTTTATTTCTAAACTAAGCCTTTTCTGTGAAAGAACACTCAGACCTGGCTCAGCTTTGGAGTGGCACTGTGATTTACTCTTTCTTTGGTGGGGAAGGTAAATGGAGGTGCCTGGTTCATGGTCTGGTCGGCGCTCGGGTTAATGGCTTCCTCAGCCTTGTTCTCAGCCACTCTTCACCCCCTGGACTGCATGGTCTTACCGCTCCCCCATCATTTCTGATGCTCTGCTTTCAATATCCCAGAAATGTTGAAGTGAGGGTCAATGAATCCCACAGATGCTGTGGAATAGGTGGAATCAGACCCATGCTTACTGGTAGTTCCTGATATCATGCTATAACCTGAGAACCTGAGAAAGTCATCTGTTTATTTAGATCAGAGGTCGGTAAACTTTAGGCTAAAGGCCATATTCAACTGCTGCTTTGCAAGTGAAAACTGTCTTGTGTTTTTGGCCAAAATGTGCAGTGACCGTCTGACACGGGATTGTAGTTCCTTGACTAGGGACTGACCCAGGCCTCAGCGGTGAAAGGACCAGATCCTAACTACTAGGCCACCAGGGAACTCCCCTGGAGTGTTTTTTTAATACTTTCTCGTGGTTGCATTTTAAATGGATATGTAAGTACCTAATCAGTATCCTCAACTTTGTCCTGTGGCCTGCAAAGACCAAAATATTTACTGTCTGGCTCTCTACAGCAAGAGGTGTCGATCCCTGATTGAGATGAAGAAACTGAGGTTCAGAGAGGCTAAGGTGCCCGAGATGTCTTTTCAGAGTGAAATGAAAGCTTTTCCCACAACGTGTGAAATCTTTTACCTTTTGTTTTGGGGTGATCTGCCCAGAGGTGGTTTTACTTTTATTTTAAGGCAGGATGTACAGTATAAACATGGGGGGAAAACACAAAGTTATGCACATACCACTGGCCCAAACAACAAGACACCTCAATGTCAGCAGTTGAGGACATAAGGCAGGTGGATAATGGAGTCAGCGACACAGAACCTGAGTTTTGGCCTCACCTTCTGTTAGCTTTGTGACTTTTCAAAATTTAATCTCTCTGAACCTGAGTTTCGTCCTCTGTAAAAGGAGGCTATGCTGCCTTCCCTCAACGGCTGCAGTGGCGCCGAATTGAGGGACTGAAACGGGGGAGCACTTCGTCGACCGCAAAGCACCACACAAGCCGCTGCCACGCTTGTTACAACGATTAATGTGCTTTATCCCATGATCCAGATTTCTCACTTACGTTCACATAACTGGCATTAATATAATCTTCGCTTCCCTGCAATAATACCCGGGTAGTGTCATCTGTGGGGGAGAAAGACATCCACTGATTATTCCGAGTATTATTTTTATCCCACCAAGTAAACAAGAGCGCAGCTTCCAGCCCCATCTGCAGCTCTCGCCTCATTAGCATAAACACTATTCCCCAACTGTTCAGAGTTTGAAATGGCTGCAATAAAGACGGTGGTGTTTACAGACACACTGAAAATCGTTCCAGAATACCAGACAATCTGTTTTAAAAAGGGAAACATTATCTCAGTGTGTGCGGGGGCGGGGGCGGGGCTCCGGGAGGAGGCGTTCACTCCGCCGGGTACTCACAAGGCAGTACGTCTTTATACCGGTTTTTGTCCAAATTTTGAGGCAGCTTTGCAAACGTGATGGCCAAACCCGGCTTCTTTCTGTAGAGTTGCTATATGACAAATAGAGAAGTTAAAAAAAAAAATCGCAAAAAACAGCTATGAAGAGCGGGTGGAAACATACTTTAGCAGTAAAGTTTACCATTCACAGCACAAAAATCTTAACATTTACAAGTGATTATGTATTAAGAGAAAAATCTTCCCAGTAAGGAATTCTTCAACCCCATGAGAAACTGACTAAACTCTTCTCTCTCTCTCTCTCCCTCTATTTTTTTAACACGAGGATCTTTGGGGATAAAAGTCATAGGAAGAGGTATGAGTCACAGATAATGGATCACGGTAAGTAAAACCTCATCTTTATAACAATTATTTGACAAGCGCTAAAAGCAAGTAGGGGAAAAAAAAAGAATTCTGACTAAGAATTAAATGCAAATCGTTTACATTAGTCTAAAAACATTTTCCTCCAACTTAATGAAGTGAACCACATTTTTTGCTAAGAACAAGAGGGTTCCATTTCATTCATCATTTCAGAAACATTCCTCCACGGTAAAAATATTTATTTCATCATAGTAAACTAGAAAATCACTAGCAAAATTTTGGTTAGGACGATCTTTGCACAGCTCCAAGCACGTATTAGACACGCTTGAACTGTACCTGATGTGATGCTGACAATAGCTCCACGAGAGGTATTAGCAGTATTATTTTGTACGCAAGAGGCAGAGATTAAATGCTTTGCTCAAGATTACAAACTAGAGGTTGAACTCAGATCTTACTCTCTTTGAAGCCTCATTTTATCGAGGTATGACGGACATGTAAAAAGTGGTATATTTTTAACATAACGACTGGATGAGTTTGGGAATAAGTACACACCCAGGAAACCATCACCACCATAAAGCCATAAGACACATCCATCCTCTCTTAAAGTTTCCTCCTGCTCTTTTTGAGTTTTCTTTGCTACACAGCATTATCCCCTACTTTGAACTAGAGAGTGAAATACTAATCACCAGTGGTTTTAGTTAACTTTATGAGAATTTAAAAACAACTTTTTTTCAGCATTGGAAGTGATTTTTCTTTTGCAGGAAATTTGAGAAGTTCAGACTAATATAAAGAAAAAAAATTATCAGTAATTTCACAACCCCGAGACGACCCTTTTCATCTATTTTCTCCAGCTTTTTTTAACCACACGTATACAGACATAATTATATATAAATACATGTAATACACAGATACACTAAGTTTTTAAAAACAAAAAATGAGACTGAATTATGTATTACCGCTTTCCATTTTATGTTCTATGGTATCCAAGTATTTTCAAAGATACTAATAGCTATTGCTCAGAAAAAGTTTCAGTGTCAAACCAATTTGGAAAATGCTACAAGTCATCTTATGTTCTATGGATCTTTAAGATGGCAAGTCCTACGGTGCATCAGCTTACTTAGTTCTGATTAGCTAAGCATCTCTCAAACTATTTTGGCCATGGAAGATCTCATGTCTCACAAGAAGTACACTGGGAATAACTGCCATGATTTTAAAGGCTGTTTTTCCTACTTATTATACAGTGCTGAGTTCCCTGTGTCATTTAAATACTCGAAATATTCTCTATACTCATGATTTTTACTGGCTCAGTCATCGACAGGTTTTCATAGTTTAACTTTTATTCTACTTCTTGATTAGACTATTTTCAAACTTTTACTGTTATAAACTCAGGAACAGAATGACTGTATCAAAGCATATTTTTGAGGACTTTGATATACCTATCTATATCTATATATCTATGATATATATATATATATATATATGGTCATACAACTCTGGAGGGCAACTTTTTGTTGCTGTTGTTGTCTTTTTAGGGCCATACCTGTGGCATATGGAGGTTCCCAGGCTAGGGGTTGAATAGGAGCTGTAGCTGCTGGCCTACACCACAGCCACAACAACAGCAGATCCAAGCCACATCTGCGACCTGTACCACAGCTGGATCCTGAAACCACTGAGCAGGGCCAGGCATCGAACTCATATCCTCAGGGATACTAGTCAGATTCGTTTCTACCGAGCCATGACAGGAACTCCTGCAGGGCACCTTTGTATGAGGATGGTTAGTCTGCCAAACCGCGGCTGACACTGCCAACGAAAATGTGTTTGCAATTTGAAAAGGGAGACAAGAACCACATTTTTTCCCTGTATATTTTTGCAAATTGTATTTTTTGCTTTATAAACCAGGCTGTCAGTCTGTTTTTCTCTTATTAGTTCTTTTATTAAGCGAACAAATTGCACAGAAATCATGGGGAGAATTAGCATAGAAATTTTTGGTAATTATGTTACGTCTTATATATTTACCAAAAGTTGAGAATTTCGAATCTTTCCCTAAGCTCAACTACTAATCATCTTTACAATTTCAGTTCCTAACAATCAAGTAGTCACTGAGCAACTTCTTAAAAATAGGCAAGCTTGAACAGATTATCTGGGCTCCTTCCAGAGATAAATTCATGATTTATTGGAAGTTCTGTTTGATTCTGGGAGGAGGAGACTTATCTGAGTCAAATTCCCCCAAATGACATTTTGGTTCTAACTGACTAACTGCACAGACGTGAAATCCAATTAAGTGAATATAATCAGTATACTAACCTGGGGTAAACATTTTTCTTTTCCAAATAACAAAAATATAAATGTAATCAACTTGAGATGGTCTAGCAGAAAAGCGCAGCTCTAGCACAAGGCTTTAATCACAAGTACATGAACGTATCTAAGCAATAAAGATCTAGTGATAGGACTGAAAAGTATTAAAGTAAGAAATATAGCTCTGTAGCAGCATCTTACAAATTTTAAATGTGCACACCCTGGGCTTTATCTGACAGAGGTATATGAAGCTACATATTGCAGAAATTTATCTGCAGCAAAATATTTTATTAGCAGAAAACTGGGAACAGCCTGAATATTTCCCAACAGGGAGAAGTACTGACTTAAATTATGATATAGTCATACCACAAAATTATGTGCAAGGAATAGAATAAGATACACTCAAAGTACAGATTCAGAAGGCTACCACTCATCTTTTTAAGTTAAAAATCCCAGCTACATGGTAATATAGTAGTGATTCCATTTCTATACATAACAGCATATGTACTATGTATATATAATGTAATGTGTATACACGTATGTCTACGTGTGTGCCTAAAATATATGCACATGAGTATTGGAACAAGTATGCGAGGATACACACATTATTCTTTGTAAAGTATAATAAAGAGAAGGAATCTAAGAGTTCTTGTGGCGGTGCAGTGGGTTAAGAATCTGACTGCAGCGTCTCAGGTTGCTGGGGAAGTTCAGGTTCACTCCCCAGCCTGGTGCAGCGGGTTAAAGGATCCAGCGGCTGTGGCTCAGAATTCAATCTCTAGTTCAGGAACTTCCATATGCCTTGGGTGAGGCCATTTAGAAAAGAAAGAAAGAAAGGAGATGGGGGGTCAGGAGACTATTAATTTTACTGTGGCTATTTCTGAATTACTTGAATTATTACAATGTGAATTTTTAAAGACTCAAATGAGGTGAGAAAAAGAACAACAGAAGAAATCTACCCATAAAACTAAAAAGATTGTTTACAAAACACTGGCTGAACAAAGCTAACATTTTGAGGGGCCTTTGTAAGGACTGATGACACACTCATTTTTTTGCCGTCCTTGCCAAGGCTAACGTTGAATCCTATCCCCGCTGAACTGCCTTAGTCCTATCCACGTAAGTTTCTGAGGGTGTTAGCAGTTGATTTTCAAGTTCTTTTAATTCATTGACTCTCCAGACCTCACGAGGTGCTTTGCAAGCTGGGTGTGAAAATACTGCCCAGAGAAGGGTGGCCCAGCGGGGACAGTGATGTGTTGGAAACACAGGTATCTTTCTGGAAGGATCAGGGTTGGGGGAAAATGACTGGAAGGCTATTAGCCAGAACTTGAGACAAGGCTCTTTCAAGAACTACTCACTGGAAAAACACAGTTTGCTTTGTTCATTCCCTGGCTGAAGGTGTGTGAGGCAGGCAAGAGCTCCTGGTTTTTAAGATCCCTTTAATTCTGCCATACAATGAGAGCCATCAGGAGGCTGGAGACAGAGTCCCAGAGTCCCAGGGATGGAGGGTTATAAGACCACTCAGTTTTATCAAAATCTTAATTTTTATGTCCCCACGTGCTTTGGTCTCATTGTATCAGAGTGTAGCCCTAAGCAGCTCTGAATCTAAGGATAAGTGGGAAGATCAGCTGAGAGGAACAAAGTGACTTGGAGTTCTCGTCATGGCTCAGTGGTTAACGAATCCGACTAGGAACCATGAGGTTGCGGGTTCGATCCCTGGCCTTGCTCAGTGGGTTAAGGATCCGGTGTTTCCGTGAGCTGTGGTGTAGGTTGCAGACGTGGCTCGGATCCCGCGTTTCTGTGGCTGTGGCGAAGGCCGGCAGCTATATGTAACTCCTGTTAGACCCCATAGTTTGCTATGGAACAACTTTATTTAAATGACAGCATCATTATCACCACCAAAGACAGAAAACTGGTGGGAGCTGGACTTTCCAGCGCGGTACAGGTGGGATGGCTGAGACAGCATGTTTTTCCAGTTTAAACATTCTCATTTGAAAAAAAATCATCTAACAGTAGAGAGAGAGCGTCGGAGATGACTGTGCTCTCCTCAGCCTGCTGGCCTGCACCCCCTGGATAAAGCCCTCGGACATCTGATTGGCTCCAACCTGCGGATGCTGGCAAGGCCCAGCAAGTGGAAGCAAACGCCCTATCAACTTCCCACCAGTGATGGGGGATTTCTCAATGGAATTCTCGAAGGCTGAGAACCCGAGAAGGGGGAAGAAAAAAAGGAAATGTGGAGGGAGCTGAAGGGACAATGAATGGGCAAGGAGAGCAAAGAGGAGACACAGACACCTTTTCACGCTCTTGGCAATGATCCAGAGTCTCCCGCAGGGCAACAGCTTCCAAAACAGCCATTTACTGTGCTTTCTGTATCAAACACTAAACCGTGGTCTCCAAGAAGGCAGGTATCTTATTTGTTCCATTCACCACCGTAAAGTCTAGGCCAGAGTCGTGTCTGGCACATAGCAGGTGCTCAACCAAAATGTGCAGTGTGGAGGAATGACAGGTTCTGCTGCTTTCTTTCTTTCTTTCTTTTTTTCTTTTTAGAGCCACACCCACGGCATATGGAAGCTCCTAGGCTAGGGGTGGAATTGGAGCTAGAACTGCAGGCCTACGCCACAGCCACAGCAACGCAGGATCCGAGCTGTGTCTGCAACCTACACCATGGCTCACAGCAATGCTGAATCCTTAACTCATTGAGCGAGGCCAGGGACTGAACCTGTGTCCTCATGGATGCTAGTCAGATTCGTTTCCGCTGAGCCACGATGGGAACTCCTCTGCTGCTTTGAACAGGAGGTACAAATTGCTTAAGTAAAATAGGACAAGAGGCCCCATGGAGCCATATAATTAAGCTAAGAGGAACCCATATTTCACGAAGGCCCTGAAAGCTTGTTCTCTACTTTCACTGCTCATGGACAGCTTGTCCACACTGGGGACTTTCAATCTCCCTTATACTTGACCCAGTCAGAGGTCAAGGACACTGCCTTGGGGTGCGGTGGGGGTGGGGACTCAGTTCTCTCCCAATCTTCCCGTAAAGGTTTGCTGAAATGAACTGACATTGTTGCTGGCAATTTGAGGACTTGAAATGCACAGGCCCCGACGCAGATCCCAATGCTGGCATACTCAAGTGCTCTTGCAGTGTCCCTTTCACAGATAAATACTTGACAATAAACTTACTGGGGTGGCCCTTGAGTCCCTGGCACTTGAAATGTAAAGGCCCCACACATGGTCATCCCAAAGCCCACAGCTGGCTCCCTGTATTCCATATATGTTATACTTTCAATGTTCTCCTTTTTTAAAAGAAATAATATTTGGAAAATTAAAAAAAAATTGTGGTACGAGTTCTGATCTTGAAGGTACACCTACATGTGTCAATTTTTTTATTTTGTCCTTTTGCCTTTTCTTAGGGCCTTGCTCGCGGCATATGGAGGTTCGCAGGCTAGGGGTCTAATCGGAGCTGTAGCCACTGGCCTTCACCACAGCCACAGCAACGCGGGATCTGAGCCGCATCTGCAACCTACACCACAGCTCACGGCAATGCCGGATCCTTAGCCCACTGAGCAAGGCCAGGGATCGAACCCGCAACCTCATGGTTCCTAGTCGGATTCGTTAACCACTGAGCCACAGCAGGAATTCCAAGTCACTTTGTTTTGATACTAATGGATGTTTCCTATAATGGATGATGTAGGAGTGAGTTCAGGAAAACCAGGGACTGTAAGAGAGAAAAAAGATGGCTTCTGGTTTCGTTAAAAGGTGCAAGATGCTGAGGTGGGAGGGGTGGGTGTCTGAGTTTGACATGACCTGTGGCGGATGCAGCCCTGTAGCCACTGCCGTAACCTATCAGTCCCGGGAGGCAGGAGGATAGATGTTTCTCATTTTCTATCCACTGCATCCCACAAGTCTCCAAAGAGGCTGCAAGGCCACCGGATGCGGATGGGCACAAGGAGCCTTTGTTTCCTGGGAAGCTGCTTCTCAGAGGAGTCGGCATCCTCGCTTAGCCTTTATCCAGGGCCGTCTGTGCTGAATGCAGACCCGTTCCCTCGCCTACATGGAAAGCGCAACTTTGGCATAAAGCACAAAATGAGCCACAAGTTACTCTCAGGAAGGAATGACCCTGGGGCTGAGTCAGTGAGTTCCACAGAGGAGGAGAGCGTCCTGGAGGTGGCAATGGACTTGGAGCTGTGTGAACCCCAAGTCTGGGCTCCTTTACATGAGAGACAGAGGAACGCCCTACGTGGCCTGAACACGGTTTTCAGGCAGTCTGAGCTGCTCGCACATGCTGGCAAAGCGCTCAGGCCGAGGGGCTCACACAGCGCTAGCTCCTGTTGGGGTGGGGGAAGGGCTCCGACTGGAGGTTGGGTGAAGAACTGGGTCACTCACACCTGGTGAGTTCTGACAATGGACTTTCAACAGAGATTCTATACCTGGCTCTTATCTCTCATCAGCTGTGTGACACTGGCCGAGACCCTTAGCCTCTGAGCCTGGCTCTCCCTGCCTATAAAGGAGTGATGCTAATAACAGTGGCCACATCTGTCTCACAGAATGGGCTGTGAGAGTCAACTGAGACAATATATGTGAAACGCACTTGGTAGATTCCAATGTGCTACGGAAAGGCTAATTATTAAGTGTGATTTTATCACAGCTGGGACCGAATGCTTTCTGGGACACATTTGTCATTGTTTACTGAAAGCCACGGGAGGGACAGGGAATTCCACTGATGAAAAAAATGCATCAAAGCAAACTGTGCTGAAAACGGGCTTAGCACGGAAGGGATCCTGCCCACGGCCCAGCGACCCCAGGGCAGGCCCTTTGTGCCTGGAGCGGGTGGCGTGGGCGCCTGGAGAAACCAGCCCCACACTTTCCGCTCCCGGCCAGAGCACAGCCTCGACAGCCAAGCCTCCCACCTGCCGTCGGCGCTGGAAGAGCAGGTGGGGAAACCGAAAGAGCCCAGACACTGGAATCAGTCAGCCCTGGGCTCCACTCCCTGGGGGAGACTGGGCAGGTTCTTTAGGCTCTTAGAGCCTCTAATTATAAATGATAACAGTTGTTACTTTTTATTGCACTCTGACCATGCGTCAGACAATGTATTAAGTACCTATCTCATCTGACCCTTTATAACCAGTCCTTGAAATACCCAGTTTATAGATGGGGAGGTAGAGGCCACGGAGGTTAAGGGACACACCTGAGGTCATACAGGGAGTGAGGTGGTAGAGCCAAGAGTTAAAGTCTGCTTGGCTCCATGTGGCTAGACAGCGTCTCAGACCTTTTCTAGCTCTGACGGCGTGCTATTCTAACCACTTCCATGTGGAAACTGTGTTTTCTTGTTACCTACATAACTACATAAAGATGTTGAGAGAATAAGCTCTGAGTTAAGCCTGCCTGGGTTCCAGCCAAGCTGTGCCATTTACTGTGAGACGACCTCTCCGAGACGGATCCTTCATCTAGACAGTGGGGACAAGGGACAGCACCCAGAGCAGGCTGCTCTGAGTCCTGTGAGATGACGCCTATAAAGCACTTGGCACACAGTAAATGCTTACTAAAGGCTTCCCAGTTTGATCCGTCTTCCTTTAGGCTTCCTTTGCTCTAGCAGCTTGTCAGACACTGTCCGACACCTAGAACAGTGGTTGTTAAATTGTGTTCCACAGTCTAGGGACCCCGGGGCGGGGCGCAGGGAGGGGGGCGGTATGGAGAGAGCCAAAGGCTAAGAGGACTCCATGGATCCCACCAGCTCCATCACAGAGCAGCTGGGCTGTTATCTGTTCTGCATTTTGGAATTCTGCAAAAGATGTTACTTAGAAAGAGGGTTCTCCAACTTACTTTCTAGGAAATGCTTAGACTTCATAAAGGAAATGTGTGTACAGACCAAAATTTAAGCCTAAAAATTCTATGTTCTCCATTTCTCATTTCTTTTGTGGTCCTGTAAATCTTCTGTAAGCTCGAAAAGGTGGGACTTAGCAGGGGCACTGGTGGGACAATGGCTCTGGCACGATCTTTATTCTCTCTCCTCTGGATCAGCTAGTGCATCAAAACCTCCTGGAAATCTTATTAAGAGCCAATATCCAGGTTCCCTCCCAGCAGTTGATTCAGTAGCTGAGGGCTGGGCCTGTTTAATAAGCTCCTCCGGTGTACTGGGTGTCCCTTTTCGAGAAATACTACTCAAAAGCACAGGGGGCTAGGTGGGTTCCTTCTTTCTTTTTTCTCTTCTTTCCTTCCTCCCTTCCTTCCTTTCTCCCTCTCGCCTTCCTTTCTTTTTGCTTTTCAGGGCCGCACATGCGGCATATAGAAGTTCCCAGGCTAGGGGGCTAATTGAAGCTATAGCTGCTGGCTTACACCACAGCCACGCCAGATCCGAGCGGCGTCTTCGACCTACACCACAGCTCATGGCAACACCAGATCCCCAACCCACTGAGGGAGGCCAGGGACTGAACCTGCATCCTTGTGGATACTAGTTGGGTTGTTTCTGCTGCACCACAACAGGAACTCCCTGGGTACTTCTTTCTAAAGCTTTTTTTTTTTTTTGTCATCCTGATGAATTTCAGTGCACACCGTTCAAGGAAAATCTGATGTGGGATTCCCATATGTAAATCATGAACGCGGAGTCACCTGAACCGAGGGGATTTTCTGGAGCACTGGTGAAGAGGAGGCGAGGTCTGACCAGGCTCACCGAAAGCCCACAGCGCCTCCTTGTGGACAATCTGATCAAAGAGACCTGGTTCGCCCTGGGTTAAAGCACTTCCAACACCTAGAGACTTGTCCAGGAGCCCTTGCTGTGCTGCTCACCCCAGGGGGGCCTGTTTCCCCACCTGAAGCTGGCTGGACTTAGTCTGCACTCAGGCTGTGGCTGTTTTGAATACCCTTCCCTGCACACATAATCTCATCCACTCTCTATTAACGCTATACCTCATAGTTTCTAGGTAATGAAATCCTGCCCTATCTTGGTCCTTAGCTGTTTCTAGGACTCAGGATACATCTCACAAATATAATTTGCAAAATTAGACTGTAAGATCCTTGGGGCCAGAAATCCCTCTTCTCCTTCCCTCACTGTGTTCCTGACCCAGTGTTTGGAACACGGTAAATACCTAATACACACTCGATTAATGAATGAATGACTCTGCGGTGACAGTCCCCTCTAATTCCTCCCCTCCCCACCAAAAAGAATAAAACCAATATATTCTGTAACTGGCGTTTAAGTGTTATTTGTTTCAATTATTTTGGAGAGTACTAAAAGAATACTGAGTTTTAATGTTTAAAATATATGTTTCAATCACGAACTTGGGGAACAGACTTGTGGTTGCCAAGGGGGCGGGGGAGGGGTGGGGGAGGGGTGGGAGGGAATGGGGATAACTACTGCTTTAATGATGGAATAGCAAGGAGCTCGAACTGTAATGCACG